>VZRW01005705.1:164149-222109 GCA_013398125.1 Aegotheles bennettii
ATGCAAAACTCTGCACTTGCCCTTGTTGAATTTCATTAAGTTTCTCCCCGCCCAACTCTCCAGCCTATCAAGGTCTCGCTGAATGGCAGCACAACCTTCTGGTGTGTCAGCCACTCCTCCCAGTTTAGTGTCATCAGCAAACTTGCTGAGGATACATTCTGTACCCTCATCCAGGTCGTTGATGAAGATATTGAACAACACCGGTCCCAGTACCGACCCCTGAGGGACTCCACTAGTCACAGTCCTCCAACTAGATTCTGTCCCATTGACTACAACTCTCTGACTTCTTCCCTTTAACCAGTTCTTGATCCACCTCACTACCCGATCCCCAAACCCATACTTTATTAGCTTATCTACGAGGATGCTGTGGGAGACAGTGTCAAATGCCTTACTGAAATCGAGATAAACCACATCTACCGCTCTACCATCATCTATCCACCTAGTTATTTCCTCATAGAAGGCTAATGAGAAGGCTCTCAAGGCCTATGTGTGTAAATGCAAGCAAAGTTACATCAATTTTACATAACTCCATCACACTGCATCTAGAATAACATTAATTTACACATTTTCAGACTAAGAATAAGCTTCTTGTTTCTTCCTAGGAGGCAGCAGAAAAAACATCAGAAAATGAGGTCAGATACACGAGTAACATCCAGCTGAACCAAACTCCTCAATCCAGCTAACTGTAACATATGATAAATTTTTCTAATCCAGGTATGAACGTCCCATGACTTGGCAACAATATTTCTAGATATGCCAAGTTGTATATTTCCCATAAGATAAATTCCAGCTCTATTAACTAAATCTGACATCAATAAACTGTCCAAAGATTTCACAATATTTTACAGAAAGCCAAGAACAGCAACTCTCTCTGGCAATAAAGACTTAGCTTTATGAAGGAAGCTAAGGGCCCTCTGCTGCCGACAGTTTCAGAGTATCCCCCAAAGCCAAGGCAACCAGAAGTTCTAGAAGAAACCAGCAATTTTCAGACTTTTGAGGCTCATGCTGTCTGTGAAGGAAACATCCCCATTTCTCATCTATGCAGTTACTGCAGGTAACTGCTTCTGAACATAGCTATCAAAGCACAGATTTTATGTGTTTTCATTAACACTCTTAATGATCACATTTTTGGCTAATTGGTATCATTCTCCTGAGTATCCCTATGTGCATAAGCTCCTTGCTTAAACCAGCACAGCTGCACCCATGCAAACTCACTGTTGTACACAACGTACCAACATAAAAGAGATTTCCATTTCTACCTTAATACCTTGTTCTGAATACTCATATTCCTTGGGTATATCCTTGATCATAGACAGGACAAGGAGCTCCTGGACAAACTCAAACACAAAAAAGAAGCCTACAGAGTGTGGAAGCAAGGACAGGTGGCCTGGGAGGAATACAGAGAAATTGTCTGAGCAACCAGGGATCAGGTTAGGAAAGCTAAAGCCCTGATCGAATTAAATCTGGCCAGGGACATCAAGAGCAATAAGAAGAGCTTTTATAGGTATCTCTGTGATAAAAGAAAGGCTAGGGAAAGTGTGGGCCCTCTCCAATAGGAAATGGGAGACCTGGTTACCTGACATATGGAGAAGGCTGAGGTACTCAACAACTTTTTTGCTTCAGTCTTCCCTGACAAGTGCTCAAGCCACACCCCCCAAGTCACAGAAGGCAAAGGCAGGGACTGGGAGAATGAAGAAACACCCACAGTAGGGATAGATCAGGTTCCAGACCGTCTAAGGAACCTGAATGTGCACAAATCCGTGGGACCTGGTGAGATAACATCTGTGGGTCCTGAGGGAACTGGCAGATGAAGTTGCTAAGACACAATCCTTCATATTTGAGAAATAGATTTGATGGATGGACCACTTGGTGGATAAGAAATTTGCTAGATGATCACACTCGAAGAGTTGTGGTCAACAGCTCAAAGTCTAAGCGGAGATCAGTGACGAGTGGCATTCCTTAGAGGTTGCTATTGGGACCAGCGCTGTTTAACATCTTTGTCAGTGACATGGATGGTGTGATCAAGTGCACTTTCAGCAAGTTTGCCGATGACACTAAGTTGTGTGGTGTGGTCAACATGCTGGTGGGAAGGGTTGCCATCCAGAGGGACTTTGACAGGCTTGAGAGGTGGGCCTGTGCGAACCGCATGAAATTCAACAAGGCCAAATGCAAGGTTGGTCAGGAAATGGCCACAGCAACATTATACCAAGAATTATTTGTCCTCCTGAAGGAGCCTGAAGTGCTGCTTCTGGACTAGGACTCCACCATACCAAGGGTTTTAAGCTCACAGAGCAAAAGGCCAAATTCTGACCGTCACAACCTAAAGGGTTACCTGGCCTGCAGGTTTGGAGAGATCACGACCGTGGGTTTGTAGGATTCTGTGATATGCAAGGACATGGAAGTTTTATCCACTAAATTTCTCCACTTTATTACAGATTACCACAAATACCACAAAAATCTCCACTAGAAAACATACTTATGATTAATAAAATGAATATGAATGAATATATATCAGGTTATTACAAACTACCACCAGCAATCGATAATATAGTATCAATCAATAGTATGGTATCAGTCAACCATAGCATCAGTCAGTATTGTAGTACAAAAAATAACAGCAGCAGCCAAGTAACTATATATTATTACAGATTATTATGGTTTATCATTAATGAAGCAAATTTATCAACAATAGAACAGCAGATATAGTTATGCTAGATTACTTATATGAATATCTATAATATGAATATGCCCTGAATTTGACAGATTTCAGAAGGAGTCAAACCATCCCAAAAGGGGGGAACAAACAGATCCCAGAGGAGGACCAACCAACCCCAAAAGATGGGAGGACAGAACTAGCCAATAAGACAGCAGGCAGAGTCTCACTTCCAGAATTATCTGCATCACAGACTCTGGTTTCAGCCAGGTGACCATGGCGAGAGCACAAAAGCTCATAGAAAGTTTGTGTGGGATTCAACCAGGAAGTTCTCAGACAAAGAGAGTCTCCATTTTGGATAAAAAAAAGTTAATATCTTTTTTATATCACAGAGACATAAGAGGCAGTAGGACATTGAGCAGCCAATAGATGCTGTTAATTTCTATTTTTCATCTGTAACAGCCAACAGATTATGCTGTTTTCTGTTCCTTCATAGCAATTTTATTCTTTCAGACTGTTTTCCACCTTCTCAGATGATAAATTGCCATTACAGTCCCTTCTTTTGCACTGATCGTTGGTGTCTGTCAACGTCTCTGGTTTCTAGGAACTCCAGCTGCACTTCAAAGAGCCCAGCTGCACTTTTCAAGGATGTTTTTTTCTGGTTCACAGGGCTAGTCCCCAGGCTCACAGTTCCAGGCTGGCAGCCCTTTCTCTGTCAGTGTTTTTGAGCAGACAGTATTTTTTGTTCAGTAATTTCCCCTTCAAACCAGACTGCCTGTATGGCTGCTCATATCACTGCCTAAATAGGTTATTTTTAATATCCAATAATATGCTAAATATACAATATTTGGCTCCCAGATCAACAGCATAATCAGTAGGGAAGTGACTAAAAGATTAAAATCTCAGATTAAAATCTCCAAGTAAGAAAGATGAAATCGAGAGAAGGGCATAGAGAGAAACATCTCATAATGAGGGCTAGGAAAAAATCTGTTCTTTCAGAAATGCCAGCACTCCAACAAACTGACTGAAATGTTCTGACCAGTTCCACCACTAAGCACTGTGCAGTTGCTACAATTTTCCATCCTGCAAAAATTAAGCATGTGCAAAGTCTCCAAGAATTCAGTGATGCCTGTACTTTATTTTATATTTTAAAGCTAAACATGTATAAATTACTGCAGTCAAGACCAGATGTGCAAATGAGGGCAACCAGGAACAGAGAATCTCTCTGAATTAATGAGCATTCTTATACTGAGATCGCGTGAGCATTACCTTTCCCTCTCGCTCGGCCCACAGAGCATTCAGGACAGCTGCTACAGCAGAGCACACAGCATCCTTCTCTGGCCCAATCACTTGAGCAAACAAATGTCATTCACCAGTGTCATCCACAGTGATTTAATACTCACCAATGTCTCAGTTTCTGTTAAATGGCATTTTGTTCGCCAGGGATTAAAAGACAGCACTGTTGATAACACAGCAAAGGAAAAAGTCACAGGTACTGGAAAAAATGAGGAATCTCTATTGGTTAAAAATTACAAAAGAAGGAGATGCTGAAATGCGCAACTTGAATCAAATACCCTCCTGGAACTCTCCGAGTGGTCACTTTCACACTGGTTTGCCTTAGCACGAGACAGCTTCCCAATTTCTAAGAACAGAAATGAAAATATTTAGTGAAAATGCACAAGTTACATATTTGTTACTATCCTTTTCACAACAGCACCACCAATGTGTCTTACCCAGTGGAGTTGCCTGTTGCTGATGAGCTCTCTGTAGAAGCTTCCAAAGTTGTTGACCATTTCTCCTGTGTCTCTAATGACCACATGAATAAAGAAAGCTTTGACAACACCTATGACTGCAAAGCATAGCAGAATGTATTGCGTCATTACAGCCAAATGCCTGCAACATAATGACTGCAGGCTCTTTCCTCAGCTCATCCTTTGAGAAGTAACCTTTTCTGACAGCCTATGAATTTGAAGTATCAGCATGGAACCCTTCACTTTGCACCCAGATCTGGGTTGCCACTGTCAATTTAGTTGCAGGGCCATATTTCATCTTATACTTGCCTGTTTCCAGATCCTGATCCCTTCCTAAAAAGAAAAAAAAAGAATAAAAAAAATAAATAAAATTACAAAGGGCTTTTAAGATGAAGGGTTGCTCCTGTACCACCTCCCACTCCACAAAGGAAGAAAAAAGCCACCTTAGACCAACAGTCCAGAGCCGGAGGCTATCAGATCACATTTCTGAAGAAAACAGCATTTCTATAAATGAGACAGCCTTTACATACCATCCTTTTCAAGCAACTGCTGCATGTCCCAGAGTTGCTTTGGTACTTGCAGTCATGTTCAAGCTCTCATTTCCTCATAAGGCATTCTCTTTCTGGCAGTGAGATAACGGCAGTTGTGGTCCAGCTGTTTCAAGTCCCCAAGACTCAGGGCTGAGGCTGAGTTCTGTTTTTCTCCAGTCCCACATACCTCTATTCAACCTCAACATAGATTCCCTGCAAGGGTTTTTGTTAGGGTAAACCACACACAATTCATGTCTAGCAAACTGCGGAGTGTCAGAGAAAGGACACAGTAGGAAGCCTCATGCCAACCATTATTTTCTTTAGCAGACTGGAATAAATAGAGCCTTAAGAAATGAAAACCATGAGTCCAATTCTGTGAGGTCTCCCCTGTTCAGGGTATTTGCTTGAGATCTGAAACCAGTATCTGAACCTCAGATTTGTAAGAAACTTTTTGTGTGATTCTGGTTAAGACACTTTACTTGCCCGTGTCTCAGTTCCTCTGCTGTTCCTACCTGCACTGTAGGAAGAACATTTCATCCCACTTTCCTTGGATGTGATGAATCATGTACTACATGAGATCATTTATGTATCTAGGCAGGTTGTACCAAGCACATTTCACTCATGATGACAGAACAGTGTTCAGCATCTTATAACAGACAAGGCGATACACAGACTCCAGTCTTAGGCTAACTAAAGATAATGGTTTATCCTTACAGAAGCTTCAAATAACTGAGTATGTACTTGCCAGATTGCTAAGTGATTTTTTTTAAAAAATGTAGATATTTCTGTAAGAAACAATTGCAAAGGTAGTTTGAAGGAGGAAAGGGCATGATATCATCAAGTCACAGGTTTTGTGGGTGTTGAGCTGATTGCTTAGAGGGTTTTGACATAGTCAGCAGTGTCAGTGAAACCCCAGACTTGAGTGGTGAAGAAGAAATTGCTCATTATATGGTATAGGGCACCAACTGGCTGAAAAGACACTAGAAACCCTTCTAAAGCACTGCTGCAAACCAATTACGTATGCAAGTTACAGCTGGTACAAGAAGGGAGCAACGAGAACTGCAGAGGAACTCATGCATGTGCTCACTGGGCACTGCTCTTAGAACACCATCACAGCCCTGTCCTGCCATAACAAACTGCTTTGCCTAACAAAAGCCTTCTGCCTGGCTGGTCTTATTTGTGGCACTTGTATCATAGGAGTAATGCTGAACTGAGATTTATCCTTTTTTTGTTTTGTTTTGTTTTGAAAGAGCAGAAATGCTTCCTTACCCAGCAAATACAACCCTGGCATTTCCAAACACTAAAGCTGAGAGAGGGATCATCAGCCACGGAGCCCCTGGAAGGCTGCCACAAATGAGAATAAACGTGAGGTTATTGAATGAATGCTGAATGCAGCTGGCACCTGTTGAGGTCCAGGAAAAAAGCGAGTTGTTAGCATGCATGGGATGGATTTTCAGGTCCAAATGTAAGATGCACAGATCTATCAGTTTCCCAATACATACTTAACCAGTAGCCTCACCTAAACACTTGGTAACCTGGCAGCAGGGCACAGAGAAGAGGGGTGAAGTGCTCCTACTGGGAGTAGATTTTTGATAAAAAAGAAACTCTTTCACAGCAGTCAGCTTCAGTGTTGGCACGTGACTGATTCATCAAGAGTGCTTGTATTCAGGTTTCCTTTTAAATTTCCAGCCTGTTCCTGCAACCCTGCTGAGTTTAACTAGGTAAGTGTCTTCTCTCCTTTAAAAAAAAACCAAGAGCAACATGGTGGCCAACATGTGTTTCTACTCACTTGAAGTAAATGAAATACTGAGATGGACAATATTTTGTAAAAGTACACAGTGCTATAAATACCTTGATCCCCCAACAACAGCGGTTATTACAATTTGAAAAAAAATATGCCTTGAAATTAAAAATCAAGCTAAAAAAATTAAAAATAATCAATGTGCTACCTACAAGAAACAAGTTTGCATGCAGAAGTGACAACGAAATTAAGCTCTAAGAGTAAAACCAATTAAGAACACAGGCCCCATGGCTCATGGCTGAACTCTGTTAAGTTCCTAGGCATGCTGTACCCACATGGAACAGAGGGAAACCTAACACAAGATCCTACATCCAGTAGGAAAGAAATGCTAAGCTACTTTGTCAGAATGTCTGAAATGCCATCACTCTGGGGCTGAGCTCCAGGGGCAAGCATCCCTGTCCATTTGGGATCCAGGGACCACTAGCTCTCTGGTTAGGCTCTCCACATCATTTTTTTTCCTAAGAGCTGACTAAGGTTAATTCTTAGAAATGACAGCAGAACGACGTTCTTGTATTGCGACTCCCCAGTTAATGTGAAGGGGCTCTGCTAGGAAGCAGTGCGGGTGAGCTGACCAGAACCACCACAGAGAATAGAGGCAGCACTTGGCATTAGCCTTGTTCCACTTCCACCAGGCACAAGGGGACAGATGCTCCTTACTTCCCTTATGTTTCTACCTCCTTTTCAAAATGGGTCACAGAGGAACACAGGTGATCCCTCTCAACCTGCTTCCCTCTGCCCTGTGAAGGAGTGCAGAACTTAGTACCTCAGGTAGAATCAGGGAAGCTGTTGATGTTTTTTCCAGCTTACACTCTCCTTGTTAAGTGTTAGCATGGAAGAGTGAAGAGAAAATAAAGGAACCTGGTCTTTGAGCAAATGCTTAAGCCTGTTGCTGCGGGTTAAGTCCTGCAGTGGGTTCTGCTCCCAAGTAGCAATCTCTTAACAGCTTCTCACACCTAACAACCACCTGTGTAACATCCAGCAGCAAACCAGGATTCTTGGTCAGAGCCCAGGTTTTCCACTCTAGGCCATTATATCAAAAACAGATGTAACCATCCCATTCCCACCTACCATCTCTTTTTGCCAGAGATGCACAGCATAGGGGTTCCCAGCTGTGCCGACTGCCAGCATCCTGCAGTGCCTGGAGGGATAATGGCAGTCTTGCTCCTGCATTAGCACCAGGTGTTAGGATCAGATGTGCTGCTGTGAAGGCACCTGCACTTCTAGGCATGTGCACAAATAGAGTCCAAGTACCTACTGCACAAGACAATAGCTATTGGATAAATCACAATTCTGGACTTAAGCAGTTATCTACCCAGGCCTGTTTATTGTGCCCAAATCAGTTATTCAAATTTAGTCCTAAATTCCTTAGCAAGGTGTGAGAATTTGAATATCCTGTTTGCAATGTACAGCTTAGCTTAAGTGAGTGCTCCTGTGGTTTAAACATGTGCATAGCTCTACGTGAAGTCTTCTGTGTTGGGGGAGAGTTGGCAGAAATACAAACATCTATAGTGTCTTCACAGAAAACTTAAAATCTGAGAAGTTTATTGGATCAAATAGATCAAAATAAATAACAAAAGTAGGGGCTCATTAAGTTTAGCTGTTTATATTAATTTATACTCATTCCAGCTGTGGATAATGTGTTTTAGAATAAACAGTATTGTAGATGACTATGGTAAGATAGCATTCGGGCTTGTTTCCACCCATCAGAAAACTCTAGATTTCTTTGGGGGGGGGAAAAAAAAAAAGAAGACCTTTCCAAGGCTACTTTTCAGTGGCAAGAGCTACTCACAAGCCTAGTGAAATGACAATTCAGTGGTTGCAGAGATGTATTTTATCTAAATAGTAGGATCGCACACATTTTTATATTTGGATGTTTACTCAAAAATAGTATGAAAATATTCTTAAAATACTACAGCTTGAAACAACGCATGACAGAAACAATCTGCAGGCCTATCATGCAGAATGGGTAACACAAGGTTCTGATGGACAACAGGAAGAGTACAGATTATCAGAAATTACATGATTGTTGTAATTAGAAATAGTAAAACATTAATTACATTACAGGAAATCCTAAAAATACAGTAAACTTTGCAGCCTGCAGGTTCTGTAAGAAGGATTGTTTTAGTGCCATATTAGTTATTATTGAAACTCAAGCAGTACTCGCTCCTTAGTCTACAGTGGCACTGTATACAAATGTCAGGATTTGCAGTTTGAGTTGTTCTGGTCACTGAGACAGGAAACATTCAACGAAGCTGAGAGAAAACATCACAAGAACAAATGTATAAAATTCCCTGAAAAATTGCACAGAAGTCAACAGTGACTGCTAATACCAAATAAAGCAAGAGAGAAGAAATGTGTTTGCCCTACAGTGTCGCAGCGGCCATCAACTGAGAGTCTGCAGTGGACTTACTCTCACAAGAATCCCAAGCCTGTCTGTCTGTCCATCATGGGGGTCATTTCTAAGCCCAGACAGAATTGTACTAGGCCATTCCTGTCAAGGACTTCCGAACTGAACTAGGAAGTGTCTCCCTTTCCACAGCAATAACGCACCACAAACTCATCATCGTGTATGAAATACATTAAAATAGTTTACAGAGGATAAAAATACACCCAAAACTCATGAAGGTTTTTATTCACCTCCTTTTCCTGACAATATGAAGGCTACTCTGCTTTCGTCCCCCTCCCGCCTCCTCTCTGCCCCCTCAAATAAGCAGATGCAATCAAGGAGAAATTTATTTTGAACCAATTCTGCAAAACAGTTCAACAATGCCATACTTTATAAAAATACTTAGTTACATAATTAAACTTATTACTATTTATATAAAAAGTGTGAATGTGAATTTTAAACTCTGTTAGGGTAAGAAGCACATCAAGGTATTCAGGTGAAACAAATAAATTTTCATAAACATACAAACTCTTTTGGAGAAGTCTTATAATACACAACCATTTACAATGAACACGTTCATTAAGTTAGTGTTTTATTCCTTTACTATACAAGTGTTATTACAATGAACTGTTCCATTCAGTAATTAAAAATCCAAACAATGCCATTTTTGGCATTTTTTGTTATAACTGTATTAATACATAAACTTATATGATTGTGTTATTAATTTTAAAATATTTAGAAAAATTAAAATTCCATTGTATTTTGGGGTTTTTTGATTATTTTTTTGTGGTTTTTTTTGTTTTGTTTTTGCTTTTCTTACATAAAGCCCTTTTAAAATTTGATAACCACAGATGTACAGGTGATGAGCGATGATGAGGGAAAATGAAAAATGATGGCACCTACTGTTTGGTAGTTGGATTCAATGTAGTGTAAACCCATGAAAAACTTTACATTTAGTACCAGAACTATATTATCAGCTTTCCTGAAATTAATTTGTTGGATAGCTTTACAATGATAATATGAATTCCAACCTGGTATCTAAGTTAAGAGTTTAGTGTTTCAAAATGAAAGTACATAAGCTTGATCAGAAATTCAAGAACCTCATGCAAATTTTTGAGTAAAAGACATGATGTTATTGCTTGATATGTCAGTAGCCAAAGAAAATAAATCTAGATGTAGTGTCAGCTGGGCTGAATGCCAGCAAATTTCAATGTCACTATATCTGGACAATATTAAATATATTTTATCCCTTTAGTTTTTCAACTTTCACATTTTCTTTTGTTTATTTTTAGTTAAATAATTCTGTAGTTAGGGCAGAAGCGGGAAGAGCAACTGCGTGTAAGTGTGTCTTAATAGTCAAGAAAAGCAAAAGTGCAATCAAATCCCTGAACTAGTGACAGCTAGTGTTTGTGGCACCCACCCTTGTTAACACATATAAGAGACATACAACAGTACCAAACCTGTCTCTGAAAAAGGACTAAAAAGTGGCCATTTACCAGCTTCAGTCTTGCTTTCCTGGTGAGCTTTGTTCAGGTAGTCTTCCCATACAATAGCTCACTGTTGGATTGGAGCTTAAAAGATTAAAGGCTTCCCCCCCGATTGTATTACATAGCTTCAAGTTCAAATATCACCATACTTTATCAACACAATTTTATAAAATATTACCTCATTTTCTAGTTACCTTCATTATTCTTAATTAGCTATGCAGAAAGAAAAAAGAAAAATCTCTCATGCTACTTTCCAGTTATAATAATACAAGTATTAACACAGTGCATTATGCTCTCTAATTTCACTATTGAGGTCTACCATTTAGATCAAGTTTGTCATTCATTGTTCCAATTTTCTCTTTTAACCTGCCTACCCTAATTAAGTCCATGCAAGAGGAAGCTTAAAGATCAAGATTACATATCAAATACAGTTTTACCATCTTTTTTTTTTTTTTTTTCTGGGGCCAGGTGGGGGGCACACACATGTAATATTGAACACAGGGAGTTTTACAGAACTGGAATAGAATTGCTTGGTCCCACAAAGTTCTTCTGCTTTAAAAATGTCTTACCCCAAGATCACTAATTCCAGACAATTCCCTCTTTAGTAGAATAATTATCAAATGTTGGGAAAGTAAAGGATTTGAAACATTGTTTTTTCTGCTATTGTTCACACCAACACTTGTTTTTCTACCCTGTATTTTCAGTAAGCTTCCTTTGGACCCTGAAAATAAGTTGGGAAAGAGGAAAAAATAAAAACATGTCATTGGTAAATTAGATGATAACACTTTAAAAGTGGTTTTGTGCAACTGCATTATGAAATTCCAGTTTGCCATTAAGAGCATGCAAAGTAGCGAAGATTTTCTTTCCTTTGATTCCTTACAGACGTCAGGAATTCTTTGCAAGTCTTTTACATTTGGCAGATTTGTGCATGTTATATAGACTGTTGGCTTATAAATTGTCTCCAGGCTGGTACTGTGGTTCTGTAGCAGTAAAGTAGTCCTCCAAGAAAGACTGTATATATTCAAATGTTGGTCTCTCATCAGGGTCCTTCTTCCAACACAGTTTCATTAACTCATGGAGAGACTCTGGGCAGCCTTGTGGGCATGGCATCCTATATCCACGCTCCACTTGTTCCAGAACTTCCCGATTCACCATCCCTGAAAGGAAAGCATGTTAGCTCTGAATGACATTAAGCAAAAAACCGGTTCCCAAAGTTTTTCAAGTGTCTCTCCAGCCCCAATGCATGTGAATCTACCATGACAGAACCTTTAACAAATGTACTTTATAATTAATGACTTTTTTTACATTTTGCATTAAATACATTTTCTAAAAATTACTTCATTACACTGGTAATTCCTCAATACCTGGTCCTTCTTCCCTTTGTACGCTTTCTCATTTGCATACTTTCCAACTGCCTTGGGCCTGTTCTTTCAAAGGAGACTCAAGGACAGTTCGAGGATCATTTAATTTGAAATCAGGCCAAGAGAAAGGCATTTTATACCTTACAGAACTGCCTCACAAATTCCAGTTGCAACAAAATATCTAACAAAAGATGTTACATATTTTTAGTTTCAAAAACTGGTCTAGCAGGTTCACTCTACAGATGCTTACTGTAGCCTGGGAAAACGTCAAAAGCAGAAATTTCAGGAACAGACAGATATGAAAACATGAGTACACCCACTAATCTGAAATGAACTCTCAGTCACATTTACAAATGCTGTTATCCTAAAACACTTTAAAAAAATAATGTAACAGTTGATCAGTAAATAAAACAAAGTAGTTTTGTGAACAAAGGAACCAGTGAAGTGTGACTAAGTTTTTGTCTCAGCCTGTCAACTGTGGGCTCTGAATGAAGGTAAAAAGTACAAAAGGTTACTTCAGAAGCACAGAATTCACAAAGTAAAGAAAAGTCTATTAAATTTTTCTCTTACCTGGATATGGCACTCTCCCCTTTGTTACCAGCTCTGTCAGTAATATTCCAAATGACCACACATCCGACTTGATTGTAAACCGACCATACAATGCTGCTTCTGGAGCGGTCCATTTAATTGGAAATTTAGCTCCTGCAAACATTGTAAAGGCAGATAATCCGTTTTCCCTTGCTTATGCAACATTATCTTACACTCAACATATTTTAAAAAGAATACTGCACTCAAAAAGTTTTTACATTTTGCTTTGTTGACAAAATGTGAGCAGGTTTATTAGTTTAAGATTTCAAACGGGAAACCAGTTTCAAACTAGGACAGCAACTACTGGTTACAATTCTTGAAAGCAGCTAAGACATCTAGGATTCTTAATTAGGTATGTTTCAAAAAATGGGATGACCTTCAGAATCTGATTAGCAACCTCTCTGGAACTTCAGCTCTCTTCAAACTGCAGCAAGTTTTACCCCCCAAAACATCCCTAAAACATTTTTTTTTAAGCATAAGCAAACTGCCAGATAATTTTGAACATTAAGAAGTTTACTAAAATTGCATTGAGGTGAGAGGGACACCTAAACATAGATGGGAAAGCACATTTATATGCATAATCTTTATTCATACGAACAGAATACACAGGCACATTCTGATAAATGTAATAGTTCTAAGTAATTTGAAAGTAACTGGTCTTATTTATTCAGTAAACAAATCAGTCTTACCTTGTCTTGCAGTGTACTCATTGTCCTCTATTAGTCTTGCTAAACCAAAGTCTGCTATTTTACACACAAGATTGTCTCCTACAAGAATGTTAGCTGCCCGGAGATCCCTGTGGATGTAGTTCATTCTTTCAATGTAAGCCATGCCATCAGCAATCTTAAAAAATAAAGTTTTATTAAAGATTATTTTTCATGGCTGTATCCAGTTCTCCCGAGCATTAAGCCATACCCCTGTATTTTAGCTCCATTCTCATAGTATAAGTACAGGAAGTATAGCACAGATATGGCATAGCAAGAGCTTGTGGCAGCACTGAGTAGAGGGTGCCCAAGTATACAGTATCTGCTAATTGGGAACTAGACTGTTTCTTTTTGACATATTACAAACCTACATCAGAATACGTAAGACAGAACAGCATAAAATAGCCAGAGCATTCAATATTTACATTTAGCTTATGTCTGATACTGTTCTGAATCTCTTCTCTGAGCACAAAATACAGTTTTCATGGTTTGTACAACGTACCTGAGCAGCCATGTCGACCAGCTGTGGGAGTTTTAAGTATTTGCCTTCTCCTTCTTTAAGGAAGTCTAGCAAGCTGCCTGTAAAAGATGACACATTTTGGGGAAGAAAAAAAAAAAGTAAAAAACCCCAAACATTAATTTGACCTGAAAACACAAATGAGATTTTTTTTTCCTAGACATTATGATTTACACATTCATCTTCCAAAATCTGTGTTTGAAAACCTATCATGTAACAGAACACATGACTCAATGACTATGCCTGTAGTTGACTCTGCCCTGATAGTTAGTACAAGTTTTATCCAAGTATTTTGGAATACATTTCAATAATTCAGACAATTGACGATTATCTGGCAATATATAAGGATTTTCTCCAACATTTCTGGTATCAGTGGCCTTCCTAGCTGGACTTTTTTCCACAGTGAAATTTATAATTAAAGATCCATTACTAAAATTTTTCTGTCAGCTCAAATTATATACTGGAGAAATGATTCTGAAATTGTTTTTATTTAGTTGCCTTTTCTTCCTTACAAGGGAAAACAAAAGTATCTTCCATTCTTTACAAGATATTATCTTCTCTCATTTATATAATGCAATCATGTTCAGAAAATTACAACACGAACAGTATTTGAAATCTGTTTCAATGATCTGAACTTTTAAGACAGTAATCTTTACACACATGGTAAAAATCTGTCTCTGACATAACAGCTTTCCCTACAGGTGCTATTATACCACAAGGGTACAAGAATATAACCTTTTCCTTAAGAAGCTGGTGAAGACTGATAACTAATCAGTCTCATCACAGTCAAAATGACAATGTCAAAATTACATGTGCGGTGATGGTGGGGAAAAAAAAATAATCACTGAACTGCAGCTCTTGCAGTGGATTCATGGCTGTAGCTGTGAGTTAGACAACTCCAATGTGGTTTTAGCCACTTGCTGTATTTTTGCATGAAACCACAAGTGTGGCAGGTCAGACCCACACTGCTGCTGTTGTTTGATCTGTGTGTGTTTGCACAGACTTTTCCCCAGCTTGATTTATGAGCTCAAAGGACTGAAGAGCAGCAAGTATTTCACACTGATCTCTAATAACCTGTCCACATTTGAAAAAATTTTGTGTACTTATCCATCTCTTTTCCTGGTAAAAAGAGAAAGAAAAAACAAAACAAAACAAAACCAAAAAGTAAGAAAACTTTTCAAATTAAAACAGAGGCTTCCAATGGCTTTTTGAATCCATAATTTAGACAAACGTGCAACTATTTTTCCAATTCTTTACTTCTGCTTTTGCAAAGTAACATCCCAGTTCTGGTTTTAGCTTTACTTTTTTTAAATGGAAAGCTATAAAGCATTTTCTTTCTGATTGCCTTGCTGAAACCTGATTTCCAAACAATGAAAACTAATTTTGCATGGTAGCTTTAAGATCTGACAGAGAGACTGTCCAGTGTTATTTAAGAACATCGCCAGCATACAACTTTTTAGATTTTCCATTCCTTTCTACCTTTTCAAACTTGTACAATGCTTAAAAACCTCATCCAAACAGGAACCCACCCCCCTCATATTTGTGGCAGAGTACTGAACACAAGCTGCCACTCTCTTGGACTTAGACATTTTCTTCTTACCAGGATAGAAAAATTTCTCTGTGAGGTAAATGGAACTCTGTATTTTATAAAACTGGAATAACTGACTTGAAAACCTGCTGCTTCTTAACACTAATATGATTATGATGTTTATTTCTACCTTCGGCCTAAATCTCTGAATCTCCGTTTCAGCAGCAGGGGGAGGGGAAAATGATATAGAGCAAGAGAAGAAGGATGAAAGACTGAAAACAAGGAGATAAAAGGAGGGAGTCTGGGAAAAAATCCCTCAACCTTCTTAAAGTGTATTGTTTCACTACTGGAAAACTAAAAAAAAAAAATCCCTACCGATTTTGTCACTGTGAGCATAATCTGTCTAAAGGCAGGCAGGTGTATTCTCATAACAATATTCCCAGCTATATCTTCCAATTTAAATGTAACAGGCAGTACATAGTAAAAAAAATGAGGAAAAAAAACCCAACAATCTTGTAGTTGGAAGATTACCAAGGGTGACATAGATGCGCAAAAAATCATTCCTCCACTCACAATCTAAATCAGAACTGCTCCAAGTAGGTCAAGCGTCGCTCATTTTAATTTAATGAAAATTACCACTTATACTCCAGTCAGTTTAAACCTACCATTAATTAAACATTTAATTTGTTGCTGGGATCTTAAATAATCTTTTAAATGTATTATCTTTAAACTTTTCTGTCACACACCTTTTGTCATGAATTCAGTGACGATGTAGATTGGCTCCTCAGAAACAACTGCGTATAGTGGAACAAGCTTGTCGTGTCGTAATTTCTTCATGATCTGAGCCTCCTGCAAGAAAGCTTCTGGCATCATTGTACCAGGTTTTAGTGTCTTGATTGCTACTTTTGTGGTTCCATTCCATGTTCCTAGAGAAACAAAACAGATTTTATTCACCACTATAATACTGAAGAGATTTTCTGATGAAATTGTTTGCTTTTTGCTTCTGTTTTCTTAGCTAACTGAATAATTACAAACTAGAGCTATATTGAATATTAATTTTTACTTTTACACGACTGATCAGAATTGGGTTTTTTCCCCTTCAATTCTTTATTGGATTATCTTTTCCGATCTTGATGCCAATTTACTTAAAACACTATTAAAACATTCACATGAATAACTAAAAGGTGTCACATTAAGATCTTACCCATCCATACTTCACCAAAACATCCTTGGCCCAACTTAACTTCCAGCCTCAAAGACTCTCTAGGAATCTCCCAGGCATCTTTTGCTAGTCCTTGTGTTTGTGGTTTCACAGTGGGACACACAGTTGTTAGCTTATGACACAGCCCATCGGCATGTTCTGAAAAACAGAAAAATAAGGGGTAATACAGTAACAAAAGTAACATCCTAATGTTCGTAAAAAGAACTAGTCCATTCACTGTTTGTTGAAACAGAAGAGAAATTTTATACTTGTGAATTTTAAAAATAAGCTACATATGCAGTTGTTCTGCCTCACAACAGGCACAAGGTGCAGTACTGGGACACTAGAACTTGGGGCTTACCTCTGTAGTGTTTCACCAACTTCTGTAGAGATTCAAATTGTGCTCTGGTTGTGATATAGTATCCACCATTGTCAAGTTTTCTTATTTTGTAGTGTTTCACATTGTCACCTCTGACCTCATCCCAGTCACGTATGGAAAGGGAGTAAGCACCTAGGAAATAAAGTCATACTTGGTTCTTCACCAAAAAATTAAAACCATATTTAACACATCTTCCCCACTGTAATTATATGCATACATGTGTGCATGTGGCTATGTAAAATGTGACAGATATAAAAATGCTCCTTATGTCCACCTTGACTGAGAGGTGGGGAGATACACATAAACATACATACCTTTAGTGGTTTCACTCTCTCTTACTAAGAAAATACCACGCTGGTTCCCAGGATTTAAAAGTAGCCTTTCTGCATCCTTCCTGCCCATCTTACCAAAATACCACCTAGAAAATGTTAAAGGAAATATGCGTAAGTAAAAGCTTTCTATGCTTTGGTAATCATACAAATACAAGGTTTAGAAATGTCAGGCATTGACTGGACTACTAATACCCCAAAGCACTTACAGACCAACAAAGGTAATGACATCCATATAATCAAAAGATTAAGATGACCTATTTCTATATGACTCTATTGTTTGCAAAATACACGTAAAGAGGCCTCAAATACCATGTTTTTCTGATGGCTTAACAATGGATACCAACAGTACTTAACAATGGAAGTAACACCCTCCTCCTGGTTAAGAATTTCACAGGTCAAGCTGCATCAGATGACACATTGTGGAAGCACAGTCAAAACAACGCAGCAGCTGAAATTACCGTCTCTAGTTTTGACTATATGTTAGAAAACAATATTTAATGCAAGTGGGTGTGCATAAACATCAGCAGATCACCATTTCATGCAGGTTGGAAGGAGCTGTTGGGAGGTCTCTGATCCAGCCTCCTGCTGCAAGCAAGGTCAGCTGTGAGATCGGACTTGGCTGCTCAGGGCATCCTCCACTCCAGTCTTGAAAACCTTGAAGGATGGACCCTGCTCAGCCAACCTGGGTAACCTGTGCCCCTGCCTGGCTGTCCTCAGGGTAAAATGTTTCTTAGTCCAGCTGGAACCTCTCCTTTTTCAACTTCTATTGCCTCTCATCCTCTGCCTCCGTAGAGGGAGCAGTTTTTTCTACTGGTCATTTAGAAAGTTCTTTCACAAAACAAGTTTCTTCTTTTATGCTCCCACAGTGTGCTTATCCTGATGAAAAGCCTCCACACAGCTCTGTCCTGAGCTAGTGATAGTTTTATGGTCCATTTCCCAGTGAATCCCCAGACTTTGGTATAACACTTATTTCTAACTACATTTTATTTTGATTGTGTGCGTCAGAAGTCACGAAGTGATGCAAAATGTAAATTTCAACAATTTTCATTTGGCACCATCATGGCATCAAGCAAATCTGGCTTCACCAGTGTTGGGAGAAGAAAAATAATATTGGAAACTGCTGCAAAACAATGGATTTGTGGGTGAAACATTTTGTGGGGGCAAAACATAGGTTTTTCCTACAGGGACGGATCATTTTGTTGGCCTGTGAACAAAATGGCCCATGCATCACTCAGTAATTTGAAACTTATTCTTACTTTTTATTGTATCTGCAGTTTGACTGTTTAGGTAAATGTGCAAAGTTAGAACTGGATGTGAGAGCACATACACTTGAGACAATTTGGATACAGCCTATAATCTCATTGAGGCAAACTTGAACCCTAGTTACGTGAAAATGTCTCTTCCCCAGACCACTACAACAATTTACAAACTATATTGTAAAGTGCTATTTCCTTTCATTACCTATAATAGTATGGTTTACTTATTCTTTTTATGAATATTAAACATTTATATTATGGCATCATTCAAAAGGCACACAGATAACATGGACCCCGTCACAAGCAGTTCATGAAATAAATGCCTTCAAGCTTAGAAAAGATCAATTAAAGAAAATCCTAACAATCTGGGGCTGTGTATTGCTTTTGCCCTTGTAACTCCAACTGCAATCACAACACAAAACCTATAAACACTACCAAAGCCCAGGCTGACAAACGAACTCTAAAGCAAATGAACTCTATTCCAAATGGTGTGGTGATATTTACTAAAATTAGCACTAGTTCTTTAAAACGGTCAGTTTAAAACGCTTCCTCATTCATCACCTGTCACTCACCTCCAGTCATCACACAAACCTATGACAAATCCCACCACCCTGTTTTGCCAGTCTTTACGAGCAATACTTTCTTTAGAGAAACACTGTATTCTTAGTTTGCAAAGGGCTATAATTTCCATTTCACCACCACCGAAGCGGTAATGACAATATACTTTTTTTACATAGTTTAAAACAAACAAACAAACTCTCAACTTCTTTTTCAAAAAATCTGAGGTCAGTAATTTTAAAAACAGCTGAAACTCAAGGGTATAAAATAACAGCATGTCTTTGATGCAATCACTTTTTAATAGCCAAGAACCAGGTGAGAGCAGCAGCAACATGCTAAAGTCTCAGCTTGAGATTCAGGAAACATCTTGGAATTCGGGCACTTTTCCCAGCAGTGCAGTAGCAAGCACAGAAGTGCACAGATTGTGTATCAGGGAATTGCTCATGGGCAGTACTATGCCTGTATATTGAAGCAAGAGCTATGGAGCTTTAGCTCTAGTACAACAAATACAATTAATGCCTTGGAACAAGTGTAATTTGAAACTGTACCCCAACTCACAGTTCCCACAGTAGCTTCATGTGATTCTGTAGGTGCTCTGGGATCTTTGTTTGTAAATAAATGTAGGAAGTACTGGCAACCAAAGCAATACAATTTTCCCAATTCATAGTAGTTCTTAGTGTGCCTAACAATTTTGTCACCAAAAAGTTGTTATAGATGAGCAGTAACTGTCCACACAAATGTTTTTTTTAGAATGTAAGATTAGGTGCTACCATGGATATAGCTGATCTTGAATTAGGGTTTGGCAAGCAAAAATAAGGATAAAAACCTAGAGTTGATGGTGTGTGAACTCTAACTTAAAACCATCCGTTTTTGCTTTATATGAAGCACAATGCATGTCCCTCAATTCTTATCTTCATTATTACATCCTCCAATCCTTTTTTCTTTAGCCCTACATATAGCAAGCAGGCATAAAACATTTGCATGAGTGTCCACCTCACACTTACTATTAATTATACCTTTGACATATCCAAGTAGCACTGCTATCCTTTAGTTAGTAATTATTCTACTTTACCCTTAAATGTTACATGTACTGAAAGGAATAATATCACCACAGGGCGCAAAGTGTAGAACGGATAATAAGAACAGATTGACAGGATACAATATCTTACTCTTCTGCTTGAATGGAGTCTGCAGGAGCTACATAATTGCTTGGGATGTAGCCTGTTTTTCCTGTAGCAATGGATCTTGCTTCCCACCAGTCTCCTTCCCTGCAATGCAACATCAGTTATCTCTTCCACATATAAACAATGTGTCATTCCCTAGCACCTGTAACATTCTCACATATGAAAGGCAGGTTATATTTAGGTTAATGTGTTATTTTAATTATGATGGCATCCAAAGTAGTTTGTGCTGCACCTAAATACATTTTTCTTTTCAATGTAAGCAACATGGGTGCCTCTTACTGGAATTTTGCATTTTAAAGATGTAGGGTTTGTTCTTTTTTAAAAAAAATAATTAATTTATTGGTATATGCAAAACGCAAACCTATAACAAAACGTTTTATGGCAGAGATGTGTAAATAAACTTTCTGGTTCTCTAGTCTCCATCTGCCTCTCCCAGATCATTCTGCCTGTATGATGACAGTGAGCAACAAAGGAAGCAGGAAGTCAGCTAATAAATTTAGAAAACTTGATAAATGAAAACTGCTACATGTATGAATTAGAACTATCACCACACCCAAAAGCTGTGTGTAAAGAAATCTACAAGGTGAACAAATTATTTCCTTTTCACTAGACTTCTAGAAATCAGGCTGTAATACTGTAATGCTGCTGCAATTGATCTAGAACATGAATCTACGCATAAACTATCTGAGCATGGATTTACTGTGGAAGCCAGCTAGATGCACTTCTACAGTGAGATTACCCTGCCTACAGGCAGTGCACTCACATCTGGCATTTGCAGTGCAGTGATGCCAGCTGCACCTACCTCCCCGTGAGATATGGAAACCTGCCAGAGAGAACCTGCAAGGTGCAGAGCCTGGGATGGGGTGAGACAACCTGTGTCTCCACCTCTGCTGCCCTGAGGGTGGTCGCTGTGCCTCGCTGGAGCAGGGAGTGAAAGGATGCCACTCAGTCAACCAACCAGCCAAGGAGAGGAAGGCTTGGGGCTGCCCCAGTCACTACAATTCTACATCTGCACCCAAATCCCAACCTCAGCCTGAAGTTTACTGTCTTCCCAGTATCAATATTTTAATCTCGTGCTTGTTGAACATTGCATGCATTCAAGAAAAAGAAGAAAAAAAATAATCAATCTACTCTTCACTGAAATAGGATATGCAGATTTCAAGAAGAGTTGAGGATCTGTTTATTCCCAACAACAATCAGGTGAAGTCTGTGAATGAGAACACTTACGTGTTATTTATTATCTGGAACCGTTCACCTTTCTTAAATGAAAGGTCATCTGTAGTTCTAGCTTCATAATCATATAAGGCCACAAATACAGTAACACCACCTTAGGAAAAAGAAAAAAGGCCCCATAAGATATAGCAGTAACGTTGCAACACTTGATATAAGGACTTGTCCGTGAAACAATTCATCAATTTTGATTTGGAAGCAACTAAACACTCTGGGTCCCATCTTGGACCAATAACCAGCTCATTTCTTAAAACAGAGGAAAGCCTATAAAGAGACACTATAAAAATTTGCTTCCACAACACAAATAAAGCCCAGCTCGACATATCATTGGAAGTACATTAATAATTAGAGCACCTCTATACAGAAACCTGTACAACACATCAGTAAAAAATGGTAGCTTCTTTAGTAGAGCTAGCTTCTTGTTAAGAACTGCAATTCTAGAAGATGCTACAACACCACAGTGGTGAACCATCAGCCACTAATTCTTACAGAAGTAGTTACCTGTGAAACTTTGCTATAAATAACTGATGTGTTCCCAACTTTCTGTGGTTACACATCAAGATCTACTCAACAAATTGAACCAGGAATAAAATTACGCTGTTGAGGACAAAGACATTTCTCTGCTTTAGGACTAATGATTTTTTAAATTCCATCAAGTCTCCCCATCAGTGAAGCAGACCTTGCTGAGGATGATACATCAGTGCATTATTCCAGAGAACAAGGACCAAGATATGTCACAGGATGAGCAGCTGCGCTCCACCAAACATAAGGAATTTGCCTCCCCATCCCACTTCTGGTACAGGGCATGTTGCTGAACGTGTCCCACAAACAGGATACACGTGTGCGAGATGGATGGTTGTGAGGCTCCTATACTTATGGTAAGAAAATTTTTTCTATACTTAAAAGAACTTATCTATAAAATTGGGCTAAAAGAGGAAGAGGGGAAGGAGAACAGGCTATATGAGATGTATAAGCTATGAGCAAAAATAAAGAACTATGTACCATAACTTGCAGAAAGTTAAAATAGAAGACTGCAGATGGGAAATTCAGAAAGACTTTTTAAGCTCTAGAAATGCTATTTCATAGTCCAACAGACATTTAGGAAGCCTAATGATAGATCAAGCAACAATTTATTTTTGAATGTATATTACATCTCTAACATGCACATCTATATACCAGAATATACATGAGAGACCACCAACCCAAACATGTTGCATCTAATTTCAGATCTTATAATTAGCATGACAGTGATCAGAAAGGAAAATACATAATGCAACAGGTATTGTCCACATCTAATATTCTTTTGCAATGTACACTTTCTGATGTAAGAGCTCCTAATCACTTAAATATTTTCATTTGATTTAGAGTATTCCCGTGATTACAGTCTGTCAGCAGGCCTCAGCTGGAAATGAATTTACAGTTCCTCTAGGAAAAACAGAACAAAAAATCCCCACAGGAGGTTAGACTAATTGAGGGTTTTTTTTAAGTGTGATTTATGAACTGAAAATTAATTAGAATATTCCGTAGAAGTTAACAGTTCCTAACCTAAGTTAAAAATCAACACCGTTCTACCAATTTTTGCATGCATTATTACGTTACTGCATTATTTTGATGACACAAACTGCTACACATAGCAAGGAAATTGTGATTATACGTACCACATTTGCACAAACAGAAACCAAATGTTAAGGAAATAAACCATCCCCAAAGAGTTCTTCAGCAGATGAAGAAAATCAATACTCTCAAGTCACAGTATCACATAAGTTTTTAACTGCATAGAAAGAAACTGAGAGATTCTAAGAGCTTTGAAACAAACTGTATACTAACATGATGCTAACATGGGAACAAGAGAGATTAATTCCTCTAGACATTGTAGCACTAGCCAAAGTAATAGATTTGAATGTGAGCTATGCAATAGGAGAATTATCGGTAATTATCAATATTTGTGTAGTCT
This sequence comes from Aegotheles bennettii, assembly GCA_013398125.1. Lineage (NCBI taxonomy): Eukaryota > Metazoa > Chordata > Aves > Caprimulgiformes > Aegothelidae > Aegotheles > Aegotheles bennettii. The sequence goes on from VZRW01005705.1 coordinate 187,550, forward strand.
TAACTATTTTTAAGAATAAAGAATTGGAAAAGCCAACACAATCCTTGGAAAGTTTTGATTTCAACACTTCAGCTATCATAAAAACTGTTTTTATTCTCACTCACAAGTGTTATTTATTTCATAGCAAAGAATAATAAAATACTTCAGGAAGAACAGCATCAGCACAGAATGAAATAGATACCACTCAAGTGATTTTTGAAGTCTCTTGCAGCTGTTTGTGAATCATTGCAAGATGATCTAGTTTAGCTGTTCAAGCTATTTGTGGTCATAACATTTCACTTAAAGATCATCCTTTCATTAGGTCAGTATTCCCATCGTCTAATTTAGGACTGGTTTTAGAGAGAAGACTTTACTCTCTTGTTCAGCATGAGTATTACACAGCACTAGTGCTTACACGGCTTCATGGAAGGCAAGAACAGTGGTTCATTTTTCTGTTTTGATCTTCAGTAATATTCTATGAATTCAAAGTACCTTATGACTGAGAATGTGTGATACAGGAGCAATACCACAAACTCAGATTTCTCCTCCTTTTCTGCTCTAGAGGAATAAAAGACAGCTCAACTCTTTTCAGCCACACTACAGACCACGATGACAACCATATCATCCTCTGTTGTCAGACATCACTGATGGACTGGATAAGTACTACTGACACTTACGTCCTGTCTGACAAGCCCATCTATTTTCTTCTCTTGTGAAACAAAGGGCCACATAATGTGATCCAGTGTTTTATTTGTCACAAATACAAAAAGCTTACAGCCAGATGAAGTTCGTCATCTTATTCATTCACAAAAACACCCAATTTTGATTGATCTGAAAATTGGTAGTGAATGTCCCAAACAATCGTGATGCAATTTTTTTTTATTTATTTGTTTGTAAAGCTTGTTTGTTTGTGGATGGGATCATTTTACAAAGCCAGGAGGAATAATTACATATGCAGTATTGTTTTACTTGATCAGAAAACGATGGGAACATTCAGCCAAATTAGCCTGCTTGCTAATAACTGAATTCATGCTGAAATCACAGAATCTAAGGGGTTGGAAGGGACCTCGAAAGATCATCTAGTCCACCCCCCCTGCCAGAGCAGGGTCATCTAGAGTACATCACACAGGAACGCATCCAGGCGGGTTTTGAATGTCTCCAGTGAAGGAGAGATATGATAATAAACTAATTGATATGATAATAAACTAACTTTTCATGAGAAATCTCTCCTGTTGACTCCAATCTAAGACACAATATGCTTAACTACCAGCAGGAACAGGGACAGGCAAGAGAATATCCCTTCTGGCCTCTGCAGCAAAGGATCTGTGGTACCTGGGGAGGGACTAGATCCCTGATGCCTGGTAATGCGCAGGAGTGCCTGCATGTCCTGTTGGAAATTCCCACATGAACAAAGAACCAGATCTAGTAATGAGAAATACGCAGAGGTTCTTGAAGAAGACAAAGATTTAAGAATGATAAACAATCCCTAGTGGAGCTAATGAAGAAAAAGCAATGCTGCCCTTATTTCATTTCTGCATGTGTTCATCCAAAATTTGGACTCAGAGCTGGCTCAAAAATTGTAAGACAGGATAGATGCTCATTTTAATTATTTGTTTTTTTAATGAATTCCCAAGAAGGGAATATGAAGTGCTCATTACCTGACATTTCATATTTGGTTTCCTGAATTACTTAATGTCAAGCCCACAATAGGTTTCTTGTGTTTGAAAGATTTTAAATGCCACTGTAATGAAGCAAACATTTAAGCACTGTAATTGTGTTAACATTAGAGGTTTGTTGGAAACCTAGAAATAGACTAATAAGGAATTATTTACTGTTTTTTCTGAAGTGTCTGTGCAAAGCTTCTAGAATAAATAGCTCTTTCCTCTTTCTTAAAAAAATAATAAATTACAGCTTCCTCTCAAAAATATCCAGGAAAACTAAGTGAACTACTGAGATTAGCCACATGCACATAATCAATGTTTATGTAATGAAGTTTTAAGATTTTGATATAAATGTGTGCTTATAACATCAAATGTGCATATTGCTTTAAAATGCTGCATCTTCAGAGACTTTATATCACCGCACCTTGTAAATTCTATTTATACATTTTCAACTTTGGTTTTAGTATGACCACCAACAATGAGAATTTTGCTCTTTCATTTCACACATACCTGTTCATATAGTAGAGTACACAGAATACACTGCCTATCCTGTTTAGCTTTATAAATTAACAGATTCAAGGTTGCATTAACTTACAGCTAATCAAAAAAGTCTGAAAATCAGCTTAAAATATCAATTTCCTGAACTCGAAGTGTTTTTCTTTTTGCATGTCTCTCCGAAAGTTTAAAGCCATTATCCCATGTGCATCCCTTCAATAACTTAAAACTTCTAACACCATTCTATCAACTATTCCCACTACTGCCTTTAATAAGACTTCATTTCTCTGTGCTGTGATCCTAAAATACCCCTCCAAAAACAAAAGCCAAAACACCCAACCTCCAAGCTCCAGTCACTAGTGAATATGGGCTGAATTATTATGTGAGCAGTAAAGATATTGAAAATCAGAAGTCCCTAAAAGGCAATTTATTTTAAATATGCAATTTGCTTCTGTGTGGCAAGGGTTCAGAGTATTTCTTTGAATATTACTGTCAAGCAACAACAACCGCAGCAGCATCTTTTTATGTAACACTCACCTGTTAAAGTACTAGGATATGGACTTGGCACAGCTGAAAATGAAGATGATGCTCCTCCAAAGGGTGTCATTCCTGAGGGCCCTCCAAAAGGAGTCATGGAATGACTATTAAAATTAACTGCTGATCCCTTTATTGATGGTGACTGTGTTGCTTGGCTGGAGTCTGATCCATAATGGCTGACATGGGAAATAGCAGGTTCTGGAGTATTATCAGTTCTGTATTTCATGGCTGGACCTTTATCTTCCTTGCTTTTAATGCACCCCATGGTTGCTTCTGTGAGAATAAGAGGAGAAAAAAAAAAAAGAGTTCATATCCACGTTGCATCTTTTGATAGTTAACACAGGAGATTCCCGAAAAGTTACCATAAATGCTGATTTATTAAACCCAAAACAACCCCTAGTAACTGCTGCCACATGCAGACTATTAACTCAGATGAAAAAGTGTTCTGGAATAAAATCAAAGCCACTCCCAGATTAGAGAAGACCTAATTATTTGCCCTTACAACATCTTATACTAACAGCACATTTGGATTATTCTTCATTCCAGTTCCTTGATGGACTGTAAATGGTAAAAAAGAAAAAAACAAAAAAAGGGAATCAGGCAACAGATGAGGAAAAAACACAGAAGACTTCTATAGCAGGGTGGAAGGGGAAACAGAGGTGACAAATCCCAAGTCAATTATATGAAGCAAACCCAAATCAATTATACAAAGAAAATGAGGGGGCGTTCCCGCTTTCTTTTTTAAGCATCTGTGCAATAAGGTCCTGACTTGCTGGTGGTATTACAACTAGTATCTTTAAAGATATAGAAAAGTTTTCATCCATTGCTAGCCACCCCAATAAAACTCACAAAGAAACCTGGAATACTCACAACCGCAGGATATGGTTAAACTCTAGAGTCTAACTAAAAATAGAAAAAAAAAAAGGAAGAGTAGTAAGAACATCTGTAGTGGTTTAGAGACTGAACGGTGCCTGGACAGGTGACAATTTACAGCCCTGACAGTCCAAGATTGCCACCAGCTACCACTACTGTGCCAAAGCTGTTTACCAGGGGGACACCTATTACCTGCTGCTGGAGCTAATCAGAGAGGAGACATGTCACCAACAATTAAAATGATTGCATCTTAGGAAGTCACCACCTGCCATTTATCAGGTGGTGACAACTGATAGCAGGCATTTTTTGGCTTACCCCAGCTAGGAAACTAATCAGGAAGAAAACAGGAGTGTCTGTTAGATGCAGCACTAGCCTGGCATGAAAACTTCTATAGTCTTGGGGGAAAAAAAATAAAAATCTACTTCAAAGGGAAAAACCTCCACAAAAATATGAAATCAATTGCTTCACATTCTCTAATGAATCAGTTAAAAACGATAAACAGCAGCAGTCTGAAAGCATTAAAAATATGTCTTTTGATAACTACAACAACAGTTTTATGGACTCCTAACAGGGAAACTGTTTTCCATTGTGCATCTATTTTCTTTCCTTTTCAATTCTCTCTTACCTTGTTAACTATTAGACACAGAAATACGGAACAAAGTAATTCTTTCTAAATAAATACTACCTTAATATAGTCACACAGAGAAATTAATTCCCCCTGTATATCTAACCATTGCAATATTAAAGATACTGTAATTTCCTCAAGAACTGTGAATCAGAGTTCCTGGAAGGAAGGTCCATAGCTGGTGAAACACCATACAAAGTTTACTGCTCATAAAATAAAGAATATTCACCCTGTCAATTCAACCCCTAATGCTGTAATGTAATAAAATTACTGGCACAGAAACAAGCAGCAACAAAGTCAAATAACTGCATTTTTACAAATCTTGTCTGAGAGTTTTACACAGAATAATGAAACCTAGCAAGAGCACATCTTATCCATATGTTTTTTACTTCTGATACTACTATCGCCAACTTAGTAACTGTGCAGAAATGTTAATAGAGCAAGACTCAGATACATGCATGAATAATGTTACTGTCTAAATACCTTACAAAAGAAGCTTTACAATCTACAGTAGAAAAGCCAGTTATTAATTTGTGATTAGAGTCAATCAAACACCCAATCACATAAATTTAATTTCTCTACCACTGCAAACAGATGCTGTAATCTGAACCTTTTTTTGTCCATGTGGGTGCCTAGTTCGAAGTTTTGCCTTACTTTGAGGCCTAATTCTTTGATTCTCTTTAAAAATCTGTGAAGTTGTGTGCTAGCACTGAATACAAGTCCAATCAACTTTGCAAAAATGTTTTTGTTAATAGTACTGATTCCCTGCCTTTGGTTCAAAGTTAAGCATCACACGATTCACAAGTTCAACACACTGCTTACGATAACAAATTAAATTAAAAGGAAATGTATGAAGGTTTGTACGATTAAGTGTTCATCAAAAATATTTTTCCTCCCTTACTTCTGGCATTTGGTTCACTTGTAACAAGCTGATAAGACTTCAAGATTAAAAAAAAGGCGAGAAAATAATTCACAAAATCCAGTAAAACTGACGATTCTGCCCACAGTATTGCTGATTCGACCACATGGTGGGTGACAAGGGTACCCTGTACTGCAATTGTAACTGCTATCACCCACATGCACTCACCCGCTTCAGCTGTGGTTAGCAGCAAAAGGTTACCATTGCTATAGTTGAGTGCCACAAAGAAAAGCCTTTATTGAAGGTCTGAATTCATCCTAAAGAAATAAAGTCAATCTCTTCCTTGCTTCTCCCCGCTTCAGCCATTTCACTGTTACGGTAATCTCCTTTCAGGAGTTAAAGCGATTAACAGCAGAGATTCAATCAGAACCAGAAAAAAGCAGACAAAAATTTAAAAGCTCTACTTTTATAACTGCATACTCACAAAACAAAATTAAGGAGGCAAACTCCTTAGCTTTTACAAGTCAAAAACATAGGTGGAACTTATTACAAAATACTGTATATGTGTTTATGAGGAGGAATGAGAGGAGAAAAGATGACATAAACCAAGAGTGAGTAGCAGAGAAGGGAAAAATGATTGCCCACACTATGGAGTGAAAAAAACCAATGGCTTACTACTGTTAGTCTTGTAATAAATTACTGGATAAAGAAAAGAAATAATAATCTCTAAGCAGCTGGTATGCAATGTTGGATTTGATTATTCCACTGCTCTATTTGTTATTAAAAATGTAGGTAACTGAAGTAACTTACAATTATTTTTATCACCCTTTGTCTGACCAGCACAAAATATTAAGAAATATATTTCTGTCATAAAACTCACAGCTCTGTCTGAAGCACCAAACTCTTTTTATAAACACAGATGTTTGCTCTGCAGAAGTCCATCTATTCAAAGAAATGCTGGCCCAAGGTATGTTATTCACAAGCTACTGATCCATTCCCACTAGTTAAATCATTATTTTAGACCAGACTGAGTAAATATTTCAGTAACTTTAGCAGCTTCTTCTTTGAAACAAATACTGTTGGTTCGGATCAGCGCGCCCACATGCTTGGTAGGTGGGTTAGGAGTCAGCTTGCTGGAGGTCTATCAGGAAACCATGTTCAGAAAGGCATGGACTAAAATCACAGACATCTCATTCTGCTCCCTAGATGAAAACAATTCTATGTTTTAATGTTTTAAAGGACAAACAGAAGCTAAAATGATTACTAGAAGGAAAGCTGAAAGATAGTAGGATGCCCACAAAAATCAATAGACTAAGAGTACCCCAGGAAGTGGTCATCAAATGAGATTTTAGTGACATCTAATTTGGCCTGGGCTTTTTGGAGAAGTCAGTCAAAGGGCAAAAGTTCATTGTGGTTCAACACTACAAACAACTCAGATAATGACAGAGGACCCTTAATAACACCCCTGCCAAAAAAGAGAGCTCCAAGAAAGTCAATGCTGCCCTCTTATCTTCCCAACTCCATTATATAGCAGAGTGCCAGACCATGAGAAAAGCTTTGTTCAACAACAATCGAAAAGTGTGGCCAGTAAAGTTTTTTGTTTGTTTTGTTTTTCTGCCTTCCTTTCAGAAGGATGACCTAGCAGCCCAAGAAAAATGTTTTTCTCAAGAGCTATCATATCCCAAGATACTGACAAAGCATTTCCCTAGGGTGGCTGCAGCCTTCTTCAGCCAGCCTGGAGAGGTGGGTATCACAAGGGAACCACTTGTTTGTCTGATGGATCTTTGCTCTTTCTGGTTGATAGTTACACCAGTTATCTATCCCCTGGTCCTTGAGACACAAGGTTTTCAGGAGTGCTTCAAGACACGTCTCCTATTGGCATGATGGAAGATGCTGGAGCTTCCTCTGAAAGAGGTGATTTTAACTCAGGTGGATAAACTGGAAATCTGTTACAGCTAGCTGCCTCAGAGCACAGCAGTCTGCAAATACCTCTATACTCTGTATTAATGCCCACCACACCACCCCCCCATATGCTACCCATTGGCATCATGATTCTGAGGGCTAGATATTAGCCTCTGAAACGCCAAACACCAAAAGCTGGGAGAGCCTCACATTTGTTTCACTTGCTGTCACTGATTTGATAACAAAACCCATTCGCTAGGAAAAAAAAACCCAAGAAAAATGAGGACTTCCCTCTTGGGGCCAACTGGAGGTACTCATCCGATCTCTCACTTCTGTTATGATTCATCACTTCCCCAGATGCTTTCTGGAGACTTCACCATAATGTAAGGCCATGAATGACAGCTGCACGGAGCCATTCTGATGTGTCACAAAGGGAAAGATGCTCTAGGGGTTGTTCTCTTTTCAACCTCTGAACTAAACTGGGTACTAAAACCAAACAAGAACTAAATGCAAGAGGTAGGGCCAAACAAAAATCACTAAGGGAAAGGGTGGGTTGCAACCTTTTTACCATACCTTTTGATTACTGAAATTTTTCATACAGCCAAAAAGAGCACAAGTCATTTTTCACCATGAAGAAAGAGTAAAGTTAGAAGACAAAGCAAATAAAATCTCCTTCCAGAAGGATAAAGCAAGACTGCAAATATCCCGCCTAAAAAACAAAACTAAACCTCCTTCCCCGATTTTAAAAAATAATTTCATTTGAGGTTCACAAACTGCTAATAAGAAGATGAAAAAAAAACATTAAAGATTTCCACTGCTACTCTACCTTCACTTCTCAGTGTTAGCAAAAAAAACCCCAAACATTTATTTCTGTCAAGAAAAGTAATGCCTTCACTTCTCAAATGCGAAACAAATGTTTCAGAAAAAGGTCCTCAAATTTCAACTAAAGTCATGATTTAAAGTTATTAAAATTTCATGCAATGATGAAGACAGGATATTCTGCGGAAAGTTTGCTAATGGATCCATTAGCTGATAGCTGACTATTTGCTCAAACAAGTGCAGAGCTGACTCCGTATGCCACCAGAGACACACAACCTATACTGGGTTTTTGTACAGTAGTCAAACAATACAGATCATCCACCCAAAAAGGTGGTTTCAGCTGGTGGTATCAAGTCATTTATTAGAAGTGACATAGACTGAAAGAAATGAAGATAACCAGAAAAGAGGCTAACAACCCCTTTGCCCAATACTACAATAACCAACTAGTTTCACTCCATCTTAAACAGGTCATTGCTTTGGTATGAAAACATAGGTGGGCTTGCTTGTCTACAAAGCAATGTGTCACATTTGTAAAGGAAAATAAACTAAAGAATTGCCCTGTGTTCTTCGCAGAGTATATGCATTTTTTAAACATGATGCATTTTTTATCATGTGATTTAATTTATCTTTTATAAGCTGTCATAAATCACAAAGTCTGCTTATTTTAGCATGAACAACCCATGACATTTCAAAGAATGATGTTCTACTGGATTCAGTTTTATAATTAGCAATAACATTAGTGTAACGAGACCTTAGAGAGTCTGTATCATTATGCATTTAAAATGCAACTGACATGACCTTGTAATTAATGATCTAGAGTAAGCAAAAAATGAGGATAAAGGAAGAAGCATTAAAAAGAAGACACTGAAGCAAGGACCTACGATACTCGAGTTCCAATGTTCACCACGCATCTTATTGAGCTCTACCCAGAAAAGTAACTATAAAACAGTACTATTAGACCTTAGGTCACACATATAAATAAAAATATAATTAAAAGTAAAGAAACATCCTCTATCACTGGCCAATGCAATCTGAAATTTTGAATCCTGATGTTCCTACAGACCAGATCATGCTTTTATCCTGACTATACAAACATTTAAGGAAAAATTCTGGGGCTGTTGTGGTAATGTTTTTGTTTTCATAGAAGCAGAACAAACCCCAGATGGCTAATAAACCTACAGGTAGCAAATCCAACGTTGCAAACAGAGGACTCTATACAAAGAGAGAAAAAACAATGAGTATAAAATTACTCTTCTAGTTGGACATTTTGTATTTCAGAGCTAAAGGCTGCTGGAAATACTATATATTTCTGTTTGAGCTCATGTTTTCTTACAGCAATATGAATTTTAAATTTGCATTAAAATAATGATTGAAACTGATCCTTTTCCTGGAAGAGCTAGTTACCTGGTTGACAAGATCACTATAAATATCAACTGTGCTCTGAAGGAATACCAGATCCCAAAACACTACCTGGAAAACTAGGATAAGCAGGAATTGCACAAAGAAGAATAAATCCTTCAGTCCTTCATGTCCTTCCATAATTTCTTGGCTGTTTTTTGAAATAGAAGACAAGAAGTTTGATGGAAGTGTGCTTCCTCTGAGGTTTGAACGGTTTAGATGTGGGAAACTTGCTCAAATGTATCAGACTTTGGACAATGCATCTGTGAAGTATCTATGAAGGATTTTCAGTACTCCAATTTTAATTATCCCAGACAAAGGCTTCTCTCTTGAAGAAACACCTATCGTCCTTCTTGGAACTAACAGGTAGGAGGCAGACAGTAAAACCTCTGTCCCAACTCACACCAGGCCCTACCATCTGACTGCAAGGTCCCATTGGATGCCAGGTTACAAAGTTGAAGGAAAAATTAAATAATGCAACAACGAGTTGTAACGAATGAGGTAGAATTAAGGATTTTCCGTGAGCCAGTCTCAGGAGAGAAGTGAGCACTCTTAGTTTTCCCTCTCAGTCACATCACCCTTTTATCTGGACCAAACATGTAGGATCTCCTCCCACTTGTGTATTTGGACAGCTGAATCCGTAAAGACAGTCTTTTATCTTACAGACAGGCAAAGGCCGCAGGAGCATATTGGGGACAATGATCATGTCACGTATGATGCGTGGCTGGCTCTGCAAAATACACACTCATAAAATTGTGTTTATCTATTATCAAATTTTCACCTACACTATCTGAGATAGTATAGTTTTCCTTTGATCAGATGTGGTATGCAAGCATAGCAAAAAAAAAGGTGCTTTTCCAATCACACTAGTAAGCGTTCAGGAAAGACAGGCTAGAGGTGGGAGAAAGCAAGCCTACTCTAATTTTAAAGATACTTCTAATGTAAGAAGATCTAGTTCAGTATCCTGCCTTTGTCTCTAACCAGGAGCTCCTCCTTCTCCATGGGCCTGGGCATGGACTTTGACAACAAATAAGGTTTTCTCTTTGTAGGAAGACTGTCCAGGAGCAGATGCCTTGGAAGAAGAGAGGAGCAGGATGAGCACAGACTGAGACTTCCTCAACCTCCACCAATCTGTAACTCAGAAAGCCCACAGTCAGACAGAGACTAAAGTACTAAAGTACATGAGGGAAGTCCCACAGGTGTGACCTAGCTTATAAATTTAAACTAATGTAGTTATTTTGATGCAACATCTGCACAGGATTTGCATTCTAGTGTAAGTATGTCATTATTTTAATTGTTTTATGCTGCCTGGCTTAAGTCAGAATAATCACATCCAAGAAAATAAAAATAGTTATTACTATAATGATATAGATTTAAACATCATAACTTTCTGGTTTAGACAAGGCTTTTGAAAACCCGCAGGAGGCAAGCATCACAGCCAAGACTACAACTGAGATCTTCCAAGTGCCTGACTTTTAGTGTGATACACCTAAACAAGGCTTCCTTGTCACAGCTGTTCAAGAACCTGAAGAGCACACTTCCATCATCAGTCTCTTTGTCCTCCACTTGCTCACATAGGCAATTTCCAGCTGAATGGAGATTGCTCACCTCGTGCACAAGGCAACAGGAAGCATGAAAGAAAGATGCTGGGTGGAAAAAACAAGCAAAAAGATACTCGGCACCCTAAACCCACCTGTATTAGGCACAGAGCCTGGCTGGGGGTATCTGGCTGATAGCCAAAGAGAGCCTCTTCTAACTTCCACAGCACAGCAGAGAAAATATTTGCCAAATTTTAATGTTTAAATGTTTAAAACATACCAATTGCTGAATAGAACTTTTATTTTAATAGTTTGTTTTCAGGATCTATTCTAAATTTTCAGTGAATTTTCAAGCACATTTTTCATATCCAAAAAGAGTGAAAAATAATTTCTGCTTTTTTGTACATCCAACATAAAACCTGCGGACAAACCTAAGACAGATGATGCAAAATGGGTACACAACACTGATGGATTAATTTTCTTTACTCCAGCAGTCGAGATCACGAGGGAGAGATTAACTAAAATATCAGAATTGCAAAAGCAATTTTATGTGCTGAAATATATAATACATATACACAAGACTATTTTTAAAATTTAGAGATACAATGTCTAGCCATACAATTTCAAGGCTTTACCACACAATGACATTTTCTCTGACAATGGATAATACTACAGACAAAACAACCAATATATTGTCTAGACAGCATTACTGTTCCTCCATTGTCTTGAACGTTTAAGTACTCAGTCAATAAATAAATGCAAGCAGAAAAGGACAAGTCAGGCTTTTATAGTGTAATAGCTATTTTCATTAATTTGTAAATAATTACAATCATCTTAAAAATTAAAAGCCTGATATATTCAAAGAATATATTCAAGAAGTCTTGCCAAAAGGTTGCTTCAGATTACAATAAGATGCATGTCACACCTCATCAAAGCTATGTGTCCTATTTCAGACAGGATTAGGAACTGATTTCTTAATAGAAAAATTTTGTTTTCATTGAATATTATCTGGAAAACAACACAAAGTATGCCTGGTATCAAAGAACATTTTTATACATTCGGTTTTCTATTTATTATTTCTGAAAAAGATACATCCAAAAGTTATTAAAAACAACTCTTCAATATTGTTTACTAAAGCAAAGGAAAGTAACCAATGTTCTGTTTTCTGGATCTCACAGCAGGAAGCATGCAACTGATTTCACAAGGGACATCTACATTACGGAAAAAGTGAAGTAAAACTTACATAGTAGAAGAACAATATGCAGCACTTTTGCCTTAAAAATTCTATGAAAATTTAAGAAGTCATTCCTTTCAAAGTTCAACTACGAACTACATTTGAAAAAAGGATTACAAAATTTGCAAGCCCCCAGAAATTCATCTTCTCAACTGGGCATAAGGCTGAAGTAGCAATTACATTTTAAGATGACAGAGGAATTCAGTATCAGCAAGAATCCATTTGTGACTTCATTTGGTCTCCGCTAGTCAATTTAGAAACATAAAGAAAGGATCAGTCACAGAAACATAAAAGATTAATAGAAAAAAAAAAAACAAAACCAAACTATAATAAATGACTGTTATAGCCACCCAAATTATAGCACAGGAATATGGTTAGGGAATCTCATGGAACTTAGACCTACTTTTGTGTGTGTTTGACCAACTGTTACTTTACATTTGCACATACCTGCTTCGTGGAGATGAATTTTTCCAGCTACTGCTTGCCAAATGTCACTCTAAGTTGAAAGTAAATACCCCTTTATCCTCAAGCTCTTTTATCTGAATATAATTGACCTGTTAGCATGTTAACAAAAATCAGTAATTGAAGTATTTAAATCCAATTACTGACAAAATGTTGCTGCTCATTTATTCAAGGGCCATATACCCAGATCCCCTTCAGCAATTAGGTCTTTGCTGAACAGGAATTTCAAGAAGCCAGCTGGAAAATATCAACCTCTTGACTAAAACAGAAAGTAAAAGTATGTATAAACAATTACAGCCACACATTTACAGTGTTCTTCATGATTCAATAGCTTGTGATTTCCCTTGAATGTAAAAAACTAGTGAAAAGTACAATTAAATTACAAAGAAATGAAAAATTAAGCAACAAAAAACTGTAAGATGACACCCGCTAAATAATACCCTTATTAAAAGGGAAGAGCTGGATGATGTTTCAACTAAACAAGAATTATTATCCTAATAGCTATCATTACTGCTGTTATAGTGCTTTCTATACTGACAGATATAATAACGTTCATAGGCAAGACCAGGAAAAATTACCTTAATTAGCTTGTCAGGCATCTTGTACAATAGAGGCCATAGCGCTGCCCTAAATTGATTTCTCTTTTTTTATGGTTTTGAATGTATGCACATGCTCAAATTCATTCAAAGTGGCCTGTTATAGAAAGTCCACCCACAGTGGACAAGTCCTAAATTTTAAACACAGTAACCACTAAAAGTATACACCTTTGCCTTGGAGCCCCTACCACCAACATATTTCTGTTCCATGTGTAAGTAGATCACAGCTCCCTTCACAAATTTAATGCAGTCCCTCTAAACTCCAGCTTAGCAAGTGGCTAAGTCACTCCAACCACCTCACTTTCTCCGAGGTACCCCATTTTTTTTAGTGCCTCCTTTTAACAGGGATCCCCAGGAGCAGATATGGTATTCAAGGTGAGGGATATTTCTTAACCCTTCTTTCACAGAATCACAGAATGGTTTGGGTTGGAAGGGACTTTCAAAGATCAGGGTTTGCTCTTGCAAAGTAGATGTATCCCCTGTCTTCAACAGAATAGTTGAATAGTTTTGCTCCAAATGTGGGCATTTCGCTAGCAATTTTGTGAGCCCACTACCACAAAAACAAAACAAACAAAAAACCAACCCCCAAACCCCCTCTTATTCTTTCCTTTCAAAACCAATGTGTTAGTTTCCCTCACATACGTGTTGTTTCACTTGCCTAAGGAACCAAAATACTCAACTACTTCCAGCTCCAGACTAGCAATTAGAGTGACACGTACAGGGTGTACCAAACCTGCAATGATGGCATGTAATGGAAAACCACACAGCGTTCACTTCCCATTCCTTGTTGGTTTTCCTTTAGACTCATCTTCCGCTGACTTTTCCTCTGTCACTTAAAACTATTGAAAGGCCTTTAAACACAGTTCATAAGAGCATTTCTGAAAAAGATGTCAAAGACAAACTTTTCCTGAAGGTCTTTTTATTTGATGGAGTGAAACAAAGGGGAACCATCTTAGAATTTCCTGTGATGGGGAGGGTTTAGCAAAATACAGCTCAAAAAAATGTTGAAGTTGTCAGACATCTTCTAAGGATACATTAAAAATCACATCAGTTTTCTGTTCATCTTTCAAAAATGTTTTCCACATTAGGCAATGGGCCTTCCCTCTAATTTAGCATTTTCTAGCTCAGATTACTCTACCATGTATGCAACACAAACCAAGCGTGATGTAGCCACCAGCATGTAAAATGCATTATCAGTCTCTACTCTCTGAAGATGTGCAAAATGAACGTAACTGATAACTTTGATGCTAGTCACTGTATAGGATACAAAATAAAACAGGAAGATGAGAGAAGGGTGTGAAGAGGAAAGCAAAGAGATGCCAGAGCAACAACTGGAGTGCTATGAGCTCTCTTTAAAAATGAAACAGAATATTAGCAATCAAAGAACAAAGAGAACAGCAAGAAACTAGTTTTGACATATTTCATGTAGGTAAATACTGTTAACCTACAATAGGGTACACCACAGCACAAAGACATCCTTCAGTTTTTATCAACAGATTCAGATAATGCTCTTCTAAATAGGTAAGTAAAATGCCTTGGACATTTTGTGTTCTCATTCACTCTGGTACCTTGTTTTCAGGAGTACATAATGTACACTTAAAAGATTCTCTTCAGGTTAAATAACTACTGTTTAGTAGCAAATTTTCTCGTTCCTAAGCAGCAAGCAGAGCTTTTAGCAATACTCTTTTGACTCCAAAAGTACTGCCAGAAGGAAGGACAATTTTCATTTTAATTAAATGTTAAAGGTAGAAGCACTGAAGTGGGAGGAAGACGTTAGGGATTCAGCAGAAGCGTGCATGTCAAACAACTTATTCCTCAGTAACTTCCATGAGTTATTTAAATTTTGGTCACAAGTTAGAAGGGCTTAAGTTATGAGTAATAATGAAGGAAACAACAAATTAAAAGAATTAATGCTACCTAAGATAGAAACATTGCAAAGGCAGAACTTCTCATCCTCAAAAATAAATAGCACGCTTAAATGAGCTGAAATATGTACCTCATTGCAGATTTATTGAAAACAAATTTTAAAAATACAAACTTTTAAGACAATCACAGAATCACAGAATCCTAGGGGTTGGAGGGGACCTCGAAAGATCATCTAGTCCAACCCCCCTGCCAGAGCAGGGTCACCTAGAGTACATCACACAGGAACGCATCCAGGCGGGTTTTGAATGTCTCCTGTGAAGGAGACTCCACAACCTCTCTGGGCAGCCTGTTCCAGTGCTCTGTCAAATAATTCTATTTTATCATGTTCCCATAAAACAAGAAAGGGAAGAAAGCCTTCTTCCATGTCTCTCCTGAAAGGTGGGGGAGAGGTATTTTAAGTTCTTTTATGTGGCTTTCTTATTCATTTCAGTGTCTGGTTCTTATAATGGTTCACAAATACGTAAAAACTTGTATTTCTCACTTGTCTTAAGCTTAAACAGGAAACCATAGCTGAGAGAAAGTTAGAGGTGTTCTCTATCCATTAGAAATGGGATTTCTTTGCCAAACCTCAAATCTTCTAAACTTCAAAAAATCCTTAAGTCCTCACTGGTTTTATAAACTTAATGCTTCTAAATGTCATATTTCAAGCCAGAAGCAATGAAATGCTATCATCCCACAGGTTAGCTTTAAGAATCAATTTTGCATATTTTTAAACACTGTCTTCTAGACTAAGCACAAAATGAATCTGCTGAAAAACAGGTTCTGCTGTTTGGAGCAGTTTGTGGACTGGCCGCTGACAGAATTCACTGCTGATCACAAAGAATAATAGGAGTGATAACCCTAAGGCTGAGCAGTATCAGTAGAGGTAAATACTTGCCCCTTCAGCTACCAAAGAAGTGGCATAGGTCACTGGTGACTGGTCTAAAGACAGGCAAGATCTGCACAATAGAGCACTAAACCCCAAATACACAGCAAGAAGAAAGGAAAAACCAGATGGGAGTAACTTCCTTGGAACCATCTATAGTGAAGGAGTAGGTAGCACTTTGTATTTCTAGCAAATACCGGTTGTAAATCAACACGAAGACAGGATATTGTCCCCAAGCAAAGTCCTACTTGATATCAAATGGAGAGCTCAGCAATTGCTCCTTATCACACAAGCTGACAGGTTTGCATTTCCTGCTCATACAACACCCAGCATTAAACTGCCAGGCTACGGGTGGGGAGAATTGTCCAGCCATTTCCAACTGGTTGAGACTACTGGGGTTTTTTATGCCCCTTCTTGCTGGAAAGGTCTTTTTCTCTAACAGTGCCTGGCAATGTCTATTTGACAAATGCTCTGCTAGTGTTATGGGCTGGTGACATGCTTCAACTGTCCTATAGCATGTCATAGCTGTGACTTCTGACTTTGCTATTGTTAGAGACTGAGAACTGTTTTACATCCTTATCAGCACAAGTAAGGATACAGTATCTGCACAGCATTTAGTCCGCCCAGTTAGGAACCCCAATAACCCTTCAGTTCCAACTGGTGGAGGAAACTGTGCGAAGGATAGGGGTTTCTATGATATCTATAACTTAAAACATTGTTGTGATTTATTTTCTAATCCCAAATCATTTTTCTGGAATGTTCAGGCTAATGTAGGAAATAAAAAAATAGTCACTTTAATGTAAAAAAAACCCCCAACAAACCTAAACAACACGCCACCACCAAACTTGCCAGAGCTCCATCAGCCTTTGACATATAACTGAATGCAAGTATAATTAATAGGGTAGAAAAATAGAAGTGGTACAATAGCAATGGGATCATAATAATTTCTTATTTTGGAATTAGATATAAGGATAGAGTCTGATGGCAGGACTTGATCAGTGTAATCAAGAAGATAAAGTTGCCACAAATTATGAAATAAAAAGCAGAGTTCCCAAAAGGGAAGAAAGGGGAAAGAACAGGAGATTGTTACTTACAGGAACCAAGCCCTATAAGACAGGAAAAGAGAAGGGAATGAAGAGTTTAAGTATGGCAGAGTACGCAAGCATGGCACATCATGAAGAGTACTTAAAAAGAATACCAGCCATTCCAAGTGTCTTCTCCAAACAGAAACAAAAATTAAGGAAAGTATCTGCACTGCCTACCTTTTGGCCTTGAAAATTTGAAGGCTGGAACACCTTACACAGGCTTCCTGTACAGCCAGTGGAGAGACACAGGCTACAGGAGCAAATACTCTAAGGACACTGACCTTTTTTTGGTTTTTGTTTTTTTTTTTTACCCCTAACAGTTAACAGAAAGTTTAGAGCAGAAAGAAAACTGAGTTGTATGCCCTGCTCTTGTCATGCTAGTCCCTATGGTCATACCCCCAACCCCAAAAATCAAACAAGTTGGCAACAAGACCAGCCAGAGTGCCTTGCAGAGGCAGATGCTTGGAAATTAGGCAATGTGAATATACCCTACTTGTTAAGTTTCAAATCTGCCATAAAGGCAGAGCAGCTTCAATCAACACAAAACACGAAACAGGCTACAGAGTGCTGATTTTAAATCTCTGGAACCTAGTTCATGGAAGAAAACAAAAGACTTCTACTCCATAGCTGCGCCAGTCAAGCTAGTGACCTTTTAAATAATTCCCTAGTTTAAACTAATGACATTTATATTCAGTAATGGACCTCAGGTGGAATTCATCTTCCAAATTTAGACATTCATCTGGGGGTGAGATGAATCACACAGTGAAAGCGCTTACTTCTCTCCACTGACTATAAAGGGAGCCTACAAAACTAGCTCACGTATAGGCAGCCAAAGCTGGCATTCACCAACCTGACTCCTGGTATCTAATGCCCAAGTTTATGCAGTATGCCTAATGGTCATCTTCTATCACTGTATGAAAAAACTAGGCTAGAAAAGTTCTCTTTCAATAAGGCGAGAAGCAGCACTGCCCTAAATTAGCAGTTGCTATTTTCCCCTTGCACAACAGCCAGAGGTCTGTCAGTGGAAAAATAAGCACACCTTTCAAATAAAACCCCCACACATCTGACATCTTTGTACAAATCTTAACACCTGTTGAATATGAAAGAACTATTTTATGATAATGCAGCCATGCTGGAAAGCTATCCAGAAGTCCATGTCTTCATAAAATGATGCATAACTGGATGAAAATCTATTACTAGGTCTATTAATTGCCTAAACTCAGCCTAAACTTCAAGAATGTTTCTACAGAAAGCAGTGACTTAGGATTCAGAAATCAGTGACAAGTATACTACTAAAACAAAATAATCTATTAAGATTCAACCAAACACTAAAAATCTGTGATTTGCACAGCTGCCACCTTAACGTAAAGAACAGCTATATTAAATAGCAGCCTCTCTTTTCAAATAGTGTGAATCTTCTCAAATGCAGTATTTCTGTTCAGCACAATGTTTTCTTAATATTACTGCTCCATTTACAAGTAGAGAGGTCCCTTGATTATTTCAATAGTCATTACAGACACAAAGAAGTATATTTTTCTTGATAAGCTGGTCACATACAACAGAGATACAGGGGCTCAGCACATCTGGGAGAGGGAAGGGCAATACAGCATCACCGCAAAGGAATCTGAAGGAGAGTGCAAATAATCAGCCTACAGACAGCTCAGACCATGCATTTGTTCGATCAATATCACTCAAAAATGCCTCTTCCTTAAAATATCTCTTTCCCTAACGGGCCTCTATTGTGCAAGGAGCACATGAGAGAGATGTGATTGGAAATGCATCTATTACATGACCAAAAAAGTACTATGCAGCAGTAAGAGGACAAAGCCATGTGAAATTAAGCCACTGCCTGGCATGTATCTGCAGTCCTATCCGTGCTCTGAACACAACCCTTGCTTCATGGAGTTTTTGTATTTTGATGGCACACACAAATAGAAGAATATTTTATCAGCAGCCCTAAAATCCCCCCTAAATAGGTTAGCACCTCATTTGGGGCCAAAGTTTGAGTGCTACTGCTAGAAAGGATTCTGGAAAACAAGTGACAGAGAAATTAAAGAAAAAAAAAAAGGGGGTTTGGCGAGGGCAGGCTTTATTAAAAAGGAATGGCTGTACTGAGCAATACCCAAATGTCCATTCAAATACCCTCTCACTAACAGCACCCAATAATAGATAGCGACTGAAGCATGTAAGAACACAATAAATACATAGTAATACTTCCCCAGAATACTCCCCAAGTCCCCAACAGTTTGCAGAAGCAGGGTTTCTTGAACAAGAATACGTGTTTGCATTTGATGGTTCTTCCTCCACAAAATGGCAGCCTCCCTCTGCACTGATGTGCTGTTTAGCTTCCTTAAATTTCTGAGGCAAGAACTTCTATAGCTTAACTATACCTTCTGTCAAGAACCACCTCCTTTTGTCTGTTTTCAATTCATCACCTGCTAGTTTCATTAAATACCTTAGTGCACGTGCACTAAAAAAAGACTGTGATTAAACACTCCTTATTTATGTCCCAGTGGCCACTAAACACTTTACAGGACTCTGTCACACCAATTCTTGGTCACTTTTTCTACCGTAATGAATTCATGCTGCTCCTCTTACAGAAATTGTTTCGTATTTCAGATCTGCTCTTCCTTAAAACTTCAACTACTTTGAGATGATGACAGGGATGGAGGTGAGCAGGGCAGAACTACAGAAGCTAATTAAATTTTTAAAATTTCTTTTTTTAAACAGTATAATCATTCTCCCTTCTTTCTTAACCATTTTTAGTGGCAGTAAGTTCAGCTTTTTAGTAAACTCATCTTTTTAGATGAGAAGGCAAGCTCACTCCTCCCCACATTCAAATACACCACATGAAGCAATTAATGGGAAATTTCATCTGCCATTTTAATGTCTGGTTGCTGAGCAATGTCAAGTCCTTGTGCAATGCTAGGGTTGGCCTTTGCATCTGCTACCCATCAGTAAAGTCTGTGAGCTTGTTTTTCTTCTATATCCTTTATGAACTTGAATATTCTCCATTAATATAACCCTGGAGAATCATTACCTGAGACCCCTCTATACTCTGTTTAATTCAACTGTCCCTTTCATATATTTTAATCATTAATCTAACCACATAAAGTCCTTTTCCCCTATCCTATGGCTGCTTAGTTTCTTCAAAATTCTTTGGTGGGGGTCCTTGTCAAATGCCTGTTGGACATCCAAGTAAACTATTTCTGTCAGTTATTACTTATTCATGTGCTTGCCTTCAAAAAACCACCAGAGTCTGCAAAACGTGACCTCCCTTTACAGCAGTTTCTTAACTCTTCCTCACTACATCATGTTTATCCATGTTATCCTCATTATTATTTTGACTGATCTGCTTAGTACAGATGTCAGGCTTACTGATCTGTAGCTCCCCAGATCTCTACTGAAGCCTTTTTTTTTTTTTAATGAAAAAAATAAAACTAGTGTCACATACAGATTAAGACATTATAGATCATACATAAATGAATTCATATTTTAGCTAGATGTTGTATATATTGCTTACTGTCTACAGTACAATGATCATTGCTTGCTTGCCATTTGGAAAGCTGTACTAATATTACTAAGTGCAAAAGCAAGCCTCTCAAGAGATGTGTTCTTTTTCCTTAGAAGGTTTAAGCAATATCTTTGGAAAGATCAGTACACGATAAAAGTTTTACCTTAGCAGTAATACTACAAAAATTTAGCTGTATCAAAAGAACTCTTTTATCTTTCCAGTCGTAAATGATAGTTCCATAAATATACCTTCCTGTGCAGTAGTAGCCATTCAACTATTTAATAGCTGTCCTAATTACCAGAAAACACAAGTGAGCTTGAGAAAACACAGTTATTCATTTGCAAATGAGATAATGTTCAAAAGGAAGTGTAACTTTTAACATCTTGCTAGAAGACTGGAATTGAGAACTTCTACAAAATTACAACCAACAAGCAGGCAACTTGAGACAAGGACTAAACCAAGTCAATTTTCAATGTACACAAGTATTTTAATCCTCACCAACTGTGTGAAATTGTGTCTTGTTTCACAACGTTTTTACATGCCCTCTAAATTTCAAATCCAAGTTCACCCAATTTTTCTTCAGCATAGCGCTGACTTTCACCTTAATTTTCACTCACAAGTCCAAAGAAAAATTGAGAGTTGAAAATGAGTCCCATCTTACTAAACTGCCTTTCTGTGATGCAAGCTCAAATGCTAGGTTTCACTGTGACCATATTTCTGCTGGTAAGATGTTAAAGTTAAAAATAATAGTGTGCTTAAATCCATATACAACTCCCTCAGCTCCTTTTTCACCTCTATATTTTGTATTAGTCTAACAGAAGTTTGTAGTTCTAACACCAGCAGAACAACAGCATGGATTCATCAATTCAGTATGTTTAGTCAAATGTAGGGAGAAAAAACCCCCACTTTATCACCATTGGTAGAGAGACTGTTGGAGGAAGCATAGCGTTCACATCCTCAGTTTTTACAGCTTTAAGAATAAAAAAAAAATACCCCATCATATGTTGAAAAAACACCTTTCCAAATACGAGATGAAAACGTTTCTTTGACTTAAAAGCCTCTGGTGCTGCTCAGTCTTCCAGGCAGCAGAGAAGCTAACAAGTATCCTTGTCACTGCTGTCATGGGAGTGTGGAAAAGACATGGCAGACAATAAAGCCATACACAGGCTTGATATTAATAGCAGAAAGCCAAGAAACCCAAGAGAATGATGCAGTTGCAAGCTCCTCTCTTTGCTCCCCTCTTCCCAAGCTGCCCTAAGAAAGCTGGTAGAAACAAACAAACAAAAATGGCTGCCAAAACAATCAATCAGAAATATTCTGCCCTTCAACACCTGCGTTCTGTTTTATTTCAACTACCAATCTTACTGTTATGGCCCTCTTAAACTCTTTCATGAAAATCACAGAACAGCTTAAGTTGGAATGGGCTTCTGGAGGTCATCTACTCCAACTCCCCTGCTCACAGCCATGTCAGTGGCAGTGAGTTGCTCAGGCCTGTGTACAGTTGGGTTTTGAGTTATCACCAAGGATGGAGACTCCACAACATTTTTGGACCACTTGTTTCAGCATTCCATCACCCTTACAATAAAATATTCTACTTTTTTTTTCTTATGTTTAAATGGATTTCCCGTATTACAATTTGCACCCATTGCCTCTTGTCCTGTCAGTGGACACTACCAAAAGGATCCTGGCTCTGTCCTCTTTATTCCATCCCATCAGGTATTTATACACGTAAGATCCCCCTGAACCTTTTCTTCTCCAGGCTGAGAAGTACCAGATCTCTTAGGGCTTCCTCATAGCAGAGATGCTCCTGTCACTTAGTCATTTGAGTGGCCCTTTGTTGGACTTTCTCCAGTATGTCTATGTCTCTCTTGTACTGGGGAGCCCAGGAGCAAGACACAGCACTCCAGGTGTGTCCTCACCAGTGCTGAGTAGGGAGGGAGGATCCTTCCTCTGGTCTATCAACCAGCACAACCCTCTGGTCTGTCAACCACCCCTCACAGTTTTGTATCCTCTGCAAAACTGCTGACAGTGGACCTCTGTGTGACCACCTAAGCCAGTACTGAAGGTGGCCCTGGCATTGAGCCCTGGTGTACTACTGACTGGCCTCCAGTTGGACTTTGTGCCACTGACGACCACCCTTTGAGGTCTGCAGTTCAGACAGTTTCCAGTCCCTGTCACTGTTCCCTCACCTGGTGTGTACATCATCAGTTTATCTGTATAAGGATGCTATGGGAGACAGTGCTGAAAGCCTTGCTAAAGTCAAGGTAAACAGTATTCACTGCTCTGCTCTCATCTACCCAGCCAGCCCTCTCATCACAGAAGGTGGTTAAGCATGATTTCCCCTTCATAAAACTACACTATGCTGACAGCTCCTAACCAACTTTTACTCTTTCATATTTGGAAGTTATTCTAGCTCCTGTTCTTTATCTGTTCCAATCAGAGTATTTTTTTTCCCCGATATATATGACACACTTACGCATTAATAGTTGCACACCTACTAATTGGGATGTCCTTAAAAGAACTAACAATCTCACAGCACTGCTTAACAAACTGCTTATTCCATCCAGGCACTGAAATAACAATGCTGCTTTTTCTTCACAATGTATCTAAACTAGCAGCAATGTTGTTGCAGCTGTAACTGCCTAATGATCTCAGAGAAGCAGGGAAAACACCCTCCTCCCCAGCCCCAATTACACTCACTCTGTTGGGAAAACACAAGTTTACCGGCCATACCACCCACCCATCACACCCTTAAGAATTTTTCTCTCCTTTAAACTGAGCATTTTGTTAACAGTGTCCTTTCTACACATCTGGTAAAATTTCCATATTTTGTTAAGCTCTTGACAGAAGCAGCTCCTTTTCTCAGAGTTCCTGGCCTCCTTGAAACAGATACCAGGAATGTCAGGGAGCATCCTTTCCACATGTTTTTTCCTTAACTTTTTTCAAATTCTCTCTTCTCTTTGGAAGTGCTTTGAATACATATCAGACCCCACCCTATGCTAAGTAAAGGCCTGTGCTGGCATTTACTGGGGAAGACAGAATGCACAGCACCAAACCCTCTGCATTCAAGTGATGGTGTACCTACAAGGTGAGCATCCTTTCAGCCTCAACTGGAACTCAAAATGCAGCAAGTAATTTTGGCCAGCAAAGAAGCAATGCTAATTTCTGTCCACTTCTAAACATTTGCAGGTAGTGGATAACCCAGTAGCTGCTTTGGCTAAACGGTAGCTCAGCTCTGTAAGTCTTACAATAACAGCAAGGTTACAGCTGTGGTTTTACACTGTATTATACACCCGACTATGTGTCTCAAACACAAGCTGTGGCATTAAACTGAACAGGAAGAGCAGATTACAACATGAATCCTGTATTCTTTCACCAATTTAGCAAGTACTGCCAAAAAAGAGTCCACTTTAAAAGCCATGTTGTACATTTGGCCAGGACACGGCTGCTGTAGTTCCCACAAACCAAGGATGATCGTCTGACAACAGCTTCTGGGGTACTAATGCTCTCTGCAGTCAAGTAGTTGACTAAAATATTTTAAAGAAATTTGGACATCCTCCCAACCAGATTACAACAATTTTCAGGCAGCTGAAGCCCTAGGCCAGTGCTAGTTGACAGCATCCATTTAAAAACTCTTTCACACTTGTGCAAAGTTAAATCAACTTGGCACCCTCTCTGGTAGGCAATTGTCTCCTTAAAGTATGAGCATTATTCATCCAAGTGAATCGCTGCATTAAGGGGACAGTTGGCTGGCATGGGGAGGACGGGACTGATTGACAATGCGCGTTAGTCACAAAGAAGTTGCAGCAAGAGTTTGTGAAAACCAAAAAGCAGTTGAAACTGTGAATAGACAAAGCTAGCTGAAGACAACAAAAGTATGGGATGCTTCCTGGAAGATGCTGGTGGTTCAGTAAGCTTCCTAACCATGACTAATCTTAAAACAGTTCTTATGTCTCGTTTTGTAAATTTAGCACCTCAAGTGTTTCAGAGAATTTCAGTTTACTACTTAACCCATTAAAATCAGCTAAATATTGCAGCAGGAGTTATTTGTGGATGGGTTTTTTGCAGAGCTATGTATGTAAAATGGCTGAGAGCTCTGTGGATCTGCATTCTTCCCAGGGAGGGCATTTTATTTTGCATGTGAAATGTTAATAAAGAAACTTGAAGCAGCATTTAAGGACTCATTCTCAAATTATTCTAAGGGGATTACAATGTTCCAGCCCCCCTTCCCTTCGTGAAAATTGAAAGAGAAAGTACAAGAAAGACACACAGTACTTAGCTCAAAATAATCACACAGACTGTTGAATTAATTCATCATGCCAACAGATACCAGAAGCACTGAAAGAAAAACCTGATACACAAAAGTGACAAACAATACATTTTATAAGAAGTATAGTGGAGTATACTCCTCAGCAAGACTACAGAAAGCCACTCAGGATGGCAGCATGATGCTGAAACTACAAAGTCCCCCAGCCCCACACAACTTATATGATAAAGCTTATTAAATTAAACAGTATGTGGATCCCTTTCAACCACTCAAGGATAAACTGCTGGAAAATTTCTTAACAGTTTATAAATTGTTTGAGTTTTCTCGTAATTCTTATGCCACATAGACAAAAGGGTTCATAAACAGATTCTATCTTCTGTAAAATATTTGTAGTAAAAAATAAATGACACCTTACTGCTCAATGCAGTGAATTAGTGTAACTGTACTATCTAATTGAAAAAAGGAAAACGTCTTTGATTCAACTGCTAAATTAACCTAGCTGTTTCAGCTAACAGATCCAATTTCACTGCCTGTAAAGGCAGGCAACACTTCTTTGTCTTCATTTTATACCCTAATGAAGTCTATTTCTATAGAGGTGCCTCTGCTTATCCCAGAGGACAATTTGGTCCTTTTGTGTAAAACTAATCCAGCTTTCCCTGAAGTCAAGGGGAATTTTGCACTTGACTTGGGGGTGAAAAAGGATCAGGTCCTAGAACAGTAATGCTAAAATATCTGTGAATTAAAATAGGTTCCGATTTTCCACTTCCTAATTAGCTTAAAAAAATATATCTAAAATATACAATTGATTTGATAAAATGAACAATTGAAAAAAATGGAAATAAGTGTAATTTCCATTTCAGTTTAAAGTATGTGAAAAGTTATTTTACATGGCGATGTTTTTAAAAACATAGTACAATCCCATATTCCCAAATATTCTGTACTATTTAATGCATCTGCCTGGTCTTTTCAGTTTCAGAGGAACTGAGAGGAAAAAAGCAACAATCTCTCAAGTCTAGGAAATACTTTAAGAGAAGCAACAGTTTAACGGCATGGTTTCCAAGCTGTAGAAATCATGCAGCAATAACAATTACAAATTTTTCAATTCTCCATCAGTGCTGTCAGGGTTTCCTCAAGGATGTCTTACACTGTGATCAGTCCATCAGCTCAAAAGTTTTGGTAGGTTACTCTGTTGGCTTGAGTATGACTTGATTCTGCCACCTAAATTACCTGGTTACCTGGCTACACCTATACTACATATAATGCAGTAAACAATGTTTACTTCTAAGTATTCACACAACAGCAAAAATAAAATAAAACAGACGTGCACAGCGTAATTGTCACATGCTGACTGACCACATGCCATGTTCTAATGAAAAGTTACCCTTCCAATGGCATTTTTTTAATATTTAAAGTGGAAAAAGAAATATTTTTAAAATTTGTAACACCAATTTATGTTAAAACCCAAATGTATTGACAGGATAACCTATATTAAATTACAAAAATATTCAAACTGTGCTGTTAGCCACCAATATTTTAAACAAGTTCAAATCACANACTGGCAGAGCTCATTCATAACCACCTGGAATCAGAATTCGAACACCTAAATACTTAAAGCAACATAAGCTGTTACAAGTGTAGAGGATCCCGCTACACCCCTAATAAATATTATTTAGATATCAGTGCACTAGACTCTGAGAAACATTTAGGGAAGATAAGAGATTTTTGTTCTTATTTTCAAAGAAAACAAGAACTTGCAAGTATGATATCTGTTCATTCTAACATCTTAGAGGTTTTGGTGAGAAAAATTACTTAAAGTAAAGCTAACATTCCCTTTTGTAAATAAATCCATCAGATTTAAAATAAAATTAGTCTTGCATTTAACAAAGTTGCCTTCTGTATCCTCATCTAAAGAGCAACATATTATTAACTTGTCCCTTAAAACGTAATCCTGGTTATTTATATGAATTTCAATCAATTTCCATTCAAATGCCACTGAACACAAATTAGAAAGAAAAAAAATGTCTTGCATATAAATTCGGCTTTCATTGCTCAAATAATTATATATATATATATCCTAACAGGATTATTAAGACACTTTATTATTACATTAAATACACATGCAGAAAATCCATGCCCCTGGCAAAAAGCTAACACGATTAGTGTTAACCTAATATACAGTCAGAGCCAATGCATTTTACTGACCAGTCAGACCCAATCTCTTTGGGAAAAGAATGAAGAAGCAGAAGTACAAAACTAATTTAAAATAATAATTTAAAATAACCATATAAAATCAAGCTGTCATGCTTGTTAATTTAAGTCACTTTGTATTAACTTGGCTGTGGTTTCACCATGTATGCGCCGAATTTAAATAGTGTTCTGAAGGTATGTCAGACATAAGCTAAAGGGGCTGGGGAGGTAAACAGAGAGCCCTAGATTTAATAACCAATGCAAATTAATTCCAGAATATTTAAATACACAAATACACCTACTTTGTATGAACAAGTCAAACGCTTCCAGAGAAATATTTTTTCATCTATAAATCATCACTTGTCTCATTTTATGCCCATCATGATAGCCTGAATCAATCAGTTCTACAGGTTTCTACAGAGTACAAGAAATATTTCCTAAAATGAAAGATTTATATCTTTAGCAAATTACATAATATATATAGTGATTCAGCAAGCTATTCTGAAAGCTTATCACTTTAAATGACCTCAACCACTATGATTTATGAATTATGTTTTAAGTATATAACTGTACTTAAAGTACAGTACAGAACTGTACTTGTAAGTAATAAAAAAAGTACCCATACTATTGCATCTTAGCCTCTAAAGTCTTATACAAGTCAGCATTTAAATGTTATGACTTCTGAAGTTGAGAATTTTGTACTTGCATTTTGCTCACTCATTTGAAAACCACAGAACAAAAAAAATAAAACAAACCCCAAAACAAAAAACAAAACCCAAAAGCATAATCCTTTTTTTTTTTACCCCCTACAGACTATTAATACAATATTTACTTTTCAGGCTGGAAAAAGTGTGGTTGCTGAGAAAAGGAATTTTACTCAGAAAAATTTCCCCAACTGACTAGTAGTAACAGCTCAGGAATTATACTGGTTTTCCCTTCCCTTCCCTTTCCTTCATGGGTAACAGTTTTCAAAAGAAATAGTATTTTACTCTGTGTTGTAAGTGTTCCTGAATAGAGTATTTAACTTTACTATGAAAATGGAATTTAACATGGGTGTCCACAGGGAGACTAGTATACCCTTTTTCTCTCTCTAATGCATGTTTTTCAGTTAGGTACAGATGAGCTGATCTGGCCAATAAAACCTTTAATAATCCTTTAAACAAATATTTAACATTGGTGTCAGTTAAACAAACCGCTCCTTCTCTTTGTTTTCAAGACTTTGTCATTCTATTAATGCATCTTCTACGTAGAACTTATGGCGGAAGGGAACCCAAAACCAAAACATACTTTCGTAAAAATCCCAAATACCACATGCCTTGAAAACTATAGAGCACACTTACATTTTAAGATATTACTGCTGGAAGAAAACCTGAATACTTTTTATTTAAAACAGCTGAATTAGAACTGCCATCTGTTGCTGAGAGAACTCATTCTGAAATTTACCCTTTAAATAAACTTCCAAAAACCTTAAAACTTTTACCTGAGCCATTAAGAATTTCTCCTGAACTTGGGGGGGGGGAGGGGGAGGAGGAATAAAAAAAGAAAGATGTTCGCCTAGGTGGACTTCTGGTCTGATTCATGACAGCTGTTTTTTCAGTAGGCTTTACTTAATGAACATGTGCATCAATGAGGTGAAGCACTGTTAAGATTTAGGATAAAACCCAAACAAATAAGAAAACCACCAGTTTGCCATCTCCATGCAGTACAGGACAGCCTTCCCAGAAGAAATGATACACAACTCACCTGGGCTAGTCATCACACAAAGCAGAGAATGGTCTTTGCCCTATGGATCTTATCTAAGCCTTGTTTATATTTGCATTAGGAAAAAGAAAAAAAAAATCTGTATTTTCAGGTTCACTTGTCACTGCAGTATTGCAAGATTTTCTATTAAGAGAAATTAAAAGTCCCTAAGATGCACTATTACATATGCTTGCAGCTTCATTATAGCACCAATATAAGTTCACATCTCTAAGGAAATGTGGAGAACTTCAACTGAAGGAGTGGAATCAGAGCTAGTAACAAATACTAAATACTATGGATCAACAAAACCACCAGAAGTAGTGAAATATTCTGCTGATACATTCTGCTTTCGTCTCAAGAAGTTATGGGAAAGGGAACACAGAACACTCGGTTTTATCATCATAAGCTTTCCTCCCATTCCATCTCACCCTTGCTTAGTACTCGCGTGAATACAAATGTCACACCTTTGCAGATTTTCAAAATGTAAAGTTTGCAATTGGGTTTGGTGTAAATTTTTAAGATG
Source organism: Aegotheles bennettii (assembly GCA_013398125.1). Classification (NCBI taxonomy): domain Eukaryota; kingdom Metazoa; phylum Chordata; class Aves; order Caprimulgiformes; family Aegothelidae; genus Aegotheles; species Aegotheles bennettii. Next base: position 216,635 of record VZRW01005705.1, read on the forward strand.
TTTGGAGACTACTGTTTTATAGAAATTTCAGACCCACACATCACACTTAATTCTCTGTTTCTCACAGACCAACCTTGTTAAACTTTTAACTGAAACACTACAAATTTTGTCTGTTAATATACTTCTGAAGACTTCAGTCTGGAAATCAGTAAGGTAAGGTTTTAATCTCAAACTTCAGACATTCAGAAAAACAGTATCAGAATCAAAGCAAAGAAAGGAGATACAAGAGAACCAAAAAAGTAACTCAGAAGATGTACTACTAAACTCATTGATTTGTTTTAAACACTTTACAATGAAATACAGAACTTTTGTATTTATGTTCAAACTTCCTTCCTCAATGCAGCTCTCTGTTACAATGTTTTCTTTCCCACAGTTTATTTCCCATGTTTCGAAAATGAGAATATTTTCTAGACATTAATTCTATATTAATTTTCCAGTGGAGCATGCTTTGATCAAAGCCTTAACAGTGTTGCTCACCTTTGAGGCACGTGTTCATTAAGTCAAGCCTATTGAAAGGCCAGCTGTTATGAATCAGACCAGAAGTTCATCTAGCCCAAATACATCTGTGCGAGACCAGAGGTTCACCACTGGTCCCCACTGCCTGAGATGCTGGGCAATATCAGGAAAGCCTGTGGCCATGGTATCTTTGGCACCACTTTTAGCTTCTAGACTTTGGGGTACCGTTGCTGGCAAAATAAGAGTATTTATGTTGAACACGTTAAGCTGGTAAAAACCATCCAGAAACAGGAAGAGTGTGACAAGGAAGAGCAAGGTATACAGAGGGACTTCAGAGAGACGTTTTTGATGATTCTGTGGTTACAAGCATCCCTCACGACTTTAGTTTCCAATAACATGTTCTTGAAAAGCGAGAAGATACACGTAACAACCCAGACCTGTTTTTCCTTTGTCACATTTTAAGCATAAATAGCAATTTTGTTACCTAACCATACTTCAAGTAAATCATTAAAATTGAATTGTTGACTATTAATTTGATGTAAGTTTTCCTTTTCCTGGCTGCCTGCCAAAACAGTTATAATGCTATACAATTGCAATACGCAAGAGATTCACAGTACCCTCTAATTACTCTTTAAATACCTCGCACAAGCACTGCCTGTTCTTACAATCACGAAGACATTAAGTATGGTTGAAAATTTCAAAACCTTTAGCCCAGATACTGTATTTTGCTTCTTGGAGCTGAACTTTACACACACCATCAAAAAAGTTTACCTGAAGTATGGGCAAACATCTGGAATGGGAATGAATACAAACACCATGCTCCCTTCCAAGTCTTGTTTTGTTATGGGGCCATCAGTCCTGGTAAGCATACTGGGACCTGACTGCATTTATGCTCTATCATTCACACCATGATTAAAGCACTAGAAAGTGCAAACAAAGGAAGCTAACCAAAGGAAACTGAACCAAAGACTTCCAATATGAAGACTGACTTTAAATGTCTGATTAATGACACAAAACGCTCCTGAATGTTTCCCCAAAACAAAGCTAAAGGCCCTAATCTACTAAGATTTACTTACATGGGTGGGCTTACTCAACTTCACTGCCAATGGCAGTAAACGAAGTTGTTCACTTCTGTAAGTCTGGTCCAGCTGATACTAAATGTGAACCACAGGGGTGGGCTCAACACTTCTGAAGAATAATTTCTTTTTCGCAGACTCCTCTAGATTTCTGGTGTAAAGAAAGCCACAGAAACGTGTATCTTAAGTCACAGAAGTTTTCATCCTCCTTAGGTACCAATTTGAAAGACAAAGTATTTGAAGTTCAGTAGCACCATCAGAATTCAAAATTTACATAAACGTTTAAGATGCAGGTACGGTCAATATAGATACTTACTAGAGTCTCATATAACACTATTATAACAGCATTTGCCTTACAAAAATACAAAGATAAAAGACAGCCAGCTTAGTAAAACCATTATCTAATTTCCTATGCAACATCTTGCAGTACTCAAGAAGCTGAAATACTGATGATGCCAGTCTGAGGTTTTAGTGGTCATTACTCTATCGGCACTCTCCAACCATATCCTGTAACATTACTTAACACTACAGTCAAAAAAAAATCGAAACAAAACCCCAGTCTCGGCCACAACAGTCAACGTGGCCTTGGATTCACTTAACAACAATCCCTATGGCAATATCCCGCTGGACTGCTGGGCTTGGACACACACCAGGACTAGCAGTCTTTGCAGGAGACCCTCAGCTTGAGGGACAGGGCATGAAACCCAGTGCTCTATGCAATGCCCTATGCACACACAGAAAGAGTATTTCCCACCCTATTTCCAATTATCCTTTACATTTTTTTTTTAAATAATATGCATTTAAATCTAAAGGGAACAAAACCCATGCATAAGTAATGAAGTTTACTTACTTAACTTCGAGCATTAATGTTACTATCATCTTGATCTCTGATCCTGCAATCAGCCATGTGTGTTAACTTTACCTAAGGGTGCAGTCCCACTCCTTCCAGTAACTTGCTTCGGTGCCAGTTTCTGCTTTGATGCATTGGCACCATTAAGGATAAATCCCCATAGGTGGAAAAGGCAGTAAGAATGACCTCTTAAAACCTAAAATTAAACTTGTCCTACAGTTAGTTGACAGCACCTTTTCAATATGACTTTTGCCCTACTAAATTCAGCACACACATGGGGATTTGTCCAGGTTTGCCTTCAAAACCCAGCAATTGATACTACAATCTGGAGTCCTACAGTTTTAAGTCATTGGTTTGAATGCTGCCAGGGACTGCAGTGATTCAAAGAAGTTACCACAGGGCAACCGTAAAGCAGTTTGCATTAAAAAACCCAAACCAACAACAAAAAAACAACAAAAACCCTAAAATTAGTGGCTGTCACATCATAAAATCCATCACTATAAACCAGCATCCTACTGGCATTCTCGAGAACAAACATGAAATAAACACCGAGAATGAGCTATCTCCTGGTATTTGGAGGTGGTTCCTCCAGGACCAAAACTAAACCATTCTGTTAGAGTAGTTTGAGAAACTACGTTTCTCCCTCGCAACCCAATCCGTTCCATCGAGTAGAAGAGGACTCCCAGTACCAGAAGCCTGAAAGGTTTCACAAGGACTTCACAGAAGCCACAGACTGTGTACGTACGCACGGAAGGTTTCCCACCTGAAAGATGGAGATCCTGATGAGATGCAGCAGAATAAGGATGTGTTCCTAAAGTAGTCCTTGTGTTAATATTGACACCAATTTTTAAATTAACATCAATTTAGCTTACTCAAACTGTGACCAAACTACGAGGCAAAACAGTTGGATCCAAATGGGGATACAGATGAAAGAACATACTACTTTCAACTAATGGTTTGAACACAAGGAATTACCCATTGAAAATATCCAGCTTTTGCCCACAGACAGCACAGGTAGAAAAGTAAAACCACGCAGTTGCTTTGTTCATAAAGCAAACTTTGACCACATAGACTGACATGTGTCACACCGCAGACTTTCACATCGCTGTCACATGACAGACATCATTTATTGGAGTGAACAGAGTGTCGATTTCATTCTTTGGGAGCTGCAAGAAGTAGGCAAAGCTCAAAATAAAGAATATTCCTCTAGCGCAGAACTGTAGTTCTCTGCTCCGCTGTGTGAATATTGATTAAAAACTTAAACTGCAAACTGCAGTTTTCCAATAATTCTGCTACACAGTACTCAGCGCACCTAAGATTTATTAAGTATTTTTCTAGCAATTTCAAATAACATAGCAATTTAAATACACACTCAATTTCATTCGTTTCAGAGCCAAAGAACTGTTGTTAGGCAGTAAATATTCCCCCAAAAATCTCTCTTTATAATACAAAATGCAGATTAAAGCTACCTTGGGCTCACTACCCTCATTCCAAATGAAGTTCTTCAGATTTCAAAGAGTGGTACTGGGGTTCAGCTATTAAGAAGTTATTGAAAACTGGACCGGTAGCTCTGTGAGCAGCAAAACCAGGGAGGCCCCACTTCCTGCATCAATTTCCAGCTTGGGATGATGTGAACTCTCTGCTGTGCAGGTTAAGAGCTCTCCTCTACCTGGCTTCGTTACTTTCACTGAGTTCGTAGCAATTGCTCACGTGGGAGACTTTTGCTGCCAGATTTGTTTGAAATCGGCAAACAGCCAGAAGAGTTATTTAAAGTGACTGAGGGCACACACATACTGCAGTTGCACTTGAGCTGCACCTCCTGAGGAAATGAAGCTAATGAAACCTGTGGAATAATCACTGGCAATCGCTGCTACCAACTATTGTCACCCTTTCACGTGCCTGGTATCTCTGGATTTTTTTCTTTGAAATTCAGCACAGCACCAGTGCTGCTCTCTTTCTGTTCCCGGCAGATGCTACCTTGTCTGGAACTTAACTCCAACACCCTGGCCACGCAAAACACACATCGCCTCCGCTCCATGACCACAGTCAGCAGGAATCTCCTAGAGCTACATTTACAGACACGCATCAGAAACACGAGTGGAAGGGCAAGGCTTTGTAGCTTTGAAAGGCACAGTTCTTACATCTATGAAGCCTGCAGAAACACAGAATTATGGCAAAATTGTACTACCTACTGACAGAGATACTGCAAGTGTAACTGACACGGCAATTTTATTAGAAATCTCTCCTCAAGGTCTTAATTTCCATAAATGAAAGAAAAAGTCTGTGAGGTGAACTTTTGTATCTTGCTTCCCTGACTAAAGGTCAACACTCCTTGCAGAATTTGCCTGAAATTTCATTTAGCTGCCCATGAATTATTAAGAGGAAGACAGTACACCTTCCTTGGCAACATGTTCCACGTTTTAAACTGGTTTTAGATCATTCTGGCAGTTGAAGTAAATCCAAACACCTATGTTTTAACTAGTGCCCAGCCCCTGCGTAGTGTCACATGCAGCAGGTACACCTGAATGCACCTCCTTAACAACCACGAGGTTCGGAAATATTTATAGCCCAGTTTTCCCAACGCCAAGTGGCCCGTACCCACACGCACACCAGACACCTGGAACGGACCGTCCCGAAACCAGTGTGACAAACCCGTGTGTCTGTAACGCCGGGTACTGGAGGGCAGGACTTCACCCCAGCAAACCTGCGGGGCCACGGAGCCAGGGGCTGCCTGCGCAGGGACGGGGCCTGCCCGAGACACTGCTTATTAATTTTTAACCGTAAGGAGGACGAGGAGGTTTGATAAAGTGTTATAATCGAACGTGTGAATTAGCGACTCGGGAATGTAAAGCTGCCGTGATCCTGCTCGATGCAGGGATACAAACCGGAACACTGAGCAAAAAAAAACCCAAAAAATTGAAATTAACAGAAAGCGATTGCAGGCGGCCGAGCTACAGGCGGGACCCGCAAAGCGAGTCCTGCGATCCGCCCCTCCGCACGCCCGCCCGGCTCACCCGCTGCCCGGGAGCAGCGCAGGGCCCCGGCTCACGCCGAGCACCGGCCCGGGCGCCGAACGCCGCCCCGCGAAACGCG
>VZRW01005705.1:222895-260441 GCA_013398125.1 Aegotheles bennettii
CTTCGGGGCCGAGGGCAGCCGCCTGCCCCGTCCTTGTGTCCCCGGGGCGGAGCCGCGGTCGGGTGGCGGGACCCTGGTCGGCGTAGGTCGGGGGGCGGCCGATGGGGGAGGTGCCGGGTGCCGCCCGGGCCGCGGAGCTGCCGGGTCCCCGCCGGGCCGGAAAGCTGAGCCTGGGCGGTTTCGGCAGCGGAGCGCTGGGCGTGGGAAAGGCGAGCGAAAAGAACTTTAAAACTCCTCAGCCAGGCATCTGCAGGTGGGCCACGGCTCAGGCGTGGCGAGTTTAATTTCTCTGGGTCAAAAGGATGCAAAACGATGCTTGTGAGCTGTGGGTGCTCGGGGGACTGCGGCTTGGGGTCCCCCTTCGCTCGGGGGAGCCCGGAGCTGCACTACAGAATAAACCTGTCCCCCAAACAGCGAGCACACAAAGCACAAGCCTGTGAATAACGTGCCCTTGGCTCCGCCGTGTCCGCTGTTACGGGTGTCCCACCCCGCGCAGTTCCAGAAGTCAGCGTTGGGCATTTCAGAAACAAATTGCTTTTCTGCCGAGGTAGGCTTCGTGGAGAAAGGTAGTTCAAGTGCGTGCCGCCTTCGGGATTGCAGGCTGCGGGAAGATGAGAATGAAAGAAAAATAACCCTAAGAACCAAAGTTATTGAAGTTTACATGGGCAGATTGACAGTTCTCTCTCAGCATTATCTTTCCTTGCTTTCAGCTCTCTAGTAGCCAGATTTGGCACTGGAGTAGCTTTTCTGTCTCTTGCCTCTTTATTTGGTTCAAAGGCTCAATATAAAACAGTAGTTGTATTCATCACTAATGTTAATACAATATATTCTTAATCTTTAAAAAAAATTGCAACAGGGTGTTCAATTTACCTTCCAGGCAATGCTGTGGAGTAAAGCCATTTGTATTTCTTAATTAAAGATAAAGCAAATACATGTATTTGCTTTTACAGGACAATAAATACTTTAAGCAGTTAAAATATAAACAAAAGCAAAAGTGTGTTAGATTTGGAGACTCCTTTCCATAAATCATACTCATGTAATCCTGTTAGAGTGGCAGAGTTTATCGTGTTCCTGTTCTATCAGGCGCCTAAATCACGTTATACAGAATTGATTTTTAATTTAGAAATCAACAGCAAGTTTTACAAACTGACCTGTGCGATGAATTACTGAACTGAGGAGGATTGTTTGCAGACTGGCCAGAGCTCTGGGTCTGCCATGGCTTCACGGCACTGGCTGGGCTTACAGTAGTCTTGATTTGAGAGCAAGATTTGACCCCCAGTAGCACTGGTGTTTTTTTCCTGTACACAGGCAAGCATTGCTGCGTGGTTAATTCTACAGCACAGCAGTAAAACTTGGGAATCTGGAAAACAGACTGAGCCCTAAGTATGTCATCATCTTCACTATGTTTCAAGCTACTAATTTTTCTTAAGAAATTTTTGAGCATTGGGTTAAAGCTTTATAGTTAGAGGCATATTGGCTCTTGCCAGCTGTCTCTGTAATTTGACTTCTAGGTTTGAGGCCCAGAGTTGATGGATGGGGTTACATAGCTGTCCTTTCTCCCTGCACCTGGCTGTGCCTGTGTGGTACCAAAAGGTTGTTGGGATTCTGAGTCCATCACACCTCTTCCATTTCTTTCTCTCCTTAGGACAAATAGAAAGAATGAATTAGTGGGTTTCTGAAAGACTCAGTCTTTCAGACTGGGCCCCGACCCTGGCCAGACCCTGGTCTCTGCTTGCTGTCAGATGTGCATGAGGACTGTTGGTTTCCATGGATAGTACTGGGACTGCACCAGTGGCCTACTTTGATCAGTAGTGGAGGGACAGGCACGCTTAATTTCAAGCACAATGTGACTGAAATAGCAGAGCAATTGGAAAAAAGATGAGATGACCAGTCTCATAACTGAGAACAAGTTCAGACCCACGCCATATGGGTGTGAAAGAATAGATTAGGGTTTGAGTCTGGAGTCTTGGAGGCCAGGCATGCACTTGTTGCAGTGGAAAAATTGGCTGCTTCTTAAATTGTCTTGCACTTGTTACTGACAGTCTGAGTGTTCCTCGTTTTTATAAGGAAATGCTGAACAGGTGACTGAAAGCCATCAAACTGCTAGTGATTCAGTGTTTAATCCTGAACTGGAGGGGGCTCAGGGCGTCATTGCCATTTGCTGCCTGCGAGGCAGCCTGCAACCTCCCGCCACTTTCTACGGAGGTAAAACTCCCTTAGGCTGCTGCTCTGCTGTTGATTTGAGTGGGCTCAAATCTCTTGCAGTGCTGTGAGTGCTATGAGCCATGCAGGTGGACTCATGTCACTCGGTATTCGCTCAGGAGGCGTCAGCTGTAACTGGCACCAGTCTCAGCTGAGACTCGGCTCAAGCCAGTGCCTGCTTTTAGGAATTTCCTGTCCCTCTTATTCTTTTGGTTTAAATTAACATGTTTTTCTGTGTACAGAGGATGAGCTGCTCTCATATGCTTTAGCATGGCTGAAATATGATGTGAGATACTACTGCTGTAGTGGTTCGTTGCCACCATTTCCTGGATGCAGTGTCCCAAATATCCCTTCAACCAGGCTCAGTGTTCACTAACTCCTCAACTGTGTCGTGTTTTTAGTTGTCATATACATAGTCTTAACGATTTGTGCAAATAGTATGGGCAGAATACCTTCCTATGTGTAGGCTGTCTTTTAAAATTATCATATGCTTGAAGTAATTCTTAAAGAAGGTGATCATTTTTACAATCCTAAATGTATTTTCTTGTTTTGTTCAAATTACTAAATGATTGGTAAGGATTAAGTACGTATTACACCAAATGGACTATTTTTAGGGATATAATGGGGAATATAGGTGTTAAGAACAGAAAGAAGGATGAACAGAATGGATGACGGTAGACTAAGGTACTTCAGGCATTGGTGTGGCATCACTGATTTGTGATTGAGAAATACAGGACTTGTATCCTGAGATTTTGAAGGAGATGGGCAGATTGATTTTTCTGAAAAACTTTAACAATACATGCCAGGGGTTAATCAACGGTACGCATTATAGAAACTTGGAAACATTGAGACATTCTTGAAAACACTTGCTGGGACTGTTCTCTAATAAATCCGAATAAAAAGAAAAATAGAATCATAGAACATGAAGAGTTGGAAGGGACCCTCCAGGATCGTTGAGTCCAGCTCCTGTGCCTGTGTAGGACACCCCAGGAGTCACACCATGTGCCTGAGAGCATCGTCCAAACGCTTCTTGAACTCAGGCAGGCTTGGTGCTGTGACCACTGCCTTGGGGAGCCTGTTCCAGTGCTCAATCACCCTCTGGGTAAACAAACATTTTCCTGATATCCAACCTAAATATTGTGGTGGTTCATGGTCCTCTGCAAGCAGTTTTTTAATGCTTTGTTGAACCTAAATTAATTCCTTCTTTTTGAGAAGTAACTGTGATAGTCAAGGCCTCATCCTAGCTATCACTCTTTAAAAGTGTGGAAAATAATGGCATTTTATGGCAGCATGTCCCAAAATTCATGGGCCAAGTTTCCATTGCTCATCTGATCATATACGAAAAGCAGTTCTTGGAATTAATTAGTATTAGTTATATGCTTACTTTTAAGCACTTGCATAAATATTTTTAAGAATAGGGACTTAAGCATAGATATTTTGAATCTGAATATTCTAAGCGTTAGTCCAGTAAGTGAGTAGCTTTTGCTTTGTCATGTTAATTTCTTCAAGTGAAGCTATTAATAAAATAATTGATTTTTAAAGCAAAATGTCTTCCTTGGGTATAATACAAATTACATATGAATATAGTAGTTCAGTAAGGAAATAGAGTGCTAAGTCACTGCGTGATGGATCTGTCATTGTTTCGTGTTCTGAAGTGAGTATTCTATTGAAGCTTAATGTTAAACTTCAAAGCATCACAAATGTCCTGTGTTATCTTACAATGTTTCTGTGTGGCTGGGATCCTTGTGTTTGGTGTATCCATCTATTTGCAAGATTAAATACTCTGTTCCTTCTCAAATAGCATTGTTTTTTTTATCTTGTGTAACATGACTGAATACTTACGCACATTATGCTTTTAGCAAGTGTGTGGAGGGTTCTTTTCGCAAAACATTGATTCAAGCATTGTTTTTGAGATTATCTGAAGTTACTTTTGAAAGCATGCCTGACTTTATCTGGGAAAACCCCGTACTTCCAAACCTGTTGCTATTTACATTTGTGTCACGTCCAGTTCTATCAGACATGCTGGATTACATTGTATAATGAAAGCCGTATTGCTGTACTCTAATCTTTATCTCTTTATATCCAATCTCCTTTGAATTGCACATGAGTATTGCCTATGGTTACTTAAAATAGCTACTGCTTTTGTTTCAAGGGCAGTGCTGTGTATGATGAACACTTAACACTTAACCCTGCTTTGGCAGCAGCTACACATCCTGTATCTTCGATTATTGCATGATGTCACTTGGAAACTGAACAGTACGTTAATTTTTTATTTTTTTCATTTAAATTTCATATTTGAAAAATCTGAAGCCTGTGTAATCAAACATGTAGAAAAATTTAATGCATTTACATGGGCCACTGTGCTCTTCTGAGAGATTTGAAACATATGCTCTCCTCCTCACAAAGTAGGTCGTGTACTCTCATTCAGAAACAAAAGGGACAGTAGGAGAAGAAGAAGCACATGTGGTAAAGCTGACCTGAACTAACGTTGGTTGTGACATCACTGCTAGAGTCATTCATAGTCTGAAAGAGACTTCTGACCTCATTTGGTAGCCAATAGAAAGGAGCAATTTCTGCTGACATTGGGAGACTTGCACTTATACGTGTTGGTTATACTTACTATGTTATTCTTGTACGTTGTGCTGACTGTGATAGAAATGCTTAATAATTTTATTAGCTGCAAAATCCAAGTTAATAGAGCATTTAAGGAGCACTGCTAGGGGATTCTGCATCAAATTCTCTTCCAGGACACCTTGAATTTTAGCTGTTGAATACACATGCTGTTGCAGCGCTTTGTATAAAAGCTATGACTAAAGATGGACAAATTCTTCATGCCTGTGTCAGTGCCCTTCATTATGCATTAACACTTAACAGATCTTTGGAATTTTTCATGCTAGGTTTTTATTTTTGCCCTAGTGTTTTGAGGATAATTGTCTGTCACAGCCCCAGGGCACCAGAAAACCTTCCTTCTTAATTTAGAGATGAATGTAAAGAAGTTTATTATTTTGCGATTAGTTCCAGGAGCAAAATCATCCCTTCAGTCTGGGATGCCAGACAAGTTCTTAGAGCGGAGCTTCAATCATGAAGGGGCTGTTCACTGTCATTGTGTTCACCGTTACAGGTGGGCATAACTGTTGTATACCACGTAACAATCTTAGAAAACTGGGCAGCCATCAGCTGTGTAGGTTTCTTTCTCAGTAGAAACAGATTTTTTCCCGATAGTTTACAGTTCTGCCAAGATGATCTTAGTTTAAGTCTCCTGACAGTTTTCTAAAAAACAAGATTATGTTGATGCAACTTTGCTAGAGGTGATAGATATACAGTTGTGTTTACTGATATGAGGGAAGAGGTAACAGCAAAGGGAGGAGACCAGTGACTTCTGATCCCACCTCAGCTACAGTCAGAACAGTCTGAATTTTCTGAAATTTCAGAATTTAGAAAGTCCGAATGTGATTGCATTGATAGACGAGGAGAGAGCAGTGGTGGTGATGAGCAGGAAATACTAGATGGCTCTGTTTTCCTGATGTTTAACTGTTACTTGGCTCTGCATGCGTCTTTTTCAGTTCCCACCTGCTCCAGATAAATATCCTTTTGTTTCCTTATTGCTTTCAGCTTTGCTCCCCTGAAGCAGCCACAGTCTCTTCCATTCTGCCCTGAGAATCTGTGCCAGCTGAGGTAACAACTACTTGAGAAGAGGCATCTGTGAAAAACATCTAATTTTTAAAATCTGAAAAACACACTAAGAGATGGAAGAAGCCTGGGTTTATTAAAAGCAGAGCGAGTAGCCTTTCCTGCAGTTAATGATCACTGGTACTGTTTATAAGAGTTTTCAGTTGCACTTGCAACGTGAAAATCTGTTGCTTTTTGATATTAGAAGGAAGCAGCTTCGCCAGCTGATTTGTAGGGAAGCACATCTTCTTCCAGACTGGACACAGGCATTTGAAATTTAGCAAGTCTCCCACGCTGATGTCAGGGATATGCCTTTTGCAGTATCTGTTAATAATACATCCACGTCTGACCTGGCAGTAAGTAAGCCTCTGCACAGTCTGGCTTCACATGTAGGGGCTTAGTAGATCTAAGGTGAGTTCTCCAAAAACTATCTGCATATCCTCCCACAAGTCCTACTCGCCAAGGAGATGCTCCCTTCCAAGGCTTCAAAGGCTAAGCCAGTATTTCTTTGCAATTAGGTAGGAATGCAGAGCTCGAATGGACCTCCCACCATACAACTATTGTGGGAAAGTTATAGTGGCCCTTCCTTTTTCCACCTCTTGCTTACAAAGAAAAAATGTACAGGAATGAATAAATAAGGAAGAATCTGCTTCCGAGTTGCTTTCTTTTGATTCTGTGGTCTCCTGATTTGTCCTGCTGTTTTATCACCGAGTTTCTTGATCATCTGGCTCTCGGGGGGAGAAAAGAGCAGAACAGAACCCAACCTGAGCCCCCTTCCACGAGTGCTGAAGCCAGTGATGATATGTCATGGCTACTCAGAGCCTTTTTATTCATATTCTTCAAAAGGGAAAAAAAGGCTGCTACAAAGGTTCAGGAGAACTAAGTACATGCCATGAATTCAAAACTGGAAGCTATAAATAGGACTTCTTTTTTTATTTAGAAAGGAGAGATTTTACCAACATACATTTTTCCAAATTTTGAGTTATTTTAAGAAAGGGAGCTGGCAGTTATTATTTTGTTTTTTCTTCTTTGAATATTCAAATAATTGATCCTGTTGTTTCAGAGAACTGTAAAACTTTGGAAGCAATATCAAAATCTCTGATTTTTTAAAAAAGTAACATTGTATTTTATTCTTTTGTTGTTTCCTACATTTCATTAAACGGTTTGTGGAAATCAAGTAAGATCACATAGCTGGTATTTCGTTGGTCATGGAATAAATTGTAAATGGTGGGATAAAAAGATACATTTATCATTCTCATAATAATGGGACAACATCAGTTAATACACAAATGTAGCTAAAGAAAAATAGCTAAAGAAAAATACATGGCGTTAATGATTACATTAGTGTGGCTTACATGCTACTTCCTTCTGCTTGTTTTTCCTTTCACTTTTGGTTGAAGCAGGATTTTCTAAAGCACAAGAATTTGCCTATCCTACTCCTCATTCCTTCAAAATAGAGCCTATTGAAAATCAGAGTGTCTGTTCTACATTGTCCCATATTTTTGCTTTTGTTTTCTAATTGGGAAGAAAAATAAAACATGGAAAGTTCCAAAATATTTTGGTTTGAAATGTGGGTTTGGGACATCTTCGATGCATCATCATAACACAGCTAGAAGGGACTCAATTGTTCTTGATGGAAAATGTGATCCATTCAGGGACCCCACAAAACGGGGAGAAACAAGGGACCTAAACCATGAGAAACTCATGATGAGTAATGACAAATTATCCTGAAGCAAAACATTTAGTTTTGCTTGGATAGTTTAAAACATTTTGGATTCTTTTTTATTTTCCCAAAGGGACATTACATTGTTTTGGCATAACCAACTTTTTCTTGTGGAAAAAAGTCAGTATTACAGAAACCACTTTCCTATTAGAAACCATGAACAGAAAACTCTGGAGCAGCAATAGAGAGAAGCAGTCTAGCCAAAACCAAGCGCGTTTGAAAATGTCCTCCCTAGAGGATCTTAGGACCACTCCAACCTAGCAATAAGAATTTTATGTGAAGGTAAGTATATTTTGCAGACACCAACCATAACTTGATGAAATCCATGTGGCATGACTTACTATGTTTCAGCACACTTAAAATACAATGTTTCATGGGGGCACTGGAAAAGTCTGTTTAAAAACTGAAAGAGCTGTGATGGAAGACCTTGGGCCTTTGAGGTGAAAAATCACATCTGAGATTTCACAACTGTTTTTCTAGGACCGGGCATTCTTAAAAAAATGAACACTGCTCTTTCTTTTTTTTTTTTTTTGTTTTTTTTTAAATACCTCTGTCTACCAAGCAAAGCTTATTTGTTTAGAAACCTACTTTTAGCTTTAGAAACACACAGCAAAATTAATCATTATTTAATATTTAGAAGCATACAGATAAATTTGGTTCTAAAAAATGAGCACAAACCTCTTTTGAACAACAACAGCAAAGTATTTGGGGGAAAGTACAGGATGTGACATTCTTACTGAGTTTTTACGATACAGGTAGTTCGGATAGCCTGCCAGGCCATTTTATAGCCTTGGCATTGTAAAAGTGGCCACAAGTCACTGAATTTCTAGAACTGATGACCACCTCGATGTCTATTTTTTGGGACAACTTCTGCTTTAAAAGTGACAAAATTTGTTCTGCCTCTTCTGTATCGGAGCAAGCTTCACCTTGGCAACAGTGGGTAGCAGACAGAACCTGTTATTTCCCATTGCCCAAGTTAAACACATGCTTTTCTGAGTATAATTAATGGGTAGTTCACCAAGTTTAAGAGCAGCAGTGACCAACCAACCAGTCTCAAGCGCTCGGAGTATCTATCACCACCTCTCTGATTTCAGTCACACTTCAGCCAGAATTCACTTTGTGCCAGACAGAAGTGTCCCACATTGCTCAAAAGGCACAGCTTTGGATGGCATGGGCTTAAGGGACCAATAAGCAAGAATAGTAAAGCAACAAACCAAATCAGGAGCCTGATGGGTATTTGAAGATGACTATTGGCATCATGTCCATTGGCACATGTATTGTTTGTTCAGCTAAAGTATGCGATCTTTCACTTGGTTCTTGCAGGCATGTATCAATGTTTTGTTCTGTGTTTACAGTTTTCACAATGGGATGCTAGTCCCCATGGTGGGTCTGTTAGGGGCTTTCATAATAAAAACTACAGTAATATAAACAACCCTAGCAAGCCCAACATCAGCTATTGAAGGGCCCAGGGTCATTGCAAGTTTATGCTGGTAAAGTCAGAAAATTCACTACTTGCTGCAAGATGTTTCTGGGAATGTCTGGGAAGTAAAATTAAAATGGAAGAGTGGATTTCATAGCTGAGGGCTTCCCCTTGCAGCACTTGTGGCTCTTCACTAACCCAAAGAAAACAAATTACAAACAGATCCTGCTGAGGACTGAAAGGTATTTTAAGTGTAGTAGGTTTTTCAATCAACATCACCTGACAAACAGTGTTGTTTATTAATACATTCAGTGTGTTTCAACATAATTTTTCTCGTCTTTCAGCACTGTTGATGAGGGGTTTTTTTCTATAATTGTTTTGTTAGTCATTTCTGTAGGCAGCTAGGCAGCTGTTGCTGCAATCCATTTCGTAGTTGCGGTTGGCTCCTGATTTAACAAAATGCAACTGCACCCTCTTGTGGAAGCTAGCAAGGGGATTATTTTGGTTTCCTGGTACCGCCTAGTTTATTTTTTCTGAACAAGTCAAATAAAAACAAACAGCAGAAGTGTCCTGAGGCCACACAGCAACAAAGCTTCCTGGAGAACTTAAAAAAAATAAGCTGCAACTTAGGAATGTCTGAACTCGGACAGCCTTTGAAGACAAAATTCTGTGGGGAAGGCTTTTAAAGACACCCTGGGAAACCTTCCCATGCTCGGCTTTTGTGGGGATCCCTATCGCAGTATATTCTTCAAGAGAAACAGAGTTGATATGGCTATATGCATAGAAACAGCACACTTATGACTAAGTCTAAAGACAATAATCCGATATTAGTATCCACCATGGACTTGAAAAATAGTTTGTGTTCATTGTACGTGCAAATCCATGAACAGAGATGTTTGTCTCCCTGTATGTGCTAATGGAATGTTCCTGAAGGCAGATATGCTTGTGAAGGAGTAGGTTAGGCTGCACATTAAAGGTTTAACTTTGAGCATTTGTAATTCTTGACATGTCACGGGTTTTCCTGCAACTCCTGTGGACTCTATTTAAAATAAGGGCATTTAAATTCATGAACTCATTTGTACTCTGGTCTCTGAGGAGCGGTGGCAGGGGAAGCAAGAGCTCCTTCAACTGGTGAAGCAAGTATATTGACAAGTCCAACTCTGCAGTACAGGGGCTCATACAATATTTTACTTTAAAAAAAAAAATAAAAGGTGTACAGGAAATTAGTTTTCCTGCAAAAAATTCTCAAACTCTTTTTTTTTTTTCACTATTAGTGCAAAACCAAGGAGTTTCTGCCTAGGATAAAATGAAGGAAACACAAATTTTTTTGAGAGATAATAAATCATCATGTCCTCCATAAACAGAGACACATGCTGATAAAAGGATAAAAATATCCAAAAAATAACAAGGTATTTGTGAAAATACCACTTTCCACAAGTAAATTTAAAAGAAATGAGATTTGAAAACTTTGTATCATTTTAATACAAAAAGTATTCAAATGCATTAAACTCCCATGTAAGCCACAGCTGTTTTTTATGAGCCACAGCACTGCTATTCTTTCTTAGAGCAAAGAATTAACCCAGAACCTACTCTGATGTCAATTAGAAAGCTGGAAGAATTTGTCTGCAAATTAAATATATTTTTTTTAAAAAAAAGGTAACTGTTATACAGATTTGATCCACTGCTCTATGTAGAATTTAATGAGGTGAGTTGATTTGCATTTTTATGTCTGAACTTGTTCTTGCACTGTTAACATGTCTCACTGAGCAGTGAAATACAACCTATTGACACCCCTGGGTGGGGTAACAGAATTCATGATGCTGCTCTGAAAGTCGCATTTAAGGAGTCCTGGTCAGACACTAACATTGCTCTACCCATGACGGGGCTTTCTGAAATTCCACAGCAGTCATCACAGTTTTTAAAATGTGCATTTCTACTTGCTTCTCTGTTGTGTTATTGCTCTGTGCTTTAAGCATCCCTTCACCATTTTCAGATGGTATGAGTTTCTGCAGTCAGTAATATGGCACTTTACCCCAGATGAGGATATGAGCCTCATTTTAGTATCTCCGTTGGATATTTGCACTCATCCTGTATGCTGTACTTTGTGTATTTCTGGCAGAACAGCGGTGAGCCTGGCACCACATTGGCTGACCCAGGAGGAGCAGCTATGGTTGTGGGTTTCTAAAGGGGGCAGCTCACATGGCTGGGCTGGCTTTGTGCTCCGTGAGCTATCACAAAGGGAAAGAAATTGTTCAAGTACTCTCATCACTGTTGACATTACAATTTTGTTATGTTTTTCCACAGGGCATGCAAGTACGCACAGGTGGATGGGCAAAAAGAGTTATGGGCACCCTCATGTATGGGAAAGCTGCTTCTTGGACCTCAGCATGCATTGCTTCATGCTGCCAAACGCGGAAGGGCTCCTTTTATCATGCTTCAATCACGGGAGCTTGCTCCTTCTCTAAAGCCAGTATGGATGTGAAGTTTGTGCAGCTGCACCCCTCTTTCAAGTTAATTATATCACTCAGAGCACTTCAGCTATGATCCCACACCGCAGTTCTTTGCGCTTGAACCAGCCTGCCTGTTTCCCTGGGTGCCTGCCACTGAGGTTACCTCCCTGCTGAAATCCTGGCATGCTACCTAGTCCTCTGTAATCTGAGTTTCTTTCAAGCTTTCATACCCAGAATTCATCACTGTAGTCATGCCTCATGCCTCTACATGATTTCAGCTGATTTCCCAGTCTTCCTTAGGAAAAGGAGCACTTCCAGTCTCATTCAAGAAAACCCACTTTTGAAAGCCAAGGATCTTCAAGCAGATTCAACTACCTAAATCAGTTGCCTTGTTGCTAGTAAATAACAAAAGCCATTTTTGACTCCTAGTGTTGATCTCCAGTTTATAATCTTGAGCATCTCTATCAGATACAACCCCACATTTTTTAGATGATGGTTGAGTGTAAGAATTAGGACACTGAGGGCTAAAGCACTTGGTTTACTTCAGGTTAAGCGTAGCAGCTGATTTCAAGTGAAGGAATGATTTACACTTGGTTCCACAGTTCCATTTAAGGTTAAGTACAGCAGGGCTTAATTTCTATTCTGGTACAAAAGAGTTTGGTTTCTTGCTGAATGTGGTAAGTGTAGATGCCAAGATGAGGAGAAGTATTAGACTGATTTAAGATTATTTTGATCAGTATTCGCTTCTTTCTATGTCAGCTCTGACAATGGAGTCAAGGACCTCCTAATGGGAGTTCAGCTATTGTATTTTTGGGGAAGGACAGAAGAGGTTGGATTGGGCAAAGGCAATTTTGATGAGTTTAGAGCTAGAATTGGTTCTGAGTGAACATATTCTGTGATTCCACCAATAAATAATACTTCAGTGTTCTAAGGTTTTAGTCAGATTCCAGGAATGCTGGCTAAGACCAGTAGGAAAAACAAACACACGTATGCCTGTATAAAAGTGTTTGTGCAAATCAAATGTTTACCAGCATTCTCAGGATCCCATACACACACACACACATATAGACACATATGGAAAAGCATGCACACACACACACACACACACACACATGTATATTCACATGTATGGTTAATTGTATGGGCTCTAAGAAAACTGAGGAATTGAGGCATCACTGTGGGAAGGTTTCAGAAAATCAGAGTACTTCAGCTCAAGGCCTAGCTATCAATTTTAGCAAAGACGGTGACTACCACTGAATTAAATTCTCATTAAGTCCTGTTGTTACCACCACAGAACTCAAGCAGTAGTAATTACCAATTTATTTATTTTTTTCACAGTTAATTTGAAACTAAAACACATTAACACATCTTTCTAAGTGTTCTGAGTTACATCTCCTCTTACCAATGATTCATGATGGATAAGAAGTATCATGCATAAATAATAAATTGCATAATGCACATTGCATAGAGGAATGCAGTAACCTATGCACTTATACAATAAATTTCTTGGCTAACTTGATTTGGTATTGGTATTGATTTGGTATAATATAATATCCTAGCGGCCCTTCAAAACTGTTGAACTGATATTTTGAGAATAGAAATTTATGAAAGTGCTTACAGCAATTCTTTCATATTACAATATTTAATAGTACACTTTGGATGTATATATTCTATTTCAGATGAAGACCACAAATCAGTTTATAAATTATACCTCAGAACAGCTCACAGTATCATTTAGATTTCTTATAAAACTTTTATTCAAAAGTCAGTAGGCTTTTTCGCTTGCCTTTTTTGGGTAACTACTTACATTCAATTCTACAGCCCATAAAGCAGACTCACTGACCTCAGTGGAGCTGCTCATGAGAGAAAATGCAGTTGAGGAGAGCATACTCTTTAATAAAAAGGAATGTAACTTGGAAAGTATTGAAGTGAAGTTACACCCTTCTCACTGTAACGGGCATTACATGTATCATGTGCTTGTCCTGCAGAGCTGAGCAGCAGACAAAAGCATGAAAGGGGAGGCCCTTTGACGTCTTTAAATTCGGAGTAAGAAGCAGCCTACTGCTGGGTTAGGTGCTCTAACACTAGAATACAGGGCTTGTGAAGGTGGGGGAACACTCTAGCCTCCTCTCTGTCTATGGTGGCTCTAGTTTTAAGCACAGCCTTTGGGAGTTAGACTGCAGGCCACCATTCCCAACAGCTGCTTATTCCTTAAGACTCCTTCCCCACAGAGCTTGCTCCTTGAGGAAGTACCTTGACAACTGCCTCAACTCTGGTTTCAGGTGGGAAGCTAGATTCAGAAATCTGTGCAGTTCTGTCGATCTGGTACCGCACAGGCAATCCTGAGGGCAGGGTTTCCTCCCTGCCTCCTTCTCTGTGATTTGCTTAGGTTACCAGTTCTCCTGTCAATCTGAATGATGCAATTAATATTACTTTTTTTTTCTTTTTCCATGTCTCTGTGTCTTACAAGCTACAATTATAAATATCAAGTGGAAGACACAATTAAAAGACTGTATCATTTAATATAACCAACAGTTTCAATGTTGAGAACTCAATTCAATACGAGTGTCTTCCAGCAAAAGTTAATCAATGAGGACAAAAATCTATGTTTTGTGAAAAGATCTCTAAAAGTTCACCCAGTTTCTTTTAAAAATCCCCCAAACTCTAAGCTGAAAAAATATCAATAAATAAAATATTTTTCTTTTTTTTTTACTAAATGTGCTGAATTTCTAAACACAGGCATTTTTTTCTAATTCTTTTTAAATGAAATGTTTTAGAAACAAATATTCTCAAGCATGCTGACTGGCTCTAACTTCAAAGTGGACAATCCAGTTACATTGCAAGTTATGGCCAATTGCATTCCAAAAAGGGGAACCTACACTAGAAACAGAGCAGTCTGAGGGCATGTCTGTTCTTTAATGCGGCATTAGAGTATGGATGAAGAAATGCATTAACTAAAGCATTGGCTACATGCTGAGAGCTACATTGAACATGAAAGGAAACAATGAATGCAGGCTATGCACACAGCCGCTTCACTGTGGACTGAGACAATAACCAGTATTGGACAACCTTAAAAATAACTCTGTTAAAAGAAAAGCCTCATACTCACTATGTTCACACAGACCAGTTCATGCCTGTTCTAGAAGCTTCTCTCTATCCTGGAAATGTTGCAGTTCAAGGTTGTTCTTGTTTCTGTTGAGGTTGTTGAATTTCGCAACAATTTTTCAGCATCTTGTGTCTGTCAATCTTTTGGTCTCTTACTGTACACAGGGTATTTATAAACTGCCTCGATGAATGCTTACAGATTGTTTCAGTTAGTCTGTCCCTAAGTGAGAGATGGAACATTCCTTGGGAAGCTCCTTGCAGGTGGTTTCCTGGCGGCTGCTTGGTGTGATAAGCTCTCTTTTTACCACTACCCTATGGGGACTGAAATCTTTGCAGCATTTGTAATCTTTTATAGGAAACCAATATGAGGGTTAAAATGAAATTTAAAAATCCTTTCCACGCTCCAGACCTATTGTTGTTGGAATTGCTGGAACAAGCGAGATGAATGTGAGTCAATTCCTACTAGGCAAGTGTAAGACAAACCGAGCCTAAGTGCCAGGCCTGGGCATTGTGCAGGTGTCCGCCCCCCACTCCGGTCTGTCTGACAGTCTTTTGCTATTTCCATGGTTTGCAGGAGACATCGTGTGGTCAAAAAGCAAAATCACAGAATGTGCAGAGCGTAGGCTTTCTTCTGCGAAAGCTGAGAAGAGTAATCAGACTTCCACTGCCTCCCAGGCATTTAGGTTTTTTTTTTCACTGTCAGGGAGTAAGACGAGTAGGAGTTATCTGTTTGAAGGGGCTTTTTGAACTAGGGCAGACTGGCTGAGCTAGGGCAGAAAGGAACTCCGAGGCTATGGAGGCAGTGTATGGGACATTGTCAGCCTTCTGTTTAGGGAGGACCTATGAAATCTGCTGCAGCTTGCTTGGAGTCAGATGTTACTGATACAGGATGATGCAAAGCACGGGAAATGAGGTGAAGCACCATAAATGAGAGTACATTTGTAGTTAACTTCAGCACAGTATTTTTTCTGTGACACCATGAATATAGACATCATTCAGCCAGTCACCTAAATCTCACTTACAAATATCTGTGGAGTCATGGTGCTTCCCAGCACTCCTACCAGATAAATACAGAGGGGAGAGCTTCACTGAGGGATCCTGTTATTTAAAGGTATCTAGAAAAAAAAGTGGATTAAAGAAAGCATAAAGAAGAGCAAGAAGGAGGAAGATAAGAACACCACAGGGAAGTAGAAAGACAAGGCTGTTTTAGACATTTTTATGATTAGTAATAGTTATCTGTCTCTGATGGTAATTACAATTATTACACAATTATGTAACAGCATTTCTCAGCTGGCCTGGCCTTTCACTGTGGCAGAGGCCACTCAGATACACATAGAAAATGACAGCACTTGCCTCAAAGAGTGTATCAACTATGAGACAAGATAGAGCAGATGAATGAGAAAAATAAATGGATTGTGATGGGGCAATGGAAGACATGGTAACAGTAACATAAGGATGGGTGCAATTGTGAACTTATCACCACATCATGCTGTGCTATTAAAAAACTCATGAGAGAGCAGAGAAATAATGAGTGTTCATGCTAGGTGAGTTGGGAACAATAGCAGCAGCAAAGGTAAATTCTAGAAGATGGGAAGCAAAAGCTGACTACAGAAACCATTCAGCAGAAGCTGTCTCAGGGCAGGCAGCCTGGTAATGAGGCCACATAGTAATCTTTTGTTCCCAATCTGCTATTATCCATGCTGAGCACATCTGATTCTTGCAAGTGTGCAGTGAAAAAAATCCTAACCTTCCAGACCCCATGAAGTCACAGCTTATTAATAGAGGCTTGCAGAAGATGGAAATTCCATCTGGCGAAGGACTGGACACTTGTCCTTATTAGCTGTGGCACCAATAGGTTCACAAATTCTATGCAGAAGGGTATTTCATAAAGGATTACTGTCAGATTGACTTGGATATTTAATTTGAGATATGGAAATTTTATATTTTATAGTGAAATATAAATGTAATATAAATAAATTATAAAAAACATAAATAAAATATTAAACCCCCCCTCACACACACCCCCAAACCTCAGAATGTTTCTATAAGTGACAAAAGGGCATTTTGCAAAATTTTCACAACTTCTCTCCCTTTTCTTTCTTCTTTCTTGACTGAAATTATGGAGAAAATTATGCTGTTTTACAAATGTGTTTATGAAAATGAAAGTTATTTCTCCATCCCAAAATTGTTTTCCCAACAAGCTCTATAAACCAGATTTCACTTGTCTTTCAGGGCTATTTTTTTTCCCCTTCCTTAAAAACGGAAACAATTAATACTTAGCCCATCAGTATACAGCTGTAACAGCTCTGCACACACTGCCTCAAAGGAGAACAACCTTCTGTAACCAAATGCAAACTACACATGTGGAAGCCAGTGCATCTCTGGCGAGGTCTCCTCTTGGAGCGAGACTGAGGAAATGGCACAAACACGGGCTGGTCTTTCTAACCTCCGGAACTTGCTGTGGCCCTACATGCAGGGTAAGCCTGTTCTGATTGAAATCATAGAATCACAGAATCATAGAACAACCCAGGTTGAAAGGGACCTTGAAAGGTCACCTGGCATGACCTTTCTTGGGAAAGGGAGTCTTGATGAGATTATCTAGCACCAGCTCCACTTGCATCTTGAAATCCTGCAATGATGGGAACTCTACCATGACTCTGGTGAGGTTGTTCCAGTGATTGATTGTTCTCTCTGTAAAAAATGTCTGTCCTATATCAAGATCAAACCTCTCCCAGTGCAACTTAAATCTGTTGCCCCTTGTATTCTCCATGCAGCTCCCTGTGAAGAGAGAGCCTCTGTCCTCTTGGTAGCTGCCCTGTAAGTACCACAATATTGTGATGAGGTTCCCCCACACCCTCCTCTTCTCCAGGGAGAAACGACCTAACTTCTTTAGTCTTTCCTCATGTGGCAGATTATCCAGCCCTTTGATCATCTTTGCAGTTCTCGTTTGGACCCTCTCCAGTCTGTCCAAGTCTTTCTTGAAATGTGGGGACCAGAATTGGACACAATAGCCCAGGAGCAGCCTGGTCTGCCCTGAGTGGGATGATCATGTCTCTATCTCTTCTAGTAATGCCCCTGCGGATGCAGACAAGGATCAATTTGCCTTTGTTTTTGCAGCGGTGCTCTGCTGACTGATGTTCAGCTTGTTGTCTACCAGGACCCCCAGGTCCCTTTCAAGGTTGCTCCCCAGCCATACAGATCCAAGCCTGTACTGGGCTCTTTGGTTGTTTTAAACCTCTGCTACATTTGCCTTTCTCAGTTGCTGAAACATCTGAGAATGGCTGACATAAGAGAAAGACTCATACAAAGAGAAATGTCTCTTCTGAAATGTTGCTTGTGCTAGGGACTCCAGCAAAGGATGAACCTGAGGGCTTTTCTTTAGTTTCATTCCATATGACTCTTGGTCATGGTTGTCTTTCTAGCCAGCACTAACATTGAAATGGATTGCCTAATACATCTGAAAGACTGTTTCAGCCCTCATCCTAATCTACCCAACAGTGGACACATCCACATCAACTCTGGGCCTTCCAAGAAATCCTTACATACTGAAAGAAGGGAATTCCTGTGTCTCAGAGATGCCTGTATGTGCTCCAGTGTGACAAACTTGTCAGGGTAGAGCAGGCACAATATACTTCTCTGATGTGAAAAACAGAGATGTAGCTCTTTGCCATTCCTATTGCCAGCTAGTCCAGAAGAGAGGAGGAACATAAAAATGGCAAGCACTGATAGTCCAAACTACTTTATTTCATTCTTCTTCCTGGCTCTGTGTAAAATGGGAATAATTTTTCAGTATGTGATTTTCTTTGTGAGGTGAAATAGTCTCTGTACCAGTGAAGCTGTCCCTTTATTAGTCTTCTTCATTAAGCTCTAAGAATAGACAAAAAAAAATATGTTTAAAACCCATATTGCATTTGCAAAAAATGATGTCTAAATAAAAAAGTTCTCAAAACAAAGAATATCAAAAGTGTTTACTCTTGACTCCACTAGAAAATGTTGCTTGTGACTTAAATACTGAAGCTATACCTGCTTGTCAAAGTGATGGGTTTTGTACTTGGGTCATAAGATCAGCAAAGTGACCAGAGAAACACAGTTCTCTATGTAAATGGTATTATAATCAATGCAATTTAGGTATCATACTGCAATTGATACTGCAATTCTCCTGCTGTACTCAGCACTGGTGAGGCTACACCTTGAGTGCTGTGTTCACTTTTGGGCCCCTCACTTCAAAAAAGACATCGAGGTGCTGGAGGGTGTCCAGAGAAGGGCAACAAAGCCGGTGAAGGGACTGGAAAATACGTCCTATAGGGAATGACTGAGGGAGCTGGGGTTGTTCAGTCTGGAGAAGAGGAGGCTCAGGGGGGACCTCATCGCTCTCTACAACTGCCTGAAAGGAGGTTGTAGTGAGGCAGGGGTCGGTCTCTTCTGCCATGCCCATAGTGAAAGGATGAGAGGAAATGGCTTTAAATTGCAGCAGGGGACATTACGAAAAATTGTCCATTAGATTGGATGTTAGGAAAAAGTTTTTCACTGTAAGGGTGATTGGGTATTGGAATAGGTTGCCCAGGGAGGTGGTGAAGTCATGGTTCCTGGAAGGGTTCAAGATGCGCCTGGATGTGGCGCTGAGTGATCTGGTTGAGTGGTGATGTAGGAAGGTGGTTGGACTGGATGATCTTGAAGGTCTTTTCCAACATTAATGATTCTAAGATTCTATGATTCTATGATCACCTCAGTGCAAGCCCAGCTTCATTCTAGGCAAGAATGTAGGTTTGCAGCTATGTTGCTGCATTGGTTCAAACACAGAATCATAGAATCATAGAATGGTTAGGGTTGAAAGGGACATTAAAGATCATCCAGTTCTGCCCCCCCCCACCATGGCCAGGGACACCTTCCACTAGAACAGATTGCTCAAAGCTGCATCCAACCTGGTTTTGAACACTGCCAGGGAGGGAATAGCCACAACCTCCCCGGGTAACCTGTGCCAGTGTCTCACCACCCTCACAGGAAAGAATTTCTTCCAGATAGTTTGTTGTTTCTTAGTTTGAAACCTTTTCCCCTCATCCTATCACTTCATGCCCTTGCAAAAACTCCCTCTTCAACTTTCCAGTAGGCCCCCTTCAGGTATTGGATACATAGGTAATATCAATGTGTTCCTTGAATTCAGGATGTTTTACTTCAATTTTCTACACTGCTACAGTCTTCTCTAATATACATCAAGTCACTGATTTCTGTACTAGACAGTTATATAGATGTAAAATAAATATCAAAGGTGAATATTGTATGGTATTTAAGTGGAATAACAATAGTCCCCTTTCCTCAAAGCAGTAATTAATGTGTAAATAAATATTTTCTAAATATTTATATGTAAATATTATAAACCACAATATTGACTGAATTTTGCTTATAAACAGGCACTGCTGACACAGTGTTAACTGAACATGCTAAGCCTGATCAAACAATTAGCTTATCTCTTCCTCTTGCCTGATAAGGGGATTGTAGCCAAGATCAGTGTGGACATTATCTGTTCTGTTATTTCCCATCTGCTTCAGTAGCAAAACTGTAGTGTAAGTTAAACCTGCTTGGCAATCAGTTCTGAGCATGTCTGTCTTCAGGCACCTGAATGGAGCTTGGTGCCAGCTTCTGCAGTACCCAGTCTCCAAGCTGCACCATGGACTCTGATTATATTTGAGGGACAAGTCAATGATATGCAGACAAAGATTTTCGTTGTCACTCACAGAGGATAATTTTGTATTACCCTGTATACCTGAGCATCACAGTAAAGGGATGAAATGGGCAGAAGTCCTAGTTTATGAAAAGTGTTGAACTTTGAAATTCTAGTTGCACTAAAGATCCATTTGAAATAAGATGAGGAGGGGAAAAAACTTAAGTCCAATCCAGAATAGATACTTGATTAGCCACAACTCCTAATTAAGCTGTGAATCTTGTTTCACATGTCTAACACAAGTCAAAGGTATAAAGCAGCTCAAAATGCAATTAGACACATCCATAGTGAAAAGTCAAGCAAGGACAGAACATCAAAATGAGGATACCTGTAATATCTCAATAACTCATCAAGCCACAGACACCCCAAGTCTGTAAG
This sequence comes from Aegotheles bennettii, assembly GCA_013398125.1. NCBI lineage: Eukaryota > Metazoa > Chordata > Aves > Caprimulgiformes > Aegothelidae > Aegotheles > Aegotheles bennettii. The sequence continues at coordinate 243,562 of VZRW01005705.1, forward strand.
TGCATGAGGAGACAGTATAAATATAGACATGCCCTGTGCTTGTATTCTTTCCTAAACATCTGCTTGCAGCTGCTGTTGGAGGATGAACCACCGGTCTGAGACAATACAGCAGGTTTTATGCTCTTACATCCCCACCTCTGTCTGCTACAACTTTTAGGTCCTGCAGTCCCAGGGACCTCAATCTGAGTGTCCTACATCACAGATAGACTCTTGAAATGTGGGGCTGTATGAATTTTTGCACAAGTATTCTAAGCAGAACAGCTTTCATAAGAAAACTCAGAAGGTAATAGCATCTGTAAGGTCTTGTGCGACTCCTCCAATGTCTGTACAAGTAAATACTATAATGCTCCTAGAAAATCAGAGCAGGGTATCAATCTTATCTCAGCAGACTGCTATTAGTTTATGCTATTAGTGTTTCTGCAATAAATTCCTCTCCCTAAAACTTGGTCTTAGAGTAGGGGAGAGCCTAGATATTGACAGCTGCTATTTTGTGTTGGTTTTTCCTTAAACACTTCAATTATTAACACACCTGATAGTTCCTTTTAAACACATAGCGAATAGCTATCACATGAGCATGGTGAAATTTCTGCACAGCAGTTTTCTCACAAGTGACCCACTGCAAATATAGCATAAATACTTCTAAAACTGAAGGCCTGGGACCACAGAGATTGTACTAATTTTGGTGCTAATGTGCTTTATGGACTTAGGTCTATTAACATCAACACAACTGTGAATCCAAAAATGGGAAAAATACTAAATACGAATTCTGCAAAGTAACAGCAATATTGTACGTATTACATGTTTACAGAAAAGAAGCCAGCTGATTATTGGTATTTTGCCTGAAAAAGAGACTATTGAGGGACTAATTTCTGGTAATATTAAATATAGTTTAAGTAGACTTGACCCCCACAGATCAATTGCTGTTTTCAGGAACTGAATACCACATGTGACATAAAAGCATTCTCATGGGAAATCTATTCCTCTCTACCCAAATGTCATTATCTAAAAGTGGATAAAGATTATTTGCATAGAGAACTTGAAGAAAATATTTTTCAGCTATTACAATGCCGCAGGGATTAGCACTTTCAGAAGAGATTGTTTTTTCTCCCTTTTATTTTTCTTTTAAATGGAAGAATAAGTCAAACCCTCACTCTGGATTTTATTTTGGTTTTGTTTTTCTGCAGGTAAGCACCAGCAAAATTTTCTACTTTTCACAATTTTGTTTTAATGCAAAAGTATCAAAGACAATCCTTCTTTTAGGAGCAGGAGAAGCAAAATACAGTCTTGTTTATTTTTGTTTTTAGACTGTCACTGGAGGCTCATGCTGTAGAATACACATGTGGTTAGATACTGTGTGAGAAATATGGATAAGATACTCTTCATAACTCTGTAATGCAAAAATGCCTTGCTCTTAGCAGTAGTAGAAATAGAAATCATAGAAATCTAATGTGTTACGGACCTCAATAAATCCTTTAATCTAATTCTTTGGTTAAAGCAAGAAGTATATCTAGGCCACTGGCAAAGATGTTTGTCAAATTATTTGTAAATGCTTTGAATGAAGGAGGCCCCTCAGCATTTCTCTGCCCCTTGGTCCCAAGACTCATTGTCTTTCCAGTTGGAAAGTCCCTCAAATACCTAACATGGCTAATCTTTGTTGAAAATCAAAATGACATGTTGTTGATCTTCTTTCAACTGGTCAACAGTACACCTGTTTCACCAAATAGCATTTCACAGCTTGCCCCATACTCCTGTGAAAGCAGCCTTCCTTCTTGGGAAAGTCAGTAAATCCAGAAACAAGGCTCTGCAGTCACCTTGCATCGACACACTGATGCAGCCCCAGTTCCACCAGTGCTGTGAGGTACTGGTCAGGCAGGACAGGCTTCAGCCCTGGCAGAATCATCTGTGGGGACCAGAGAAGCTCCCTGAAGTCCACAGTTGCTTCTCACTCTGCTGTAGCCTCAGGGTCCCTATGTCTTTATTTTAAGCAAACAGATTGTTCAAGACAACTTGCTGATACCAGAAAAATCCCAAAATTAGCTTCCACGGAAGGAACTGGAATGGTGGGAGAAGCAGGACTGGGCTTGGAGGGTCTTTGGTTGAGGCAGATGTTGTGCTGCTGCTATGGCATACATGGCTGAAGTGGCAGCACAGGGACCCCTCAAAAGCATTCACTTTGGATGTGTACTGCAGCTTTTCTCAGGGAAAACTGTTGGAAAATCCAATGGATTTTGTGCATGTTGGTAATGCCAGCTCATCTGCCTGCAGCTGTAGTTTATCTTTCTTCTTGTCAGGTTTCTGCAGGGGACAGGGGCACCGGGTGCCATGGGAGCTCCCTGCAGGGTCTTTCAGGGCAGTGCCTGGCAGCCAGGGCCTGTCCCATCACCCCATCCAGGAGCAGGACAGCTGGGGGATGCTGGGGCTGCCCCAACCCCAGGCATCAGATGCCTCCCTGGGTCTGGGGAGAGGCCAAGAATGGGCCAGGACATGGGCGTATGGGTGGGCTCAGCTTAGTGAAGCCCATGGCCGGGCAGGGCAGGACTGTGGGGAGGTGGAGACCAGCCCTGCTGTGGTGTCACTGGGGCAGGGGTTTTCAGTCCTGTGTGGCTGACAAGGGGTCCTGGGCTGTGGGCAGGGTGGGGGGAGCCCCAGGGCTAGCTGTGCCTCAGGGCCATGGCATTGCTTGAATTTTCTAGCTTTCCTACCTCTCCATCCTTCTTAACTAGTCACACTTGTGGCACTAAAATCTGGTGGATATGAGGAGCTGACCCTAGAGCTCTTGAGATTAATCAGTTTGATATGATCCTTCAACATGGATGCCACGACTAGTGCATTATTTTTACCTATGATTTGTGAGGCATAGATCTTGAAATCCTATATTAACTGACACTATTGTGATGTTTTATAGGCTTTTATAGTGCAGTTAAGATAAAACTGTAAAGAATACCAAGTTTTGAGAGTTCAGATGCTGAAGAGAGTCACAGAGGCTTTCAGCACATGCCCCTAGACAGAAGGCTCAGAATGTCCCACGGAGAGCAAACACTGTCCCTTTCAGTGCAGTTATCAATGAGTCAATCCAACTTTGAAAAACATGAGGGACACTTGTTCAAAAGCTCTTTCTATGTGTCACAAGATATGGAAAGCTGATATATGTCATGCTGGTAAAATATCTTTATAGCCATATTTTGTCTGAGGTGGGTCACATTTCAGTAGCATGCAAAATGTTGGAGCAGTGGTTACAAGTGGCTCAGCAGCATATGTGCCAAGCACACCTGAAGGCATGACACTCACCTTCATCTAAAAATTTTCTGTGTGCTACTCAGATATTGTCTCCTCCCCACATATTTGCATGAAAACCTGCTGAAACTAATGTCAGAAGAAGAGTTCTTCAGGTAGTAGGGAATGAATCCCATCACATTTCTCTCTGTTGCCTGGATAATTTTTAGGTTGTGTCAGATTTCTTTCAAGGTTTTGCGAGGATTTTGGGGACAAGCCATGAAAAAGATACAAGTTGTATGTTCCTGAACGTCTTCTCACCAAACTCAGGGGCTTATCTGTTTCTTTCACCAAACAAAGTGAAGTTTGGTCAACTCATAATTTATTTGGCTCATAAAATATTTGGCTAAATGAGAATGAAGACGTTACACTAAACCACTGAATTCTCCCTTCTGGTGTGAAACAAAAACCGTTAGAAAACATTGATAAGAACTGCCAGGAGCAGAGCCAGGGTTCCTCCTGTCAACTGGTGTGGGTATGAATCACACTCCTTCACTCCTTTATGAAGCAGTGGCTGAAGAATGCCACTTGTGACTAGAGGGACACAGTCCCCTTGGTGGAAGCAAAGACTTTCTCAAAACTTGGTTCTTATATTTCCAGGGTTGCAAATCAAGGTGAGACTCAGTATTCTGTCATCTGCCAATTTGTGTTTTTTTGCTCTTGTCTCTGGCTTTGTTAGTTGAAGTGAACTGGGAATTGTCTAAACTCCAAACTTGTTGTTTACATTTACTTGAAAATAAATATCTTGCCTTTAGAGACTATTATATGTCTATAAAGATGTCTATTTTTTTCCTGATGTTGCGAAAGTAATTTACCAGAACAAGATTATTTTTTTTCCCGGAATGGTGGTGCTTAATCATTTTAAGTAAATGTGGGAAAGAACTGTCATCTGTCCTTAGTTTTGCAAAGAACCATTAAGTTTTGGACCTATTAGCTTGTGTTTGGAGGTTTCATTTGCTGCTCTTTGTAGTTATATAATGAAATATTTATTAAAAAAGAAGGAGTAACTGTTAACTCCTTTCTGTCAGTAAACAAGTGTCTCCGTCACCTTATGAAAATGGAAGATGGACAGTTCTTCAATTAAGCAACAGTCGATACTTGGGTTTGCTGAACACATTTTATCTGAAAAGTGGAACATCTGTTCTGCCTCTCAGATTTCCTCAAGGAATTCCTCTTTTAAGCTATCACAGTTTTACATTCTGCCAAGGATTTTATTTATCACTCTGACATGTTCAAAATTGCTAACCTGAGGTCCATCCAAACTGTACCAAAGTAACTACAGTAGCTGAAGGATTTTATACTTGGTTTTCTATCTTAAAGTTTATAAGCATCTGTTTTCCAATAAGCATGTGCACAACTTACATAAGTAATTCTTGTGTGCCCTTTCTTATCAGACACATACAGAATTCATTTGTTAGTAGTGTTTGATTTCTTTTTAGGCATTTCTGTCTTATGATTATTTTTATCTTTTTTATATGTAGCTTCCATTCCAATGCTAACTGATACTACTGTGATATTTTATAGACTTTTATTGTGAAATTAAGATAAAACAGTAAAAAATGCTAAATTTCGAGAGTTCAGATGCTGAAGAGAGTCACAGAGGCTTTCAGCACATGCCCACATCAAATTATTTCTCTAATAATGTGTTATGATACATCTTTTCTGACATACTGATTTTTTTGTTATGTCATTGAATACATTGGTTTTTAACTACCTAGTAAGAGGCAGATTATCAAAAGGATTCAGCACCCACCTGCAAAAAGATAATGATTTTTGAGACCTTAAAAACTCAGCTTTGCAGTACTTTGGTCCAGAGTATCAAATAAACCAGCACCCAATTCCAAGTGTGTGAAAATCTGGGTACCTATTCTGATGCCCAAGTGGGAGATGGGTATTTCTGAGAGTCTATTCATATGCACTTTGATATCAGGCTCCTAAAATACAATGTATAGTCCTGAATGAAAGATGACTTACAATGTTAAATTGAACAGTCAAAATAAGTACTGGGTTCCATTAAAAAAAATCTGTTCCCTCTAGGCAGGAACCATCTGAAGCTCTGACAGTCTAAGCCTGTATTACACCTGACTGATTTCTGATGCAGAAATTAATAACATCAATCTTTCATTAGACATGGTAAATGAGTCTATTGTGTAAACTCTGACTTTGGCAACACACCTGAGCCTGACCTCTAAAACACCTACCCTTTCAATTGTGGCTCCTCAGTGTTACCATTGTTCTCACTATTCACCTTTCTAACTTTCATCATCCATCTTCATTGCAAACATCGCTGACTGGGGAGTAATGGGAACTGAAAGTTGAACTGGTGACAACTTGAAGAAGTATCTCAACCAGAGATACTCTTGATCGCTTTAGGGAAGAATAGTTCCATAGCACCAAGATACATTCCTTTCTTTGCCTACAAAGAAAACTTGCTGCATCTGATGCCTAAGGACTGCTATATTTGTACACCTGGGCTAAACTTAAAAGGCCTGAAATAAGAGTATAAAATTCAACCTTTTAAAATTTTTCCTTATTAATATTTTAGAACCTCAAAGCAGATTCCAGGTGGTCTAAATGTGAGAACTGGGACCTCTTCATTTGCAAAGAATATGGAGGAAAATATTGATTTGCTCAATTCTCATGTTAAACAGATAATTTTGCAGTTCTGCTTGCTTAGCTGTTTTCCCTTCTCTCAGTATCTTCTGTCAGTGATGAAATCAGGCTGGGGGCTGACCTGCTGGAGAGCAGTGTAGGAGAAAGGGACCTGGGGGTCCTGGTGGACAGGAGGATGACCATGAGCCAGCAATGTGCCCTTGTGGCCAAGAAGGCCAATGGCATCCTGGGGTGCATTAGAAAGGGAGTGATTAGTAGGTCGAGAGAGGTTCTCCTCCCCCTCTATTCTGCCCTAGTGAGGCCACACCTGGAGTATTGTGTCCAGTTCTGGGCCCCACAATTCAAGAAGGATATGGAACTGCTTGAGAGAGTCCAGCGCAGAGCCACTAAGATGATTAAGGGAGTGGAACCTCTCCCTTATGAGGAAAGGCTGAGGGAGCTGGGTCTCTTTAGCTTGGAGAAAAGGAGAGTGAGGGGTGACCTCATCCTTGTTTACAAATATGTAAAGGGTGAGTGTCAGGATGATGGAGCCAAGCTTTTGTCAGTAATGACTAATGATAGGACAAGGGGCAATGGTTGCAAACTGGAGCATAGGAGGTTCCACGTGAATATCAGGAGAAACTTTTTCACTGTGAGAGTGACAGAGCACTGGAACAGGCTGCCCAGAGAGGTTGTGGAGTCTCCTTCACTGGAGACATTCAAAACCCGCCTGGATGCGTTCCTGTGTGATGTACTCTAGGTGACCCTGCTCTGGCAGGGGGGTTGGACTAGATGATCCTTCGAGGTCCCTTCCAACCCCTAGAATTCTGTGATTCTGTGAAATCAAGTGCAAATGAAAATGATGGTATTTGAAGCACACTCTATAGAGAAAAATCTTCTTTTGAATGAGAATGTACTGCATTGCCAACCATTCCTCCTCTTCTGTCATGTTCAAGGACAGCTGATTTCAAACTGACTCAATCTATAGTCTCTACAAAATCATTTCCTCAGGAGAACAGAGAAGGGGTGACAGATAAAATGACATCCATTATTTTGGAGGTATTGCTTAAATATTTTTTCTATAAACATTCTTGTTCATCAGAAATTTGCAAACTGAGATACAGCACCAAATATTTACAGCTCCATAAAAGTTATTTATTTTTCTGATCTCTCTCAATGATGAGTCTGATCTTTTATTTTGCTTATCACCCACCACCTGTGCTCTGGGTACAGAGACCCACAGGAAAGGCCATTCAGCTCCCAAACCTAGTTTCATATGTCAATTAACCACACATTTTGTTTTGGCCAAAACACCAACCACTGCAGATCTGAAATGAACCATGAGGAGCTCCACAAAAGCAATTCGTAATAGGATTTCAGTTGTGTGGAGTTCATCCACCTGTACATACACAGGCACCCCTAGAATCACCAAAAATAAATTATCAATTTGCAGAATAATCTGAAGATTTTATGACAGCATAAATGTGAGTATTGAGAAGGAATTGTTGATGCTGTCATTCATGCATCTGCAAATACATTTCCTTCCTAATTTTACCCATACACAGCTGCATGTTCTCCCTAATTAATGATTTGCCCTCAGGTTACTCATGCAGACACATCTAATCTATCTCTGTCCAAAATGACTAAACTATGTCCTGCATTAAAGATGTAAAAGGCCACAAATTACTTTCTTGGTCTTTCCAACTAAAGAATCACTGTTCACTGAATGGCATTCTCTCCATGTGGCATTCAGGGTAATTTCATCACCTCAGGGCTGAAGCCGTCTGTAGAAGTGAAGTAAAATATCTACTGCTAAAAAGTTTCTCAGTTAGGATTACAGTTCAACCGAAGAAATGTTTACTTCAGGTTTAAGCTTATAATAATGCCTTGAATGCAATAAAATGTGTAAGTATGCAGTTCTTTCATCTTTAAAGGACTTTATAAATATTATCTGATCTTTCCTGAGAACAGCTTCCAACTAAAGTTATTTGATTAAGATGAAGATTCAACATACTGTTACAGAAGGGTATTTTTTCCAGACCTTATATAAAAAAGTGTGAGCAATTAGCATACAAAGTGAAATATAAAGAAGTACATGTCATCTTTAATACCAGCTGACCTCCATTGCAGTTATAAAAATAAAGATATACACAATTTTCATGTGAATTTTACTGTTCTTTTCTTACATAGCTTGAGATTTTTTTTCCTCCTTAAGGTCTCCAAGAGGATTTACAAGCCCATAGGTAAAAAAATCACTTCATGCTCTTCTGTCTGCTCTGAAATAAAACATCGACAGTACTCGATAGGCTGAGGAATTGGAAATGATAGTGCTGAATGTGAATTCCCTGCAGGAATGGAAGCAGCAGGAATGCTTGTTTATCAAAGTTGAAGGGAAAAAAAATGTCCATACAATTTGACCTCTATTTCAGGTGTGAACACTGCAAGCAAAGTAGTTAACACCACAGTAATATTGTGGGTTAGCCGGCAGGCACAAACTTGGCCAGAGACATTGGTCTTGCATTTAACAGAAAACATTCCCTGTGATCTCTAGCTGGAATCTGCCAGTGAGACCAAACCTTATTAAACCCCGAAACCATGAAAAATAGAAAAAAACAGTTGTGTACTGCAAAGTAGTGTGCTGAAAGAGACAGAACAGCAGACTTGGGGATGTGGAGTCTAGCTCCCACTTTGAAACCAATTTCCCCATATAATCACAAGGAAAGCAGTCTCTCTTGTGCCTACAGTTTCTCATTCATGCCTGTCCTCTCTGTTCAGATTGTGAAGTCTTTATATGAGTGCCTTTTCAGACAGGTGCACACAGTGCCTGGCATAATACGCTGCCTGTACTAGCAGGTACATTGTGATTTGGTCATAAACTGAATGGAAATGTGAGGGGAACATTGAGAAACTCTCTGTCAGTATAATAAGATAATATTGGAAGAAAATTAGCTGTTCTTCATTTTGTTTACAGTAATGTAAGTTAGAAATGTGAACGAAACAAACCCATCACCTATTTAGAATGCCTAAAGGCTTTTGCTGGTTTCAAAAGTTTACTTTTCAAGTATCCGTTGATCGAATCATAGGTACAAGATAAAACTAGAACTTTTTTTAAAAAATGGATTAGAAGAGAATGAGTTCTGGTGATTAGTACTTTGAGAATATGTGCATTTTTTTGCATTGGAAATAACTACCAAAAATGCCTAATTTGGAGAAGCAGATGGGATACTACAGTGATTTTCTGATTTCTGAACTACTTTTGTGCTCCTTTTGTAAAAGGTGCCTTGAAAATCATAAACTCCACAGCTGGCATACTGGTAGCCTAGTTTTGTTACCCCTCCTGTTTGGCAATTCTGAACTGTTGTTACTATATGTCATACTGTATACTGGCTACCACTGTATATTTCTACTTATTTCTAATTATGTTTGCACTTCTGAGGAATAACTACAGTGCAAAAAACTCTGGACCTCAAGCAGTCACCCACTTTTGCGACAGTGTAATCAACCCCCCAGGAAGATAATAGAGGAAAGCTTGATTACTGGTGTCAATAGGGTTTCTTTGGCAGGTCACTGCACAGAGTGAGGCCTGGAAGGTGGATATTTTCCATTTTGTTTCTTTTTCTAGTCATTAAAGAGGCCAGCTTAGTCATGTCGTTATTTTAGAATTTTCCACATGATCCTGAGTTAATGTTCCTCAGATGCAGAACGTTCCATATGGATCCTTCATAGTCTTCAAAGGTTAGTATGTTTCAGTCAGTGTGTAGTTCCTCAGTACTGCACTGAGTTGTGGTGGGTTTGCTTATTCTTTGGATACGTTGTTTTAACCCTAAAAAACCCTACAACCCAAAAACACCAGAGTGGAATTTTCTACCATGCATTGTGCATTTTTTATAACTATGCCTTACAAAAGGATAGTCTCTAGTGATTGCCTCTGACTTCATGATATAAAGACAAAACACTAAGGACTTAAGGACAAACCCCCTTTTGGGATCCATTACTGCATAACATTGCAAAGTAGCTTTTACTGACAGATATCAGGGTTGACTGTCAGCCTGAGCTCAAAAGTCTTTACAGGCTGAATTGGTTCTGAACTTCTGAAATTTCATTTTTAGTGGCTGTCCAGCCATGCTGGCTACTGTCTGCTTGCCAAGGTATTGATATGAGCTGTGGATTTGCCCTCTTGTTAGGGATTAAAAACTCTTTGCAAAGCAACTGTTGACCCATGGTTTTATCACTTGAATTATTATTTCTGGAAGCAGGATATTTTGATGCATCGTGATTAATTTTTAGCTATTAACATCTTTGATGCTTCCAATTGAATGAACAAATAAAAACCTTTCTAAACACAAAATAAACTGATGCTTTGTACTATTCCAAAACAGTGGTTTCTTCCTACTGTATTATTAGTTTCTCTCAGTACAAAAACTGACTGTGGCCAACAATTCCTTTTCAGCAGTACCAACACTAAGATCTTCTAGTTTTTTCTTTCTTAACTGCATGCTGCAGTGACCAGAGCTGTAATTAACCTCCAAAATATGGAAGACGGGTAATTTATAAACTAATTGGCTGTTTTGACTTGCAAATTCTTATGTTGAAATTGCTCTATAGGAGGCATTTATAGAAGTTCTATGGTTATGAGATGATCAGAATGAGAGCCAAGGGAGAAGTTTCAAGAGACAGAACTCCGAGTTTCCACCCCTTTTTAAGAAAAAATGACTTCTCTAATTGCTAAAAGATGAAAAGACTGAAAGTGGTGGCCCATCCATATGTTTTCCCAGAGACAACAATGGTAGAACCGTACTTGAAGTATACGAGATGGACACATTGTTCCCTGTGTGGCAACTTGCCTCTTAATATCATCAAAAGCAGAGGAAAATCTGTGTTAGAAAAATCATCTTTGTGCATCGTATCATCCAGTGTCAGGATGCTGATAGATGGACGAAGGGTAAAGGAGAAGAGGAAGAAAATACAGCACAGAGTATTGACCACTTGGTGACATGACCTGGGCCATGGGCATCACATGTTAATGGGGCTCGTATTCCTCTCAATATCTCTGGTAAATTTTCCCTACCACAATTTTATATTATTACTGAGGCAATGATCCATGTATTTGAATATCCATTTTGTGAAGAATATGTTTACAAATGGTTTTAAAAATTCTTATGGGAATTAATCTCATGATACATTTCCTCACTCATGCAATTACAGAAAACATTTCTCTGAAGCCTGTGAGTAGACCAAGTCTGGAAAATTAAAAAAAAAAAAAAAAAAATATTTAAAAATTAAGGAGTGTCTTTCAGAGTTTGGAGACTCAAGTACTTTTAAAAGCAACAACTGTCAATGTTGCTTTTGTGTTGACAGAATCCTTTTAAAAGGTTTTGTAGTGCGAAAAGCTCCTTTTAGTGGGTTTTCATAATGCACTGGGAGAGAACAAGCAAATGTTTTTCTCACCATGGCCATCCATGGAGCTCACTTAGAACATCACGTACCCAAACCAGGAGGTGATTTTCCTTGTGGCTTGCAGGCAGATCCAGCGGGATCGGCACTCGTGCCTGCCCTTGCTTGCCTTGGAGACCTGTTTGCTTCTTCCAAGTGCTCCTCAGGATGACTCAGACCCCTTAATGTGCCTGAAGAGATACTCGGGGTGAGGGCTCACACCCGTTCGAAAGTGATAGATTGACATCCCCATGGCTTGCAGGAGGCAAAGTGCTTTTATTCTAAGACCATGTCTATGGAGCAGGAGCGGTGTCTTCCCCCTGTGCTAGCTGTAATGTAGCAGCCACAAGGTGGCACCACGGCTTTGCGCTTCCTCTGTGAAATACCTGTCATGGAGTAGCATCTGGCCACGTACTCCCACTGTGTGCTCATCTCCCCCAGTCTGCAGAGCTGTTTATGGGGACTCTAAGGATTGTTGTGTGCAAAAGCCAGGGCTGCTATGTCCTTGGGGCTGATATTTCCCAGCTTGGTTTCTCAGTCTGGTTGTGAAGTCTCCTTCTCTGGAGACATTCAAAACCCAACAGGATGCGTTCCTGTTTGACCTGTTCTAGGTTGTCCTGCTCTGACAGGGGGGTTGGACTAGATGATCTTTTGAGGTCCCTTCCAACCCCTAACATTCTGTGATTCTGTGATTCTGTGAAATAAAGATCAGCCTGGGCACATGCCTACTCCTGCACAAATCCTCCATTTCTGTTGTCATGCAGATGCCCTACAGGAGGGCCACCACTTTCTGTTTTATAGGGCCAGTGGTATTTGAAGACACCTCATAAACACAGTAAAACATCAAGCTCTTGGCTAAGTTGGCCATCATCTGCTGGTGCAAGCATATCTTGTGCCCAAAACACTCACGTGGCTGCAACAGGTCTTACGCAGCAGGGGCATGAGAGCCCAAATGAGCAGCAGATATTCCCAATTCAGCTCTTCTAATACCACTGCCCTCAACCTAATCTGTAACAGATCTAACAGCCAGCAAGATGAGAAAATCACTGACACAGGAAGCTGCAAGCGCCTTCTGCACCAACAGCTCGGTGATGCTGGTGGGAGTACAATTGGGTTTTTCTCCTGCAAATAAATCCTTCCTTCATATATTCATGGTACCTCTGTCATATGTGATGCATCTGTGACATTTAGCAGGTTATGGCTGGCTGGGGGTGGACAGAACAGCATAGTTTGGGATGGGATAGGGTGGATGGATGAATTTTGTACTGCTGTAGCCTTTGCCTAAGCAAAACAGAGTGATGAGGATGTGATAGAGAGGGAATCTGAGGCTGGGTTATTAAAGAGTGTATCACAGGGCTTCTTTGAAATACTTTTATGTGAACTTTGCTGTTCTCTGTGCAATACTGCTTCATTTGCAGCCAGGGTTTTCCTTATAACTTACTTTCAGGTGCTTTGTACAAATGATTTTTAGGATTTTCCATCAGATGTACAGTTTTGGCTGGTCCCCTCAGGAGAGTAGTGCAAAGCTCTTACTCCTAGAAAGTTTTCCTTATACCTCTGCCTTAACATTTCACTTAGAAGACAGTCTGAGGGTGTGAGATAATGTGAAATAAGTAGTTCCTACACCTGGTACCATGCAGGTGTCCCAAAGGAATCAAGCATTCAACTCTCCCAATCATTATATTTACATATTTAAAACTTGCTGCATTTCTAACCAGGACTCAAAGCCATGTAAAGATTTTAGGGACAAATAATAGCTCCCTGGGTGTTGCAGGTATGCAGTACTCAGCAAGAGTAAGGCAGTAGCTGGGAGTTAAAGCAACTGTAAGGTCTTTGCTCGCAGATCTCCGTGGAATTAAAGAACTGTACCTGACTTCAGTTCACTTAGCTCCTTCCCCAAAAACATGTGAAAAAAGCAGCCCACAACCCCCTCATCTTTTCTTTGTTTCTTACTAGTACAAAAAATTTGAGTTTAGTATCTCCGTGACCTTTCAGTTTTACATCTCCTAACTGGAGCAGAGAAGCTATTTTCTTCTTCAAGAAGAGCTTCCTTTTCATCGCAGGCTCATTTAGGCTTAGGAGTAATGTAGCACAGCACAGAATACCACAAGGATTTGATGTTTTGCAGTGCTGTTCCCTGTTAACCATTCCTAAATTTTATAACCATGAATCATGCATTCTGGGGTGTTTGTCTCCCTTGCTTTAGTATCTACAGAATCAGGGAGAAAGGATCCTGAGAAAGTATTTACCATAAGTTTAATTTAAACCAAACCCAGCCTTTGAAAACAGGAGGAAACATTGGACATTACACTTCTCTTCATATCCTAAAAGCAAGTTTATGCCGTTAGTCTGTGGATCAATGCTCAGGAACTTTTGTCATCTTTCTAAATCACTCCAGTGACTGTGCTGACATACCTGATGCTGTGTTCCAGAACAGCAGTGCACACTACTGTTCATTAAGAAAAAATATGAGGAAAACTCGTGATTCAGCTCTCCTTACTGCCTCTTCTTCCCTGAGGAAAATCAAGGAAGGACACCAACTACACTGAGCGTAATGACTAACAGTATTGTTCACTAGTCAATGCTGGAAGATGGGGAAAGATTTCTTTTGAAGGACAGCTTTTGTTCTGTTGCAAAGTCTCCTTTGATTATCTTGTTCTCTCAGGATGAGTAATGTGGTTTTAATTATTTTTAGTTTAGTTCAAGGTTATTAATCATCTTCAAACTAAGAACCAAGGAATTGACTAGTGTTTCATGCCACTCACTGTGCATTTTCTTTTTTGGAGACATATTTTTTTCTTTGCCATTTAAGTGATGCTGATTTCTGCATGCACTGATTGAGACCATCACCCAACAGCTACTATTATGGGGGGTCGGACAGGAATTTCTTCAACTGAAATCACTCTTCATAGAGACTGAATACTAGACTTCCCTGAATCCATGAAAGAACTTATCGATGGGTTTATAGATTTATAGACTTTATAGATTAGTGGCATTCGGTGTTTGGAGTCAAGGGAGTTGTTACTCCTGAGCAGTAAACCTCCACCACTGGCAAAAAAATGGGGTCAGGCTACCAAGAGTGATTGTCTGATCCCACTAAAGTCATTATGATCTTTGCCTTTGACATCAATGAGGTCAGGTATTTATTATAGAGCTATTCTGGTTTTTAGCTATGTGCTCCCAAGGAATTAACGTAATTTGCTGTATTTCATACTATACTGGGTAAAAAAAAAGTAACATATTAATAAATATATGCCTTATAAGGGCATTGTGAGATTAGTAGTAATGCTTTCAGATGAAAGTTATTATGTAATTGTAGCGTGTTTTATAAATATGAAGAACCCACAGTAAGTATGGTCATATCAACAGCCCACATGAAGCTCGTCTTTCATCTAGAAAAAAGATAAGGGTTTTTTCATAAATCTACAATGTGGAGTTTTTAGCATAATTTTATCAGTACTGAACAAATATTTGCCTCTGCCATAAATGGAACTTTATACCCATATTCCAGTATTTACCTTGTAGTTCAGGCTCTGGGATAATTGCATATAAATGTTCTGTGTTAGGAATGGGAGGAAAGAAACAGAGGTTATGTGGAAATGAACAGTACATCAGAAGCAATCCCTGGCTCGGAACAGAACTGGTAGAACTGGTCTGAGGAGATGAAGTCAGGACATATGCCCAAAACAGAGTTATTTACTTTCTGTAGAAGAGATGTTTGAATAGACAATGTTCTTGACAATTACTTTCTATTGATTGTGATTAAAAGATGTTTTTTTCCTCAGAGAGGTAAGTGAAACATATAAAGGTATCTCCCTGTGGAGTCCTTATTAAAAAAAGAAATAAAATATTGATACTCAAAAGCCTAATAACCTTTAATTGTTAGCATTAGGTAATAAGATAATGATATTTTTTTTTTTAATTCCTTACTTATACTTCTCGTCTATTGTGTTTCAGAGCGAATTCTTCTCACCCTCACATTTTAAATCAGAGAAGCTAACTGAAAGTCTCTATCCAATGGTAAAATATTAATTTCAGATAGTTAAAACAAACCAAATTAATACATTTTAAAATAATATCAAGTGTTGCTGAGACTTAGAATAAAACTGGTTTTGCTGTAGAGCAAAATATGTCAGAGAATCACCTCAAATATATGCAATTAACTACTTTTTTCTGAAAACCCATATAGAAAATCAGTAATATACTTGCACCTGGCAGCAAGAAAGTTCCAGAAAGGGGAATTTTGCCACAGTGAAAAAAATAATATTCAAGTTTCAGGATTTTAAACATATCTACAAAGTATCATAGTTTATTATTTTGTTGTTACTGTTGACAAATCCAGTTACCTCTGGAGATTCAAGGTGGATTTGGGGGTTGATAGAGAAGGTTCAGTCTTGCAATGTCCTACCAACTTCTGGTTGCTGTGTAAACTCCTATGAAACTCAGAAAGGACCAGAGGCAACAGTATTTACATAATGAGATCAACAGACACATGCCTGGAGTTACAAAATCACATAGGAGCTTTTGCACACAATCTTCACTGGGACTGGTGTTCTTTAATTTATTTGTCGGCAACATGGATGATGGGATTGGGTGTACCCTCAGCAAGTTTGCTGGTGACATCAAGCTGTGTGGTGCTGTCAACATGGAGAGAAGGGTTGCCATCCAGAGGGACCTTGACAGGCTTGAGAGGTGGATCCATGGAAACTGCATGAAGTTCAGCAAGGCCAAGTACAAGGTCCTGTACATGTCTCAAGGCAATCCCAAGCACAAATACATGGGTGGAGAATGGATTGAGAACAGCCCTGAGGAGAAGGACTTGGGGAAGTTGGTTGATGAAAAGAATTACATGAGCTGACAATGTGTGCTTGCAGCCCAGAAAGCCAAAAGTATCCTGGGTTGCATCAAAATAAATGTGACCAGTAGGTTGAGGGAGGTGATTACTCCCCTCTACTTCATTCTGGTGAGACTCTGCCTGGAGTACTGTGTGCAGTTCTGGAGGCCCCAACATAAGAAGCACATGAAGCTGTTGGTGTAAGTCCAGAGGAGGGCCACAAAGAGGATCAGAGGGCTGGATCACCTCTCCTGTAAAAGAGAGGCTGAGAGACTTGGGGTTGTTCAGCCTGGAGAAGAGAAGGCTCCAGGGTGACCTTAGAGCAGCCTTCCAGTACCTCAAGGGGCCTACAGAAAAGCTGGAGAGGGACATTTTACCAGAGCATGGAGTGATAGGATGAAGGGGGAACAGTTTCCAACTGCAAGAGGGTAGATTTAGATTGGGAAGAAATTCTTTCCTGTGAGGGTGGTGAGACACTGGCACACGTTGCCCAGAGAAGCTGTGGCTGCCCCCTCCCTGGCAGTGTTTAAGGCCAGGTTGGATGGGGCTTTAAGCAACCTCGTCTAGTGGGAGGTGTCCCTGCCCATGGCAGGGGGGGTGGAAGTGGATGATATCTGAGGTTCCTTCCAACCCAAACCATTCTATGATTCTATGATTCTATGTCTGTTTCTCTTTGAAAAATATTTGCATAAGAGCCAAAAAATTGTCCAAATGCTGACTCTCATGGACTAGGAGAGGAGCGCTGCTG
>VZRW01005706.1:0-13779 GCA_013398125.1 Aegotheles bennettii
AAGGACTGGTGGGCAATGTAGGGTTGGAGGCCATCCTTTCCACCCGAAGGTTCAGATGATTCCCTGGAAGGCCTGGGTTTGATCAGATTTTTCTAATGGCAGGATTCATAAGTCAGATTGAAAGATCTCAAACAGCACACGAATCAAAGCATCAACAGCTTTAAAATGTCACAAGTGGGACAGCTGGCCTGGCTAAGGGAAGGGGTGCTAACCCTGGGATAAGTGTTGTTTTAAAATGAGCAGAAAGGGTGAGATTTAGTAAAAAAGGAAAAAATCACTAAAGGGTATTATGAAATAAACTGTGGTTTTGCTGGTTTGCAGCATGCAAATTTTGTTAACTTATGAATTGCTTTTACAGATCTCATGCAACTGAAAATCTGGTAGACTTGCTTATTTGTCTTATGTTGCACAAAGAAACAAAAATTAAGCACAGCATTTAATAAATATTGTTAACTATTAACTGCATTTATTCTCAATCTGACTTGGAGAATCAAACTGCAGCTCTGCTTTTAGCTTGTTTGTGTCTACTCATGCTACTTAATACAGTAAACACAGCATTTTAATGGGTTATGCTGTATTTCTAGTGGGATGTTTTGGTGCCCTGCAATGCGTAAGCTATACTGGCTGTTAGAGAGAGGGTGTAGTGCAAGCCCCTTCTTTTTCTGTGCATTGTGGAATCTGATATACAGACTTATTAATGGCAAGAGATAAAAACAGCAAACAGATCAAACAGGCAGTTGGACTGGATGATCTTGAAGGTCTCTTCCAACCTTGATGATTCTAGGATTCTATGAATGTCTTAAGTCCTCAAATGCTTATGCACCAATGGGCTAAAGTACACTATTGTTACCTAGTTGGACCAAGCACTGGTGCATGTTGACCATTTGTGGGCAAACTTCACTCTTGGAGATATTCAAAAGTCATCTGGACGTAGTCCTGGGCAACTGGCACTAGGTGGCCCAGCCTGGGCAGCGGGGTTGGACCAGATGAACTCTTGAGGTCCCTTTCAGCGTAAACCATTCTGTGAAAATTGAGGTCTTGAAAGTAGATGTTCCTTGAGGATTTAAGGCCTTAATTTCTACTTTAGTAATTAAATTCTCATTAAAATCTGCAGGAATTTAGGAATCTAGAATCTTTAGATCTGATACTAATACCTAAATTTCTTTTACAATGAGAATTTAATTCCTGCATCAACCTCTGCATTTGAAAAAAGTGTATGCACATACTTTGCTAAATTGGTGACCAGTAACCAATAACCATATCAAAGCAAAAATAATTTTGATGTGTACAAATCATGAGCTGTTAGGTAGTAGAAGAGCTTTATCGATCCTCAATGCATGCAAATCATAGTATAGAGATCTACAATATGTGTATAGATAAATGTACATGGACATTGACTGCTTTTTTTCCTTCTTCTCCCCTCTGGAGACCTGTCCTGCTTTGTATTCTTAGCAGGCTATGTTACAAAAGGTTTTAAACATATTTTCCCCTAAGTCTGAATTCCAGCAGTTATTTATAGCAAATAAAACCATTCTGACAGCCTGACTTGAAGAAATGGAAGTGTGGATTTTAGAATCCCGTGCAGTCTGAGGACTTTACATCCACTATAGCTTTACTTCATTTTTCCTCTTTCTGACTCTCAATTCAGTTTGCAAAATTCTGCGAAGAAAAATCTCTGAAGACTAGTAATAAAGGATGACTGCCATTGAATGTGTTTCAAGATGGGCTAAAAATAAGCCTCAGTGGTTGGGAATGATGTCAAATTAATTTTTTTGGAGAGTTAGTAAAATATTACTACTCTAAGCAGTAATGCCTAATGTACTAATGTGATCAGGCACCTCAAACAGTTACAAAATAGTGTTTGTGTTTAGCACAGAGGCCCAATTTATTTTTACTTCTGCTGTTTGCAACAGCTAAATTTCTTGAAATGAGTCTACTACCATAGAAGTATCCCTTGAGAACAGCGATTTATTTCCCAGAATTGTTTCAACATAGCTTGTGATAGAAATAAGGTCTAAAGTATATCAGCTGTTCTGCAGGGTTTGCCTGGTCAGTGTTACTGGTGGCCTGTACCAGAGGAATGTCAAAGACAGCTGTCAAAAGAGCTCAAATATCTGAATATTTTATTGAGGATGAAATCTAGGAGTTGCAATTTTTTTGCCAAAAATAATCTGTATTTTTCATACATTTGTATGCGTAGGAAATCATGGTGCTATGCATCAGTATCCTTTTTTAATTTATTTTTCCCCTCAACAGCTTATCAAGAAGCTAGTGCTTTTCATTCCAGGAGAATAAAGCATACACAGGCATTTCTAGCTGCAACAAAGGTTTTCTACAATGTATGTCTTTACAACAGACTCTATAATTTTCAGTAACCTATAATCTAAGCAATGTTTTCTTCAAGCCTCCAGTAGCAAAAAACCTAGTGACTAATTGCAAACCCATGACTGCCAGAATTCGTAAGGCATACAAGGACAAAACCAAATACAGGTCTGTTGTTACAGTCCTGTGAAAAGCCATGCCAGGTTTTGAAAAGCAGTAAGAAAAGTTATAAATACGTGCATGGCCAAAGATTGTATGTGTATGTTAACAAAGCTTGGCTCAATTTATTTTAACAGTGGAACTGAAGGAATATATTCACTTATGTATGTTTCATTGGGCAGCATGATGTGATTTGTTTTTAATAGTTTGTTATTTGGTAGACTAAATATTTCTGTGCTGCTCCTGCCATCTTGGGCCAGATCCTAATCTGTGTTGTACAACAGTAAGCCAGAGTCTCTTCAGATGGCTATGCAGACTGACTGTAGTGGTCCTACAATCACTGTAGTGATTGAGGGCAGTGAAAGTAGCTTGAAGAGCAGGAAGAGAGCCTGTCCTGTACCTAGAAGTTGTAAATCTGTTCATCCTTTCTTCTACTGAAGCATAAAAGAAGAAAAGAAAAAGCATTTTAGCCCCAACTACATTGTAGTTTTCCTGCAAGGGGGAGGAGTGACAGGCAGGGAGGGAGGGCAACAAGAGATGTCCTTTCCATCCCCTTTTGGAAAGGACAGGACAAACATGATCATGACCACGGGTTTATTTCAATAATTGTAGTTGCATAGATCTGCCAAAGATGCAGGTTCGCTCAGATGCTTCTTCTCTGAAACCTGCGAACCAGTTACATGCCAATGAGGCTGCTTGCTGGCGTGGAGCTGACAGCCTTGTCTCCTGTCCATTGCCTCACCAGCGGTGTTTGAAGCATGTGGTTGCCCCAGGGGTGGCTCCAAAGTTAAATAAAACTGCAGAATGAAAGAAGGGTACAGATGCTGCATAGGGCAGCTTTTGGACATTATTGTACATTAAAAATTCATAGTGCCTCAAGTTGTGCTGTTGGCTTGATAAATAATTCCCTTGCCAGGAGAGTTTACACTAAAACCGAAGAGCTAACGCAACAGATGAGATTGAAAAATGTTGGATTGGGAGCAAGGTTTTGCTGTGCGTAATGATACGAATGCATTATTATAAGTCAGTTTAATATATAGGCTGCTCTTTCATTCTGTTGAACTTCGATACTGAATAACTGTATTATTAATTTTGTAAGCTTAATAAATGGAGTAGGTCCTCAAGTGAGACTTCAAGGAGCAAGCAGGGTATTTTCTTATATCAGGACAAGAAAGGTGAAATACATAAGTATGGTGCCTCTAGTAAGACCAGTGAAAGAGCATTTGAGCCCCTTTTAAACTCAAGATATCCTTCAGAAATGGTATACTTCTGCATTTCATATACTTGTTTTGTCTGCAAGCTATTGATTAGGTGGGTGAGGAAGGTTTTATTTGTGTTTAAGGCTGTAGTTCTATATATTCTTTAACTTTAAGATTTTTCTGGGATTGGTGATTGGATAATAAGAACATGTTTTCTTGTGTGTGAAATGTAATTATAAATTGCAATTGTAAATCATGTGTGGATATTTAAAAAAATAAGCACAATAAGTGTTATGTCTACTTTCAGACTAATTGTTACTCTTATATGAAAACTTGTAGTTTACATATTTTGTATTAGAATTCCATTCTTTGGTTTATGAGTGGCTACAAATAAACCTATAGGAAAGTGGTTCTGTATGAGAACACTAGCTGAAAAATGTAAATATCCTGATAGAAATAAAATTATAAATTATAATGAAGGTTGGACATCAGACTAGAAATATTATTAAAATATTAAATTAATATTGATGGAACCTGACTTTAGGTTGTTCTAATAATGCATTTATTTATTTTTTCACAATAAGGTTTGAAATCATGGGAGAAGAGGAAATTGCCTTTAAAATGATTCACACAGATGTTTCTCATGTAGTTGGTCAGCTGGATGACATATGAAAAAATCACAGGTACCCTGTTTCTTGATTTGTATGAAGTTTTGAGGTGGTTTTAATTCTGTGCTTCAACTGTTTAAACTGTTTGTGTGTTGAAAAAAAAAGCTTTATTGCGATGTATTTCTATACTGTGTGTTACAGGGCAAGACCAATTTTAACCAAAAATACTTCTATTTTTTTCTATTCAACTGAACCTAAACTCTGTTTTGCTAGGGATTATCACATCAATTTCTGTTACATTTTTATATATCTAAAACTTTTTGAAACTTAAAGATAAACCAGCTATTTTTGAGGCTTTCTCTTTTGCCATTCTAGAGGGCATACAGTTTATATTGCAGGTAGTTTTATTTTAAAGGAAGAGCATTTTGATCTGCTTTATGTAGCAATTTTATAATAAAACTTAAGTGTGGATTATTTTGTTACAAAATCTGTTCTCCATACCCATTATGCTTTCATGCTCTGTTACAACATGGCAAGAGGTGTTATTATTAATTTATTTTTAATGTTTGGTGAGAAACCATCCAAAGCCAGAAGGTAATCCTCTGTTTCTCCACTCTACAGTGGTGAAAGGTTTCAATATACAAATGTGAGAGTACTCTCTGCAGTATTGAATTATGCTGCTGAAACGACTGTGAGACAAATGGGGAAAATAAACGTCCTGGAATACATTTCACAGCAACCACCTTGTAAAGCAGGAGATGCTCTATTTGAGACTCAAGTCCGAATCTGCTTCACGGAAGCATTTAACTGTAGTCCTGAGTTCATTGCAAAGACTAAGGTTCTGCAAGACATGGTGAGATAATTTAATAGCCAGCTGTCTTAAAAGTGAGGCAGTGCCTTCACTCACCTCCTCTCCTTCCTTCCTCTTGGTTGCATGCTCTTATCTTGCATCTTGCTTCTGCCTTCAGAACTTTCTGAAAGCTAGTCTTCAGAAACTTAGAGAGCTCTCTGCCAATTTAATGAGTTTGGTCTCGAGGAGGGGTCTGACAAGTGTCAAAAAATGGAGCAAGGAGGAAAGTAGGACCCAGGTACCCCTAGGTGAGGAATGTGAAATGTTCTTTTGCAGGTCAAAGCAAGCTATTGGGTAATCTCAGCTGCCTGTAAAGCTACACCATTATTTGCATTAGTAGATAAAGACCAGGTTTTCACTTGCCTCTTGCACTGTACTACTTGCTAGGTGATTCATTCAGAAAGGAGAATGCTAGTCTGGAGATATTTTGCAGCTGAAGGTGGTTTGTATGTATTGCTCCTTCATTCCAGCTGCCACAATGCCCTGGTTGAAAAGAAAGGTGGGCAGTGCCCTAACTCATCCTGCCACTTCCCCTTCCGCCTCTGTTTCTTTGTATCTGCTGCCTAGAGCTTCTTGAAATGTAGGTCTGATTTCAAGCCTTCTGTTAGGCCCAAGGAGGGCACGTAACATGAGTCTCTCGCCTTCAGTGTTCGAGTTCATGCTTGCAATCACTGGCTTCTTATTTTGAAGGGTGTTTGGTGATGTCAGACTTGATCCTGACACTGTTGGTTGGGGTATGAGTATGCCTAATGGACTGAGGCCTTCCAGCAACTTAAAATGGAGCTGCTTATTCTGTGAAGTGATTGATTGCATCCCTAGGTGAGGATTTGTGTGAGTAAGGGTGTCTAGTCAGGAACATCAGCAGGCAAGGTTAGGCAGTCGAGATGATCTGTCTTGAACCTTCCTTAATTTTGATACGATGCAGTGGCATGCGATTATGGACTCAGCCTGAGACTCTATATTGCATCCCCTTTGTTTGTTTGTTTTCTCTGAAGCAACAATAGTAAATTGTAGTCCCAGATTGTTGGCTGGTTCATGAAGTGAGGTTGAGTCAGTTCCTTGGGCTGTGATCCTGCAAAGTACAGCATAGTACCGTAGTCATGTCTTGTCAGCAAAGGAGAGCTGGGTGGCTATGCAGGCACACCATTTCCTTCTCTTTGCCATGTGTCCCTGAACATAAAACAACATAATAATTATGCACAGACTCTAAAAACAGGTATTCAGTGCCTCTCTTGGGATGAACTAAAAGTATTGTTAACTTACTGATCTACCTAAAATGTTTGTTTTGCATCCCTAAGGAAAATTGAGCCTTAATTGTCTAGGCATTAATTCTGGAATATCCAAAGGAATATCAGATTTTGTTTCTTTTGGATGGATTAAACCAGTCTTTTCATTTGAAACAGGTTAATATTCTCATTGCTCCCACTTGCTGTGCTTTGGTTTGCTGTGTGTAGCAACCTCTTGGTCAGTAAACTGTGTCTCTTTCAGATGAAGCTGAACAGGGATATACACTCCAGGAGTGTAGCTACTACTTTCCCAGGGCTAATGAGCTGCCAGTCCAAGGGACAAGGTCAGGGGTAGCCCAGAGTAAACTCCCAAAATGCTTATAGTATAGACACACAAATGCCATAACCAGCTGCTTTGCACAGTATTACTTGATGGTGTAAACGTTGCCTCCTCGTCTTTGAAGAGGAGAGGTGTGTTTTGTTCTTCTCAGATGTAGCAGTTTGAATAGCTTTATCCTCTGCACATAACTGTCTAGAGCAAGGTTACCAATGGTGCCAGATTCAGTACAGACTGGGGAAAAGTGGCCCTGTGTAGGCCAATTCACACTCTCTAGAGTTCTGATTATTTCCAGCTTCATGTAGGAAGTCTGAACTTTACTCTTTGAAAGAGCACACCGTACTGTAGAGAATACAGCTGGCCAGAACTACTTATTTACACAGGTTAGCAATCACGAGGCATATGTCACCAGGTACGATTTCTCCATCTGGGTAAAATGCAAGGGTCTGGTATCTCACAATATAAATAAAACACACAAGCTTGCCCACATGTGGGAAAGGGAATTTTTGTTGTCAAGAGTGGCCACGGGTACATAGGAGTCTAGCACATTAGCTGCTGCTTTAATTTCAATAGTTTACAGTGACTTAGATAGTTGTGTGTTTCTTATAGAAGAAATAACTCTCTGCAAGAGGCATTATTGGGAGCATACTTATCTGGTCACAGTGATCTCCATCAGAATTCTAACCAGGTTGTTATTCTTTGTATTTTGGTTGATTATACAAGTTCAGCTTTGGGTCTGTGATTCGTGTCCTGTCCAGTTTATATTGTGTTCTCAATAACTCAAAGCCTGGGGACCAAGCTTTGCCCTCCCTTGTACAATCTTCTATAGTTTTTATGCTGACTTTCTCTGAAGAGTGCAGCATGCACTGTAAAATATTAATAATTTAGTATGTTTACCTCCTACAGTGGAGCTCATCTTGTTTTTTTAAGATACTTTACTCATGATAATTTATTTAAAACCATAAAAAACTCTTACCTAAATCATAATGCTGGCCTTCTAACCTGCTGCCTGTACCCAGTGGTGGATCTGGCGTGAGGCATACTAGTGCCCATTAGATGGCAGCATTATATAAATAAAAGAGAGAAACGTGGCTCTCATTTGACTCCTCAGGGGTCAGCCTTGGTGCTCAGAATTAAAATCAAATTAATTTAAGTTAGCGCAACAATAAGGAAACTGATTACCAGTATCAAATATACCAATTTGATTTGAAAAGGATACTGTATCAATGTTTTTAAAAGGATTCTGTTTGTGTTCTTGGTTTGCCAATCCCTTTGCTGTAGTATTAAAGGAAATATCCTAACAAAGACTTCTTGTTTTCTAGAAAATTTGTCATCGATATTGTCATTTAGGCAATCCTAAGGATGCTCAGACAGTGAAAGCAGTGCTTAGAGATTTTTTATGAATCAATGTTTCACTTACCTTCCCAATGTAAACTGCCAAGAGAATATAGGAATCATTTCCTTCACGTGCATGAACTCCAAGAATGGTGCAGGTTACATAGGTTCTCTTTAAGTTATTGTAGTGCAACAGCATATAATTATAAAAAGTATTCATGCAAGTAATTTTTTTCCCTAGTATTGTCATGAAGGAGTTAACAGTGAAAATACTGTGAAAAAATTTGAGTGGACTAAAATTTGAGGTTTGCAGGACCTGGGTTTTTCTGTTGCTCTTAAAGTTGTTAATATTTCATTGATTGGCCTCAACTTCCAAGAAGTAAAAAAAAAAGAAGTAATTCAAGACTTTTTTGGCTGGTCCTGCCTTTAATGGGAAAGGTAGCCTAGGTGAGATTATCTATCACCCTGTCCAGTCATGTCTTGAAAAGCTCCAGTGGTGGGGACTCCCATCACGTCCCTGGGGAGGTTGTTGTAGTGAGTGTTTCTTCTCACTGTAAAAAATGTCTTTTTTATGTCAAGATGCAACCTCTCTCCATCTGTTGCCCCTTGTCCTCTCCACGTGGCTCTTGGTGAAGAGAGAGCTTCCGTCCTCTTTGTAGTCACCCTTTAAGCATTTAAAGGAAGTTTTTTCAAGTGCTTTCGCCTGTTTCATGGAAAATCTTTAGTTTATACGTTTACATTGATAATATATGAAGCTGTTTTTCTGTTTTCTTCTTTGTGCAGGAGGGCATACAGAGACAAGCTCAAATTCTGAACTTATTGTATTCTAGTAACAGTGCATTTACAGCCATCTTGCTTTCTGCTGAACAGGCAAAATTAGTATCTTCTTATCAATTCTGTAATGTTTGATAGGTTACTCTATCTTAAGGATGACATAAAATGGAATTTTCAAATAGGTTTTGAAGCATAGCTAGGTTTTCCCTTCATAAAGGAAGTACAGGTGATATGATTATGATTAGGTTGCTTCAATTTCTAAGTCATCATGTTGAGATTCCCTGAAAAGAGTCATATCGGGGGAAGGAGAGTGGTGTTCCCTTTTCGGGCACTTCGTGACTGTCAAGTCCTTAGAAGTGTGCTAAGTTTGGATGGTCAGAATCCATAATTGTTTTGGAAATTGCTGGTCTATTTACACACATAGTAGTAAAAGTGCAAAGTCAGTTAGCAGGAAGAAAATTTACGTAATAGCAATATTCTTGTCCTGAAGAGCATCTCAAGGTGTTTAGGGGCTGTATCTAAACCTCATCCCTAAGTAATTGCAGAGACTCCTATTGAATTCAAAAGGTTTTAAATTTGACTCAAAGAAAAATACAACCTCCATTTCTGCAAGCATAAAGTGGCTTTCTTGAACATGACTAATCCTGCGGAAGTTAGAGGGAGTTAATGGAACAAATTATATGGGTAATTCTTTGCAGGTTGGGGCCTTAAGTAACACTTTCCGTGGTCTGATGAAGAGGGTGTAATTCTTGAAATCTTGGCTTTTGATTATTATTTTTTTCTCACCTGTAACTTTTGCATTAATTAATAGGCATACCATATTTTTCACTGTTTGCTTGTATTCTGGTTGTTGAGAACTCCAGTGGAAATGTGTATGCCTGTTAGATGAAGCTGAGTAAGTAACTCTTTCCTCCTGTGCAGTAAAAAAAAATAAAGACAGTATTGGTTTAAATACCATGGATGGTACAGATTTTATAGTTACGAGCATGAAAACCTGACCAGCTGTGCACCTCTAGCCCAGCAGAGAACTAAACACACTATTTTTTCCCCCTCTCTTCAGCTAATTCCACTTAAAGATTTTTCCAAGGAGAAGGATCCTAAAGGAAGTTGATCATGAATGAATCAAAGTGGTAGAAGAGCTTTATTATGGAGATCAATCTACCTCAAGATGTGATAAGCATCTAAAATCTCTGTCTCTCTCATAAGCATCTTTATGGTTTGACACTTAACTACATTGATATGAAGAAAAAAATCATCACTACGGTTAGAATCTCTGCAGTACTTTTTATGATATATACAAGTTGCTGGAGCTGTGACAATGTAAAGCAACATAAAAAATAATTGCAGGGAACCTGTACGTAGGCAGTTTTCAGCAGATGTTACTTTACCACTGTTAGCTCGTGGCCATGTTATCCTTTTTTATAAAAAGGGTTACCTAAAGAACATAGCTGCATTTATTGCAGTGGATGTTACCAACTAGACAAAATCTTGGAAGGCAAAGTCCTTTGGGATCAGCTTAACAGGTCCTTGGTCTTGCATTCCAAAACATTTTGCAAATTCTTGTTGTTGCTGCTCTTTTTAGTCCTACAGGAGAACTGAGAATTATGTAACTTGTCGTTTAGATTTAGTACACATTTATTGATGCTGACATTCTTTAGAGCACAGTGGCAATTCACCCCTCGATTTGTAGTTTTGAATGGGATTTGGAAAAAAAATACACAGCAACAGAACAACTAATGGTTATTTGAAAGACACTTTGTATCTTATCTGGTGTATTATATTCCAGAAAATAAAGTGGTGTTATTCAGTTACTTGATTACAAAGAGACTGTTGTAATCAAACAACAATGATCAAGGTATAGAATTTTACAAGCACTGTAAATATAAAAGCAAAAGTACCTCTCTATGAAGGGATAACAAACTGTTTCAGTGTAGCAATGCATAGGAGCAGCGTTTCCCTTCATAAAACAGTATTTGTACTGACAAGAAGATTTGGTGTTTTGAAATTTAACAGGGATTTGCCTTGTATTTTGCCGAGACATCAGAAGAGTAGAGTTTTATGTGGGAAAAGATACTGAATGTTTTCAACAAAGATTTTTGACGATGTACCTTCAGTTAATTGTATCAGCAGTATGAAAAAAGCATTTTGGGGTATATAGTTCTTACAGAAATGCTGCTAGAAGTAACCTAGCTCATTTATTTAGCACAAGTTATTGCGAGCCTTTGAAACAGAACATTACTTTTTGTAATGCCAAATGACTAGCGATTTGGGGAGGCCTAAACTTTAAGGATAAAGCACTTATCTTTCATGTACCTCATTACAGTAGACCAGTGTGAATTAAACAATCGGCTTAGCTTGCATGCAGTTTGTTTTTACAGAAAACCATTATGCCTGAATATCCCCTTTTACAAATTAGGTAGTTCCTAACGTATTTAAAGCTTAGCTTTAATACAATAGTAGCCAGAACAAAAACAATACACACACACACAAATGTCTTGTTTCCATAACACTGCACTTCAAAACCAGTCCAAACTCCGCTTACTAGCACTTCCAGTTCAGAATCAAGTCACTCAATGATGGCTCTCTGGTTCTGGGAGCCAGACTACTGTGCTGCTGAGCCTCAGCCCTCTGAGGATGATAAGATGATGCTATGAAATACAGTTTCTGCCTCCTATCTTCAACACTGGGTTATTTGTTACTATTGCCTCATGTCTCTGGTTTTCTGACCAGTTTCTGCAGTAGTTTCCAATCATATACATACCTCAATCATATCCTTAAAACTATGTATATCTACTACTACATGACACATTTTTGAGCATTCTGGGGAACCAAACCTCTGAAAAAAGTTGTCTGTGTCTTCTCATCAGGTGGCTAATTTGTTTACAGTACTCAAACAAACTGAAAAGGTCTTCACCTTCTCTTCAAACAATACAGATATTTTTCCTCGTGTTCTTGAAGTGAAACAGAAACCAAATTAAGCAAAAACAGCATTACAAAAAGTATTTTATCGAAGAAGTCTCAAGGGCTAAGTGTTTCCACTGCCGAAACCTGAGCCCTCAGAGACACAGGCAATGGCTCTTTCTCCTGCAACATTCAGCTCTTTCATTACAAACTTTGAGATGAAAAATCACATCAACGCCATCCTCCCTGTATCCCCTCTCTGCCTGACTGAGAGCACGTTTTTCTGTGCCAAGCTTCTGACTTCCCAGCAGAGGAAGGGTGGAAGCAGCAGCATGGAAACCCAGGTGGGTGTGGAGCACCACGATGCTGGCGCTGCCCTCGGTGTCCCCAAGCCATCTCAAAGGATGGTTTTTTGGTTCCTTCAATGAGCCAGATCTTTGCGAGTCAGAAATAAGCGTGTGCAGTTCACACCTGGCTGGCAACTTCTTGGGTGGGTGATATGATCAGAGCTCCAAATCCTTTGTTCCTGTTGCTTCAGATGTGCTAAGAGAGGAATTCAAAATGCCAGTGCTTTTCCAGACCCAGCAGGAGCTGAAGTCGGAAGTGAATGACCTGTAAGAAAACATGATGGGGGTTAGATTTTACTGGGGAAGATTAAAAAAGAATAAAAATCACATTCAAGTACATATTAATGCTACAGACTCACCCAAAACATACAATATAGTATATTGGCAGAGTTTTGAACTCTGACACGGCTGATCTGTCTCTAAAGTTGTGCCACCAACCCCTGCCGTGATACTAGAGAGGGGCTGCTCTTCAGGTTTCACCAGATTCCCTGTAATAATGTGCAACACCAGAGAACTCCCGTGCAGCATGACGGGAATTGCCTGCATCTGGATGGGTGTGGGGATGCAGAAGATGGCAGCTGGGATGTCCTCTGTGATTTGAGGGTGGATGCTGTATTCCTTTGGAAGTTGATCCAAGAGCAATTGGGTTGGGAAGATCTGTTCCCTGAACGCTCACCTGGTGTTGATTTCTGAAGCGGTTGAGCTGAAAGGCAAAAGACAAACTCTTTCTTTGTCAGCACACAACAAAACCCATACAGATTCACCTGGCTATTTCCCCCATGCTGTCACCCTTTCCCCCAGAACAATTACCATAAATAAACCAGTTTCCAGAACCACCCCCTCTAGAGCCCAAGGGGTCTTTTGTTACATCAGAAATCTGCAGTTCCACCTTTTCTCTTCTCAAGTGTTCAGGTTTTTCTGCAGTAGGTTTTTTTGTCTTTTGCATCTTCAAATCTTACTTCCAGAGAGGACATCCACTTGATTCCATTCCTTTCTGACAGATCTGGCATTTATGCCGCTTCCTGAAGCTTCAAAAAATGGACATTTTCATTGGTAAAACCCAGACAAAAACTATTTGGTAAGAAAGCACATCTCAAATCCTCTTTCGTCTCGCTGTCACTAACGTTAATGCAGGCTCCAGAAGGATGGCAACTACATCCCCACGCCTCAACACCCAACCTCAGCCCAACTGTCCTTTCATCCGCTGCGATACAGGTCAGACAGAGCCCAGAACCCTCTCTTCTTAGGGTAGAGCGACCCACAGCGCCTGCACAAGCCAAGGACACCGTAAGGAGTGAGCAGCGGGGGTTTCCCCGCGGTGTTCCGCTGGACACGCACACACATTTACAGCTGTACCTCACGCCTTTCTCTTTCTCCCGTTCCCCTCAGCGCTTCCCACCGTTCCTTCTCTCCCTCCTGCCGCCTCCCCGCCGCTTTCCCCCNNNNCCCCGTGCCCCGGCGCCCGCGCCCCCGCCAGCCCCAGCCCTGCCGGGCACACCCCGGGCGGGTCCTGCTCGCACCCGAAGGCAGCGAGGCGCCCCCCGGAGCCGCTGCCACCGCCTCCCGTTACCCCCGGCGGAGAGCGCGGGGAGCAGAGCCCAGCGCCTCCCCGGCCACCGGCCCGAGGGCGGCGGGGACAGGGCCCGGGGACCCCGCAGGGAACGAGTCCCGCACGCTGCCCATCCTCCCCCCGCGGGGCTCCGCACCCAGAGCGCCGGGCA
>VZRW01005707.1:0-16312 GCA_013398125.1 Aegotheles bennettii
TGAGGGGAGCTGCCGCCTCTCCCCGGAGCTCAGCTCTCTCAGCGTGGTGAGCACAGGCTTAGTCCTCCACCGCTCTGCGCTTTACAACGCAGACCACGCCAAAGCAGAGCAAGTTTAAAGAAGTTGCTGAGATGACAGTCTTGCAGCCATTTGCTCTGTAAGTCCAGAATCCATGGAGCTCGCAGCGCCTTCTCCACGCCCTGCTCGTGCGAACTGCCTGCTTGGAAAGCAGCCTGGTGCTCCCCTCCACCTGCCACGCTGCCCGAGTCTCCTCATGAGACCGATGGGAAGCCGGGGAGAACCGGTGGGGTGAGATAAAGAGAAAGGGACAAAAACCAGAGGTGTAGCTCGGTGCAGGTGATGGGGACGTGAAGGCTGCAGGGGCAAGCAGGCTCGGGGGGTCCCGACCCGTGGCTCGCTGTGACACCGTCCTTGCCACGGCCACCTGTGCTCTGCCGCCTCCGGGATGCAAATGTTACAACCTTTTTCAGCAACGTGTTCCAGTGTTGATCATTCTTGCAGTAAAATTAAAAAAAAGGCATTTTCTTTTGTTTAAAGGGAACTTTCTGTACTTAAATTTGTGCCCATTGTTCTGTTGCTGGGCACCACTGAGAAGACTGCAGCTTCATCTTCTCTGCTCACCCCTCACTCACTGAGCTAGTAATTTTGTTTTAGGAGGCTATCAGATTGGTCAGGCATGATTTCCCTTTCACAAATCCATGCTGACTACTCCCACACATTTTCTTGTCCTTCATACATGTAGAAATGATTTCCAGAATTAGTTCCTCCTTCGCCTTCCCAGGGACTGAGGTGAAACTGACTGTCCTGTAGTACCTTGGATCCTCCTTCTTGCCCTTGCTGAAAGACAGGAGTGATATTTGCACTCTTCCATTCCTCAGGAATCTCTCCCACTTGCCACAGCTTTCAAAGATAATCAAGAGTGGCCTCACAATGACATCTGCCAGCTCCCACAGTGCTCATGGCTGCAACCCATCCGACTACATGGACTTGCATGCTTCTGGTTTGTTTAAATACTCCTTAACCTGATCCTCCTCTACCAAGGGTAAGTCTTCTTTATTCCAGACTTCCTCACAGGCCTGAGGGGCCTGGGACTCCTGAAGATGGCTCCTACCAGTAAAGACCAAGACAAAGTAGCAGTGGCCCCACATCTTCCCTTGCCTTCTTTGTGCTGGTGATATACCCATAGAAATCCTTCTTGTTGCCCTTGTTGTTTCACTCCAGATTCAACTCCAGGTGAGTTTTAACTTTCCTAGCCCCATTCCTGCACATTCAGGCAGTGTCTCTCTGTTCATCCAGAGTTACTCAATTCTGTTTTGACCTCTTGAATGCTTCCTTTATGTGTTTGAGTTTTGTTATGAGGTCTTTGTTCATTTGTGTAGGCCTCCTGCCACCTTCACTTTAATTCCAGTGTGTTCTTGAGCTTGGAGGAGTTGATCCTTGGAAATCTACCATCTTCAGTTTTAGTTATACCTCACAGACTGTTAGTCTTCAGGGTTGACCTTAGGGTGTTTTTTTAAATAAAGAAAACAAGAGAAAATGGTTATGGTATTTGAACACCAGCACAATTGCTATCCGTATATTTATTAAAATAATAAAGGTTTGGGTTTGCAGTTACAAATTGTATTACCAGGGAAGCATCCTTTACTCTTCCAAAAGCATTAAGAGAACAACTTTGCAGTGAGAGAAAAGAGTAACTAGGGTATTTTGTGCACAAGTTTGATTACGCAGGATGAGAGGAAAGGTGGATATCACCCTAAGACAGTGGAAAGAAAGTGACTTGTCTGTGAGCTAAGAATCAAACGAGATTTTCAGAAATACTAAAGACACTGAAGACCTCCTTCATCTGTTGCTGTCTATACATTGGAACTCTATAAATGTAGCTCTCTGGTTTTCTAATCTTTGTGCTACCAAGGAATCCTATTTTGTATATAGGGAAAAGTGTTTATAAGCAGTCATTTGCAGACTGGAGCTCAAGACTATTCAATGCTTATAAAGAGGATGTGTCTCTCTGTTTGCTTAAGTGCCTAACAAAACAACTCCATGACTTTCTAAATGCTACTGAAGTTCAAACACAAAATTGTAATAATGTTACGGTTATTTCAGTGATCTTGTCTGTCTCTATTTTTTTACATGCTGCAGTCTTGATTGTTTTTACACTTTTAAAATTTAAAGATTAGTAGATTAAACTTTTAAAAATTGTGCAATATCTTGATCTTTATAAAGACACTATCTACCAGTAAAAGACATCCATAAATAAATAAATAAATAATTTACATGCTTCCTTCACAATGCAGTATCAAATGAAAGGATAAGAAATGAATAGGCTTGTCAAGCCTTATGTCACTCTTAAGATAATTGATTTTAAATGCTAGCCAGGACACTGTGACATAGAAAAATGAGAAGCAAAGGAAAACAATATGCAGGAGTTTCAATTAAACCAGTATTTACTGATGTAACTCTATTTTTGGGTATGGCTTTAGGTATCAATTTACATTTTAATATGCAGGCCTTAAGTACAAGCTGTCACATTGAATAGATATTGTTGCCTTTGGAAGTGTTATTCTCTGACTATCTGAAGAACAACCACCTCTTTAAAAGGAGTCTACATTTTACATAAAAAAGCTCATTATTTAGCAGTTAAATAACATCAGACCTCTCTAACCTCTGCACTTCCATGAGCCCAGAAATACCATGGCAAAATCTGCTGTTGTTTAAGGTTATTACTCATTCTGACCACCTGCTTTCAAAGTCCTTTGCCAAATCTCTTTGTAGTCAGTTTTCATCCCTGAAATGAGCAAGAGCTAGGAAGCGTTACTTCTTTGCATGGTTTGCATTATAAAGATGGGAGAAAGACTGAAAATTCACCAGTTCAGAAAATTGCAGCAATTACTGTTAAAATTATCTAGAACTGTTTCATGTCGTAATGGCAATACCTAGCCCAAATTATTTATTTACAATATTCCATTTTATTGCTGGACAAGAACATAGCTGTGTTTCCTTGCACAGGTAGTTATAGCTCTAAAAGCTCTGTGAAAGAAAAAAAATTGTATTTACTAAATTTTTACTAACCCCCATGCATATGACAAGAAGATAGATCCATTTTCAATGTTTGCATATCACCTTTAATAAACTGCTCTCTATAGAGTTCCGTTCCTATGATGAGGACAGAAAGATGATGACAGAGCTACAGTTCTGCTTAGCAAAATAAACTTTAGTGCTACAAGTTCCTCTTTACAGTGAGATTAGTCTTATTTTGTCATGAACTGCAGCAACAGCAGTATTTTGCCTCAATCACATAAAAATGCTGTCAAGTAAGGAAGAAATGTAATCGTGGAAGAAAACCAAAGAGGTACTGTATAATGATCAAATTTTCAATTATTTAGTCAGCTATACAGTACAACCATATAGGGCTTTCCCAGCCCTTTCCAGTAAGGTACATTAATAAATAGCTTCCCTTAAACAAATACAGCTCAGATGTACTCCAAGACTTAACTAGATCTAGTTAATGAAAGAGAATGTAGCATAACATATGCATGAGGAGGTGCTCTTTGCATCCTAACAGTGATTTGAAATTGCCTGGTTCACCTGCACATGCGTATTTTTTAAATGTCACTGGCAAAAGAAAATTGATTAAATGTAATGCTATAGTAAACAGAAGGCTGCTGTGGATGGGTCTGTAGTATAACAACAGATGGTACAGGTTAAATCTATTTATTAGCAGTCACTTGGCAGGGAGACTGAAAAAAAGATTAAAAAAAAGAGACAAACAGATGCTAGGTGTAACATAGCACTTGATGTAATCATTCCACAGCTTAAAACTGAAATATATTTAATTTTCCTGTCTCTCTTACTCAAATTTCCCGTAGCCTTCCACTAGAAATTCTAAAAATCTACTGTTTCCTATGGGAAGTTTTAAAAAATCTGCACAACACTTACTCTAAGGTATTGCCAGTAGCTGGTTTTCCACTGCTGAGAAACAGGAACTTCATTGTTATCTCAGTGGAAAATCAAGGATTGGAAGTAATGCAGGTCATCAAACAGTGATGGAGAGCTAGTTTGCCATAGCAAAGATGGGTAGCTTAACTGCCCATCAAGTGCTGTCACACTCAACTTCCTCCCCTCTTTGTTATACCACTGCATGGTAGTTCTTTAAGGAATAGGTCATTTTTCACAGACACTATTCTTGTTTTCTCTGTGAAGTTTCTGAAAGGATTAAAAAAAATATTTTTACTGTTTTAACTTTGTTTTTAGCCTCAAAAACCTAGTGGGCAATACAGTGGTCTGTGTTCAGAAGATAATTATCCTATTATTGTTCCCTCAGAGCTTGTTAAAATGGCAATGTCCTTTTTTTTGAAGGGGACAAGGCTGCTAGCTCTGGCGCTAGCAATGTCATGATCATCTCTGTTTTTTCCCCCCCTCTTCTTTCAAAGGTTTGGAGTTCATGGGAAAAAGGGCAGCTTGATCACCATTAAATCAATCTCACCTCATATCCTTTCATAAGTGTGAAATTAATTCTGAGTGATACTGATTATACCAACCGTATCCTGGCCTTGGTCAGCCTAATTACTATTTCATGTGGTGTCGCACTCCATTATTGTTTCCAGGTAATGTGGCCTCTTTTTCGCTCAGCAGCCTTTACAGGCAGCTCCTTGTTAATGAATAGTGAGAGCTGAAAAACCTACAGAAAGTCTCAAATGACCTCTTCTGCATTGTAAAAAGATATGTGGGTTGATAAATACACTAGGATGTGTTATTATCCATTATTCAGTTTTACAATTAGTGAACACCTGGCATGGGGAAGGTGAGAAGGCTGTTTGCCTCCCATCATTACTAATGTTAATTTCCAACAGGCACCAGAGAGCACACCAGTTTCACGCTTTGGAGGAAACAAAAATAATTTTACCTAATATTAGGAGATACAGATTTAAATGTTAACTTTAAAGGTTATGGATCACATGCCTTTTCTCAAAGTATCATTTATATGAGGCTTTCTTATGGAGTTGAAATAAGTCTAACAAGGATTTTGAAAGGTCAATTCAATTTCAAGTCTACAAAATAACAAGGAGATAGGTCAAGGAGGTGTAACACTGCAGTTGGATATAGCCAGACAAAG
The DNA here is from genome assembly GCA_013398125.1 of Aegotheles bennettii. Classification (NCBI taxonomy): domain Eukaryota; kingdom Metazoa; phylum Chordata; class Aves; order Caprimulgiformes; family Aegothelidae; genus Aegotheles; species Aegotheles bennettii. The sequence continues at coordinate 5,135 of VZRW01005707.1, forward strand.
ACCATTTTGTTTTGTCTAGCTGATACTATCCAATAGAGCAGAATGCAGTTGATTTTCAAATTTAATTTAAAAATAACTCTTCTGTAAATCACATGTATGAAAGCTCGATAATGTTTGTTTGACCTCTCTTGGCTGTTGATTGGTTCTGTGTCTTCAACCTCCAGATTGAATACTTTCCATTTTAATGTGTAAGCTACAAACTTTAGAGAAACATACAGATACATCAGGTTTGCCAATCAACAGTATATTGTCAAAAAGAAATGTTGAATGAAATTAAGATGAATAGAATATTTGTTTAAAACAGACTTCTGAACCTCAAAAAAAATTCACAGCTTAGACTGCAAGTTAAACAAATGGCACAGGTGAAAATATTAACTTTAGCTTTAACTAGTCTTCATGGAATAAAGGAAGATTTATGCACAAAGGTGTGGGTTATTTTTCTTTTAGGTGTGCAAGGGTGTGTTTTCCTCAGCAGTGAATTAACTTCTCGATGTTTTATACTAAAAGAAACATAACCCTCAGATACCAAGTAGTATATTATCAAGACCATTGATCTTTTGATCAATATATGCCAAAGTAACCCAGGATGCTTTTCCAGAGCCTACGGGCAGAGAAGGAAGAAAAAAGAAGGGCTTATTAGAGACTTACAAGGAAGAAAAAAGAAAGATGTGTTAAGGAAGTTGTAATACAAAAAAAGACTCACTCACTTAAGGTGCCAGTCCACATAGAGCCCAAACTATCCAGTGCATTAGTAAACAAGGAACAGTCAACCACAAAGTACTAAGGACACAAAATAATAAGGGCATAATAAACATCTCTTAAAATGACAGTGTGAGAAGATAGGCTGGAGTCTTCCAGTGGAGCCTGCAGACTTTTTCACACCTAAGGATATTTCAGCTGACTTCAGTGGGCTGCTGGGATCTGTTGTTCTGTGTCTGTGGTTAAGGGGTGCTGGTCATTACAAGTGGGACAGGGCAACAGAGGCATTAATGCTATTCTAGTTCATAAAATGTAGTGACTAAAGCCCAATAATACAGCCCTGCATTTATACCACTATCTCATAGGAGAGAGCATGCTTTTGGTTTTTTGACTTGTTCCTGCCTCCCACTCTAGCCTATCTATGGGTTCTATAGGATGCACAGAGCCTGGCAGACAGAAGGAACAATGCCATAAGGAGGCATTCCTGCATAAGGGCAGGAATCAAGGTCAGTGCCTCTGGCTGTCCAAACTGCAGGAGCCAGCAATTCAACATAAGCAGGACTTCCTTTTTGCACCAGGTAAAATGTTTGTTGGACCAAATTTTGAAAAACTCAATGAAAGAGCAAGTAGTGATAGCTGCTCTCTTCAGACATACAGTTATATTTGACATGTACAGATTATTTTAATGCTAGGATATCCTGCTGTTTTAATGCTGGTATAAAATAACTAATACAAATATGTGAAACTTTATTAGCTGTGAAAGTCACACCTACTGACACCTCAAATACATATGCATTGTCATCTTTATGACTTTGGTACCAATGCAAGTTCACGAGACTAAGTTTTTAATAAATCGTTTTTACTAAGATCTGTTCTACAGATCACTGGAGCTAATATATGTTTAGCAATGCTTCAGTATTTAAATGGTACCAAAAGTCTTCTAGACCGATATTCCCTGACTGAAATTAGTTCCCTGAAAAGTGTCATCCCAGTTTTCTTTGCAGATGCTTGTGTCAATTGAAGAAGTGTACTGCTGCATCTCAAAGCAGCATTAGAACTGGGAAAAATCCACTTTTTTACAAGTGAAAGCATACCTCTAAAGGTGAAAAACATCACAGGCCACATATGAACCAAGTGGAAGTCTGTTCTTGTGGACCAAGGAGGCAAAACAAGAGCAGTGAAGATCAGTTTTGTGAAATACCTCTTCAGGATACACACATTAAAATAAATGTAGTCTCCAGGCACTCGAAATCTTAATATAGTAATGAATTTGCTGTAGGCTGAGGTGCAAGGTAGCAGACATTGTTCTCCTAACCCTAAACATGCTTGCTTAGTGTTCGGCCTCAAGTCCATCTGAGGAAATGCACAAGATGTTTGCTTTCGATTGGTCAGTTAATAGGCATAATGCTTTAGATACGGCTAAGTGTACTGAATGCTGTCCTTGAATAAAAGACTGTGATTGTCTCAAAAGTCCTTGAGTGGCAATCCTGTGCAAGTCAGTAAATATCCATTTACTGTGAGTTATGATGATCCTGCAAGTGCCAGCAGGCAAACAGAAACAATCTTTTCCAGCCTCTGCAAAGTTAAATAGTGTTGCCTTTTAACTGCTTTTTAAACTCATCATATCTGTTTGTGGTTATCTGACATGTGCATTACATTAATGTCTGCACTCATAGGTCAAGACTGGGTATAAACCTGCTAGAACTGTACGAAAGTAAGATCATAGAATCACAGAATGGTTTGGGTTGGAAGGGGCCTTAAAGATCATCCAGTTCCAAACTCCCTGCCATGGGCAGGGACTCCTCCCACTAGATCAGGTTGCTCCAAGCCCCATCCAACCTGGCCTTGAACACTTCCAGGGAGGGCCATCCACAGCTTCTCTGAGCAACCTGTGCCAATGTCTCACCATTCAATATGATGTGAAGCTGCAGGCTGAAAGATAGTGTACCTATTTGTTGAAGTACATTCCACTTTAAGTTTGAAAGATTAAATTTCCCAAAATTGTGTTTTTTCAGCATCGACTTGAAACAACAAAAAACTTGCCACACCATAAGACTGAACATTTCCTAAATGTGAACACCAGGCTTTCTAGAGTCCTTGAAAATATCTCACTAGAGCTGCTGCAAAGGTTTACAGTAACATAGTAATTTGAAGCACATTCCAAAACAAGTTTTCTCTTTTGAGGCAATAAAAAAATTGTACTCTGTCTTTTTGCAACAGTTACAGAATTCACTTTGATATACTAGTCACATTTAAAAACTGTTAACCTTATATTGACTATTACTTCATTAATATGCATATGTATTCCTTGCTTGCTAAACACCACATCAGTGTTTTAAAAAACGGCTTTTATTCTCTAGTGTCATCTAATTGGATAGAAGTTCTGTCTTAAGATAACATCACATTCCATAACTCAAAAAAAATCATAGGGCTAATAAAGCTTTAGGTGTTCTCTGGTTAGTTGTATTTGACATTAATTCATGAGCAGTTATCTCTTTCCCTATTAGTGCTGAATACAGGGAACCTGAAGGGATAGGGGCTGAGAGAAAAATCTAGTAGCTTCTCTTCTCTTTGAATTAGTGGAAAGTCATCAGTGTTGGAGGCTAAACATCGGCGTTTAAATCAGCGTACATGCAGTCAGTGAGGAGTTTACTGGGGCATATAGATTCCTCAAGCAGAGAGGAAGTGGACTAAAACAGAATAGAGTAGCATAGCATAGCATAGCATAGCATAGCATAGCATGGAGTAGAGTGGAGAACAGACTAGACTCAGCTTGACTCGTCTCGACTCGACTCGACTAGACTAGAATGTTTCCATTGGAAGGGACCTACAGCAATCATTTAGTCCAGCTGCCTAGCAGGGCTGAATCTGCCAACAGGAAGGAAAGAGTAGGGTACTTAGCACTGTTTTTTAGTAAAAGATGGGGAGAAGGGTCTGAGCCAGACCTGTACCAGTAGGTAAACAAAAATCATATATGAATTGATTTCTGCAAAACAAAGTTCTCAAAGTTTACTGAATGTTTTTATGTGGGAGACTCAGGTCAGACAATTGCAAGTTTCATTCTTACTCGTTCTACTGATTACAGTCTGGGCAATGGTGCATTTAACGGGTCCTAGGAAAAGATGGCTCTTAGCAATTATGTTTACAGGTTGCCTGGCTATCCTTCTCAGGGGAAGGAGGGAACTAAGGAGGGAGAGAGAGAGGGAGGGAGGAAGGGAGGGAGAGCCAACAGAGGAACTGGAGCCACACAGTCCCAAAGTTTTCCATCAGCAACTAGACCAATTCAGTCTCTGACTAAGATTATTTCACAATGCAGTGAGAATACTGTGAAGCCGAAGTATTAATCATAAAAGTAGATTTTGAAGGTGCTGCTGGTGAAGCTGCACAAGAACAAAATACACCCAGCAGAAAATACCCAGAGTGGGTTTCTACTGCCTGCAAAAGCAAAGAGGAGACCAGCCTCTTCTGCTATGCTGCTAATCACCTATAGATGACTTCTCCATTTTATTGCATACTTATTTTACAAGTGGCTTTTCAAAGCAAGTGTTCCTATTTACAGATATCCTCCCCAAGAGATCTTTACTTTTCTGCTTATGATTAACATTGCTAGTGTTGCTTTGCTAGGCTCTTTCAGTCTCATTTTCTTTTGGTCTTTATATTGTGAGATTTTTCTTTCTTCTGAATCTCAATGCTTTTCAGCTTTTCATCTGGGATTTAGAACTTCTTTACAACTTGTTTCTAACCCTGTCTTGCCTTTTTTCCATCTGAGGTGTGTCTTCTGGCTGTGTCCTGTCCTAAGAGAAATTTTATACTCACAGCATCTTACACGAATGTACTTCCTATTCAATTCTTTTTTTCCAATTCTATTGAGGCTTAAAAGATTGTCACTCTGTTTACTACGAGGCCTGTTGAGTAGTAAACATTGCCTATTTCCATTGAAGCAAGTTAAGGACACTCCACTTATTTAAGAAGGTACTTCAAACTCTAAATTATATGTGCTGCATAGTTTTGTATTAATCTATACCCTAGCAGACAGACAAGATTATAAAACTAGTATAACTGCATGGTAGCATATCTGTCTGTCAGAGTCCAGGGCATTTATAACAAAGTACAAGTTTAGTTATACAAATGTCATGGTGTCACAAATAAGGCGTGTTTTATTCTCAGTGATTTCTTTGTAATCTGATACTAATATGGACTGAAGAATAAAATTTTAAAACTGTGTTAGAGAAAAGGCTCAACGCTTAGAATAAGAAACAGAAGAGTATCATCAAATTACTGACAAAACTGTTCTGTTCCCAGTCTCAGCTCTTGTGCACTTACTCAGGCTATGAGACTGTGAAATAAAGTGTGTTTTTTGCCTATAATAGCATTCCCAGCTTGCCTACATTATTTGGGAAAAAACAGAGGTAGATGAGGTTTATTCACCTCTACTTTGAGCAACAAAAAATGTTGAATGTTACTTACAACTTAAAGATGAAGTTGTGTTTTTAGCACTACGATAACGACTTGGCATGTTTTGATATGTGACACCTTTAGCAGTGGGAAAAACGTACCTACAGTTTGGAAAGGCCTTGAGATTTACCAGCTATTGTCATGAGTCCCACTGGTACCTCTTCGTACTTAAGAAATATTTTAGTCATGGTAAAAAATTTTAGCCATGATATAGGAAGAGATTAGATTGCATAAAGTGACTGCTCTGGAAGACAACACAGATTCTTCATTCTAGTAAGAAGGATGGGTGTGTGTGTGTTGGGATGGGATAGTTTGATGTGATTATCCTTAAAATGCATTTTGCTGAAAGACGGTGGAGGAAGCATTATTCTTTCTTCTACTCACTTCCCTTGCCTTTCATACAGTATGGAACAATTAAGAAACTCCTAAAGAAAATGTTTGCTATAATTTAAAGCTAGCTCAATTTGGAAAAGATTTTACTCTTTGTCTTGCATATAATGTTGTGATTCATCTGTTTGCAATTCCTTCTTGTTTGTTTCAGTGTTGCCATAGCAATTCTTGCCTTTCAAGTATCAAGTAAATTGTTGAAACGTACATCTTTTCTTGTATGTAAACAGTATGCTCCTATAGAAGGAAATACTTTACTTTTATGTGCACTAACATTTCATCCATTGTAGTTACAGTCCCCCTTTTCAATAGAAGTGTATCCATTAAGTTCTTATTTTAAAATTCTTTTTTATTGTGACTTCAAAAGACCGTCTCCTCACAATAATATTCAAAAGATTCACTTCTCAAAAAGTGCACAGTAATCAAATTACAAATGTTAACGTATTTCCTTTTTTTTAAACTGTTTTGTAGTATCCTTGTGCAAGCCAAGCACTTAACAACAGGATCCATGACACATATGCCAGAATTCCAGTTTAGTATCTCACTGTAAATGGAATTACTTTCAGGCATCTGAGCAACCCCAGAACAAAAAGAAATGCATTAGAAGATACAAAGCTCACAAATAGTTTGGCATTTTCCTACGTATGAAAGTGATGTCTTGTCAGAACTGCAGATAAATGTAAAGGCAAAAGGAGAATGGATATTGCACAGAGTGAGGTAATTGGTTCTTTGGGAATGGGAGCTGGCAAGTTTTTTGTTTTTCAAGATCATAGGACAGTCTAGGTTGGAAGGGATCAAGGTCTCTAGTGCAACTTCCTGCCCAAAGTGGGGTCAGGTTTGACATCATACAAGACTGCTCAGGGCTCTATACAGGAAAACCTTTAAGGCTAGAGGTAGCACTTTCCTCAGGTCCCTATTCCATTCCACTGCTTGGCCCTCCTCATGTGAAAAATATTTCTCCTGATATCGAGTCTGTATCTCTGTTGTTTCAATTTATGTTTGTTGAGTTTGTCCCTCAGCTTCCTGCCATGGATGCCTGTGAAGAACCTGGCTCCATTTTCTCAGTAACCTTCCCATAGGTACTGGAGAGCTGCTGTTAGGTGTTCCTCAAGCCATTCCTCTTCCAGGCTGAACTATCACCAGTCTTGCAGCCTCCCATCATAGGGCCTGTGCTCCAGCATCCAATTGTCTTGGCTCTCTGCTAAACTCCCTCCAGTTTATCAACATCTTTTCTGTATAGGGCCCCCCAATGTCACTGCAGCATGTAGATATGGCCTAACAAATGCTGAGTAGTGAACGATAATCATCCCTCCCAAAACTCCTGACTGTGTCCCCTGTTTATACAACCCAGAAGGCTGGTGGTCCTTGCTGTTGCCCAGGCACACATCTTGCACCTGCTCAGGTCACTGCTCATGAGGTGTCCCCAGGCTGCCTACACAGTGCTTCTTCCAGCCTGTGCCATTGCCTGCTTCTGTGTCATTTCCAGGGTCTCAGCCTTCCCAACTCAGCACTTGTCCCAGATGAATTTCATCAAGCTCCTGTTGATCGGTTCCTGCAGTCTACCTAGGTCTCTCTGGATTGCAGCTCTTTTCTTGAGTGTATCAACTGGTCCCCCTCCAGTTTGGAGTCATACAACAAATGGACAGAAGTGATGGTGGACAAAAGTGTCCATCATCCCCTCCTCCATGTTACTGATAAACATGTTAAACAGGACAGGACCCAGGACAGACCCCTGCTGTACCTCACTTGTTACCAGCTTCTGGGTAGAGTAAGATTTGTCAGCTACTACCAATCTGTCATCCATTGTTTTTCTATTTGATTGTCCATTGTGATGTCCTAACTTGGAAACAGCAGTATTGTGAGAGACCGTGTTAAGAGCCTTGTTAAAGGTAAATGAGATCCACTGTCCTACCCCTGTCCACAAATCCAATCATTTTATTATCAGAGACAGGATGGATGATTAGGCATGATATATCCTTGGAAAATGCATGCTGGCTGTTCACAGCTTCCTTCTTCAGTTTCACCTGCTCAGAAATGGGCTGTATGAAGGATCTGTGACTTTTTCAGGGACCAAACTGAGGGTAATAACCTTGTAGTTCCCTGAACTGACTTTTGGCCCTTTTTGAATACATGCACACATTTTTGCAGCATTTACATTTCCTTCTTTGTCAGAAAGATTTCCCAGTCTCCATGGTCTTCCAAAGGTGACAGAGAGCAGCCTTTCAAGCAATTTGGAAGCCTCCTTAAGCACCCTTGGGTGCAGACCATTGGGTCCCAAGGGCTTGTCTGGGTTGATGTCTCACAAGCAACTCCTTACTCAACCCTCATCCCCAGCTGGTAGCCCTTCTCCCTCTGAGCCCTGTCACTAAACACAGAGTTCTGGCAGACCTTGCTGGTGAGACAAAGAAGGCCAGAAATACTTCAGCCTTACCTGTGTACACCGTCACTAAATCACCCTTACCCTATATGTCAGCAGCAGTTTCACATTTGCTAGTTCAGGCTTTTACTGCCAACGTGGTGGTAGAAGCTCTTCGTGATGCCCTTGACATCTCTTCTGTTTAGGCATGGTCAGCTCTTGTGTTTCTGAATAAGTCAAAATCTGTTCACCTGAAGTCCAGGATTTATGCTCTGCTGTTCTCCTTTCTCACTCCTCTCAGGATCTTGAAAACCACTATTCTATGGTCAGTGTAGCTGGGGCTGCTATTGATTACCACATGCCCATCCAGTGCCCCTTGTTAGTGAACAGAAGACCCAGCTGTGTGTCACCCCTGCTTGGCCCATCCAGTACCATTATTGAGAAGTAATAGCTGACACTCTCCAGAAATTTTGATACCTTGTGTCCTGCCAAACTGTCCTTCCAGGAGATGTCAGGGATGCTATAGGCCTCCAGAAGAGCCGGAGTCTGTGATGCAGAGGCCTCCTTGACTAATTTAAAGAAGGCTTCATTCATTTCCTCATCCAGACTGGCTGGACTGTAACTCACTCCCACTCTGTTGTCAGCTTTACTGGTCCTTCCTCTGATCCTGGCCCGCAAGCTCTGTCCTATCCACTGTTTGTCCCACACATCCGACTGCTCTTTCACACAGAGAGCATCTCCCTCCTCCCACCCTGTGTGTGCCTCCTGAAGATCTTGTGTCTGTTCAGCACAGCACTCCAGTCATGTGAGCAGTCCCACCTCCTCTGAGCCGTCCCAGCGATGTCCAGGAAGAATCAGCAAGTCACAGTGTGTGACTCCAGAGACTCACATCTGCTAACCTGACTTGCTGTCTAGAAAGGTTTGATGCTTATGCTTGCTCAGATTTCGGAATCTGTGGCTTACTCAGCCCTTGGACTATTCCTCCCTGCTGCTCAACCCTGTGAGCTCCAGTGATATGGCCAAGCCATATCATCCTTGACCCCCACTCACTGCTGAGTCCAGTCTGGGAATTTTCTGGTCTGGACATAATTACCAACCAGGAAGCACAAGCTCCATATTTGCATATTCATTTATATATATGAATACATTTACATCTTTATTATTATTGTTGTTATTATTTTCTGTTTCTTTAAAACCATTCTAGTTTTTTTTTTTTCTAACCTCAAAGCTTCTCTCCCTTATTCTCTTGTTATCTTCCTCTGGGAGGGTGTGTGGGGGATAACAGAGAGCATCTGTCACTAGGTTATTGGCCAAACCTATAACACAAAACTTTTTCCATGAATGCAGGATCCAATATTTTCAGTAATATCTGTCACCAGGTGGCATGGATAGACTAGCCTTTTCCTGTAAAGCATCATGCTGCCAACCATTAAGGTGTCTTCTCTCAGCAGCCATTCAGTCTTGCGTTACCTCTGGTACACATGTCCTCTGTTTGCAATCTATGTACCTAGATCCACACTGAGGATCACACTGATCACAAGGAAGATCTTGATGCCATACAGGGCCTTATTTATTCTAACAATTTGCATAGGCAAATCACATAGTCACATTCTGACCATTATAGTTTTCAGCTCCTTTTAGCTAAATCTCTAGTGTTTACAAGCTGTCCCAATGCAGTCTGAAGCTCAACACCTAGTGCCATGTTTTCCCTCCTTAGATTACATCTCTACCACAAGGCAACAACAGCTGTGATTAGTTGGTGAATTTCTGCTGAGCTCATATTGGTAAAGAAAAGCACAGCAAGACCTTGAAGGACTAAAAAATGTAATCAGAATCTGAATTCTTAGTCACAGACCTACAAAAAACTTCTGCTGCCTGACCATGAGCTGAATTATTTACTTTCTCTTGGTCATAAGAGTAGCTCACAGGAAATTCCAGACCTTTTATCAGAAAAATTTATTGACTGAATTATTTGGAGAATTAATTTCCTAAAGGTAGATTCACAAATGTGCTCCTCCTCTTCTCTGCATGAGAGAGAGAGAGACTGGAAATTACCATCCTTTCTGGTTCCTAGTTTTTCAAACACTTCTAGGAAGATGTAGAACTGACAAGTTGTCCTACACTTTTGCCTGTGAGACCAGTGCGGAAGACTGAAAGAGCATGGCTCTTGTGCAACTGCCAGCCCTTGTAAGCTTGAGTCTCCAGCCAAGCCCTAATTAGTTTTGGGGTTTGAGGAGCAGATAAAGAATCACAGATACAGAATCACATCTGCAGTCACTTCTGAGTGGAAGCTATGTGGGACATAGCTTGGTTTCAGGCACAGTATATTGAAGTGCACAGAAAAAAGCTGTTGATTTTCTTTGTGACGTGATATTAACCTAGCATTGTGGTTAAGGTCATTAAGAAATAAAACATGTCATTCTTCCCAGAGGTTGATAGCTGCATATCAACAAACAGGTAAATAATTCAGTTCCATAACTCTCTTTTTTTTCTGGGACAAATGGAAAAATGTATACATATGCATTTATATAAAGATGTGCACACCTATATACCTTCATATTTTTATATACAGAAATTCACATCCTGATAAATGTGGTAGCTAAGATAAATTTACATTCCTATTTAACATGAGTTTCAAAAGGTGCAGTAACATTCTTTGAAGCTCCCATAATACTGGTAATACATCCTATTTTCTTCTACCTACCTACTTGCTTCTCTTGAGTTATGCTATAACAAGAAAGTCCAATATAATGTAGACATAGAATCACAGAATCATAGAACATGTGGACTTGGAAGGGACCCTCCAGGATCATCAAGTCCAACTCCTGTCCCTGTGCAGGACACCCCAGGAGTCACACCATGTGTCTGAGAGCATCATCCAAACGCTTGTTGAACTCAGGCAGGCTTGGTGCTGTGACCACTGCCCTGGGGAGCCTGTTCCACTGCTCAGTCATCCTCTGGGTAAAAAACCTTTTCCTGATATCCAACCTAAACCTCCCCTGATTCAGCTTCCTGCTGTTACCCTGAGTCCTTTCATCGGTCACAGGAGTGAAGAGATCGGTACCTGCCCCTTCTCTTCCTCTCGTAGGAAGCCATAGACTGCAATGAGGTCACCCCTCAGCTTCCTGTTCTTCCTGCTGAATAATCCAAGTGACCTCAGCCACTCCTCATAGGTCATCCCTTCTAGGCCCTTCACCATCCTCATGGTCCTCCTCTGGACTTGTTCCAGCAGTTTGATGTCCTTTTTGAATTGCAGAGCCTAAAACTGCACGCAGTACTCG
>VZRW01005709.1:0-104676 GCA_013398125.1 Aegotheles bennettii
GGTACTCTTGGCTTCTTGCCCCGAGTGTAAGGTGCTCTTCTGAGTGCTCTGCCCGGGTCTTGGGGTGAATTGGACACTCGGCAGGCGGAGTGCAGCTGAACCCTCTCCTGAAGAGCAGCCTAAAGCTGGTTGGGGTTTCAGCTTGTATTCCAGTGTTGCTTGGGAAACCATAATTTCCCGGGTTCATGATACTGGTTCAGCTTTGTGATTCCAAGAAGGGGGAGGGGAGGGGGTTGGTTTGATCTGGGAACTTCAGCATAGGCAGCTAATTTCTAATCAAAAGCAGACCTCTCACCATGATGGCTGTCACTGTAGTATTGTGTTGCTTCCAATTATTCTGAAAAGTTTCCTACTTTGTGACAAAGAGATGGATGGAATTTTTCGCTTTGTTGCCATTAGTTAATTCCTATCCTATCACAACCCATCATATTTGCGTGTGCACATTATATTATAGGTACTGACTGTATGCATTTTCTTATCCCTTAGAGGCTTAGAAATATTTAACTTCTTGATTTGCAGCCTCTGGCAGACTGGTTTGTACGGGCTTTGAAAGGAATGCGAATTAACATCTATAATATCTTTTGAGTGTGACCGGTGATAAGTAGCAAGTAGCATTGGCTGTGCTTTTCACCACTCTTAAGGCTGTAGCAACAGGTTTTCCCTTTGCCGTGCCACCACAAAGGTTTAGGCAGTTGCTTAGTGTCTGACATCAGGAAACTGATCTGGATTTTTTTAAAAAAATTAATTCTGATAGAGTTATTTGCCCTTGGGATCTGTTCCTCAATGTGGTTTGCAATGTAGCTGCACAAATGCTGTGCTGACAGTTAAATGCCCAGTGGCAGAGTAGGAACAAGCAGCTGGAGGAGAGCATTGGACATCAGTAGGGTGTTCCATTCAAAGCTATTCACCAGGGTCTGCACTGAAAGGGGTATCCACCAGTACGACTAGGACTGTCTGCCACAGGCATTCTGCTAACCAAGATGAAAAGGAAGTGTTTCCAAGTACCAAGATGTTTCGTTAAAATGTTGTCTAGCATTTTTATTTTGTGATGGCAGATGAGATGCATATAACTGACAGATCAATGACTGCAAACGGGGACTTTCTGAATACACAGTGTAGTGGAGCTGCTTTTAGCACCACAGCCTTCTTTGAAGAGTAATGGATCATTTCCTGGAAGAGTGGTATCAGGCCTTCTTCTCAAACTTTTACAGTTCAAGAAGGAAGTGCTGGTCTCATGGACAACATGCTTTCGACACCTTCCGTGTTTAAAACTGGCAGTGGCCCACCAATCAGCAGTAAAAGCTTGCCGGTCACCTCACTCAGGAGTTTACCCTAATTCTTTAGGATGAGAAAGCCTTTACTGAAGAAATGTACAAGACGTGATGCTTGAGTGTAGGTCACAAGAATTCTTTAAGTACAGAGCTGGAAGAACAGCAAGCTGAGTGAGGAGGAAAGCAGAATTACAGTTCATTTGCATCACTTCACTTGTGCAAATGTTGGTCTGACATGAATAAGAATTGTACTTGATCTTAAGTGCATGGATATGTGTTACAAAAGGGACCAGGAGTGGATAAGAAAAGATGGTGATGAGAGGCTAGAAGGGTTAGTCACACAATAAATATAATTGACAGCTGCACACAAGTGCATCCTTGGCAGCTGAGAGTATAAATCGTAAGTGGTTGGTGCCCTGCACACTAGTTTTAATCATTGTACCTGCTTCTGGTTCAGAATTTTGGCCTGTTAACTCACACAGGCATTAGACTTGTCTGTACATTAAAGAGGAGTAGCTTCCTCACTCTGTTAGCAAGGCATAATTGTTAGCACACACAGCCACAGCATTTTTTTTTGTTGTTACTTAGATTTGTATGTCAAATATAGCCCTAAGATGTTACTGCAAGGTGCATTTCATTATTCTACAGAAATCTGCTGGGTCCTTGCCTCAAAGTACACGACAGATATATAAAATAATATAAAGCATATCTCATCCATCCCATCTGACTGTAATAACCACACTGGCTAAGCACACACCATCCTGGTGCTTTGGTACTGGTTTTCTGTGGATGTTTTTTGCCTTAATCAGCTTCGTGGTGAGATTTAAGGCAGTTAAAATCAATAGCAGGTACAACCTTTTTGCCTCTGTGTTGTCTCCTATGAGCCACCCATGTGGCTTCCAGAGGAAGGGAGGACTCATCTCCCTCTCTCCCTCCTGTATAGGAACACTGGTGCTTTCTGCTACTGATCAGGCTTCACCCAGGCAACAGCTCGTGTTGTCTATTGCTCCAGCCTACTTTAAGGAGAAATAGAACCCACCTGAAGTAAGGCCTTAGGCATTTCTAGTCTGTAAGAGCATCTGGCTACAGGATGGGTAGCTCCAGGACATTTGTGTTGACTCTGGTTATTGTGAAGTGTGAACCTATTGAAAACCTGAGGCGCTAGGTATGAATTGGCCATAGAGTTCTCCTCCCCAGCATGGCAGTGCCCATGATACTGGACTAGGTAGGCTCTTCTCTTGAAGCAATCAGTTTTGTGAACTGATTAACCACGGCTAACACAGTGAGAAGGAACGCAGAATTTGTTTAAGTAATGGATGTCTGACGATCTAGAACTCCTTTGCTGTTTGCTGTCCAGAAACTGGCTAAGAAAGATGTGTTAGTGGTGGCTTTTATGTGTGGTGTGAATTAGGCTAATTAGAAACATAAACTGAAAAAGTCAGATACAGACGTTCATTTACTTGGTCCTCAACACCAGTGCATTATGAATGTTTGTTCAGTGTTCTAATAATGCTGGCTTTGATTTGAAAGTAGAGGCCACCATGTGTTTCAAGTCCTATATTTTACTAGACCAATTATCATTACTTTCCTACAGTTTCTACTGGTACAAAAAAGTCATCCTAAGAATGCTCACAAAGTATTTACCTTCACTAGCGAGTTAAAAATGCTGAAGGAAATTGCACATTCTGTGAATAAGTCATTTTCACAGGAGAGGTTGCAGCTTTGCTTTTGGAGAGAACATTTACTGCCTGATGTGCATTCGTTCAGGGTGAGACTTGGATGGGAGCGGATTTTGCAGTATTTGTCTACAGTGCCTCCTTCAATGGTTTTGAGGAGAGGATACTCAACCAGGTTGAAAACAGCTAGGCTGGCCTGGCCCAGTACAGGAGCTGGGGGGTTTGTGTTGTCTTTAATGTGGGAAGCGGCTGGAAGTCTCAGGCCTGTTTCTCTGTTGAATCTAGTTTGCTTTTGGCACTATGCAGGTGTTCAGAAACATTACTACTTCAGGGGAAGAAATAAACTTCAGTCATGTTTCTTAATGTTCTTTAAAACGTAATCCCTGCCCAGCTATGGAGAAAGGAAAGATACAAGGCCAGTGTGTGACCATTCTGTAGCAGTGGAGGAACATCAGTGACTTGAAAGGTGTTACCTGTTAGGAAAGTTTCGGCTTTTTTTAATATGGTGGGTTTTCCTGCTTTCTTTGACACAAAATGTCTTATAGAGAATAAACGTTTAGAACCTGCCATTATGCAAGATGCTAGGAATTTAGCCTAGTTCAACAAAACCATTTAACATCTGGTTTTCTTGCTGGTTTATTTTTATTCTGTTGAAGTTAGTGGGATGGACATTTAGTGTTAAGAGTATATGAATGAGTAGAATGACTAAAAGCTGATACCAAACAAATCTTAACGTTGAGACTTCACTGTAAATGCAATTCATCTCTTGGTAATAAATCTGGAAAATCTTTGGAATGAGATAATACTGTGTGTTCGACAACCCAAGTGGTTTATGCAAGAATGAGTGACAAATTGCTTAAGCCTCTATGTCTCATGGGATGGGGTCTTAATTTACCACATTTTAATTTAATGGATAATTAAAACTAATCAAATCTTACACAAAGCAGCCTGCCCTTTTTAGCTGTTTGGTTAATTAGTAATGAATTTACCTGGTGAGAAAGGAACATTGTAGATTTATTATCCAAAATGTGCAGAAAAAAATAATCAGATAGACATCATAAGTATTTGCTTGCATAATATGAAACTGGAAAACTGTGGCTTTTACTTTGTTCTAACAAACTTTGTGTTTAGACAAACATTCAAGTGTCAAATTCTGCTTCTAAATGCATAAAACAGCTCACACTAAGCTTACAGGTAGCCATATATTAGCACAGTGGGGATTACAGAATTTGGCTGAAATATTGTGGATTAAAAGGATTGTGAGTTGTCTTAACATAAATAACATTACATTCTCTCTGAGGAACAGAGTTAGCATCCAGTGTTGCAGTTCAGGCTGCAGCTTGTTTCTTTTATTTAAGGTTTTGCTCTGATGCCTATTACAGAGATTTGGCCTGTATTACATTAAAAAGTGTTTTCGTCCTGCATCCATATAAAAGAACACTTCTACCAAGATGTTTTCAGAATTATTTTTTTAATTATTGGACTCTTTTGCATGCTATAAATCAAATACTTTTCATAGCTGATAATGGTTTGGCTTATGGCATTCAGGTAGGGTTTTTCCGAAGAAAAGCAGGACTGTGGCATGTTTAAGGAATCTGTAAGAAGGAAAGCTAATCTGATTTACTGTATTTATAGTCTAAAATCCCTTCTATTTCCTGTGCTCTTTCCTATGCTGACTTTTAACTGGCCAAAGGGCCTTTGTGGTAAGACTAAAGAAGGACGCCTTGGTAGGAGCTAGACATTCTATGATCTCTAGGGAGCTATAATGAAGCACCTGCTTGTCTACACTTAGTGTTTAAAGCTTCTTTTCTGTCTCAAGATAGATTCCCTAGGAAATGCTAATACTCCAGAGTACAGCCCTGAATGCCATTCCCCTTTGATAGGGTGATGCTGTGTTGTAGGATGAAAGAGGCAAAAGGAGAGCATTTAAGTATCAAGATTTTTTTTTTACCTAATCAATTCATATCTGAACTGTAAATCACCCTGGTACTGCAAGTAAGTAGACATCACATCTCGTTAAAAAACAAGCAAACATACCCAACCAACACGCCAAATAATTCAGTGATAAGACATCATCTGCTTCTTTTTTTGCCTTGCATCAAGAGTCATACCTGCCTCTGGACAGACACTCATTTAACCTATCTACCAAACTTCAGTGAATCTACAGACTGAGCAATTTCAGCATTTGGCTCTCCTTATTTCTGCTAAATTGTATAATCTGAATCTTTTTAGGCTGATACAGGTTGTTCAATTTCTCTTTACAAGTCATATTTTCTTAGACCTCTGATCGTTCTTGATTTTTCTCTTTTGGACACTTAGCAGCACGTATGTCTCACCTGACACGTGATGACCAATGTGGACACTGTATTTCAGCTGAGCTCTTCTTACCAGCGCTAAGAAAAGCAGAGAGGTGACATGTAGAGCTGAAGTTTGTACCTCCATTGTGTTATATCTTCCAAGAAAGCCATATTCAGTAAAACATAACATCCTAAAAACCGTAATTCTTCTTTTCCAGGCTATATGGGATGTACCAAATTCAGTGATATTGCAGCGTGCCATAAAGCCCATATTTATACAATTTCGGAGTTGTAGTAAACACAGACTGCTTCTCTGCCAGTCCTACAGCTGAACTTTTAGCTTTGTCTGGAGGAACACTTTATCTGTTTAAATTGAGAGCTTCTTGACCCCCCTTTCTATGATTCCTGTACCCATGTGAGTGGGAAGTGACCTAGGGTGGTACTTAGCCCATCATTAAATTCAGATTCCCTCCTCTTTCAGCCTGGCTACTGATAGTCTTCCATCCTGCAGAGCTACTTGTGTCACACCTGGGACATAAGCGACATTATGAATTGTTTACCTTAGGCTTTTAGATAAATCAAGACACGTCATGTGTGACCAAAGGAAAAACTACAGCACAGCAGAGAAGTGATCACTTAGATTACCTTATCTCAGTCACAGCCCTGCCAGATTGCTTCTCCTGTGATCCCTTCCCTGTTTGCTGTAGCTGTGACAAATGCATCTAAAATGCATGCAGGTGAGGTCTGTTGCCAACGTAAAGGGACAGAGTCTTAAGACCTGTGTGTTTACTTTTTTTGCTTTCTGGTTCTTAGGAAGATGAGTTCTGCTGAAATGGTCTTCTGGTTCTGTATGCTGTTGTACCCTGTGATCCTATGTGCAGAGGTTGCTGATTCTTTCCTCTCATTAAACAAAAAAACCCAAAAAAACCCAACAAAAATGAAACACCCCAGTGCAGATAGCTTGCCAATTTGTGAAATGATTGATGGACTAGAATAATATTTTTAATGTTTCTGCTGCCCGCCAGAGTCTTGTAATGCTGTACACAATGGCATTTATTGGGTGTTGTCCAAAGGATAATTTGCCTGCTGCATTTCAAACTCTTGCCATAGACTAACATTTCAGAGTATGTTGTGCCAATACTTTATTTTCCTATCAAGAATTTGGTTCTTTAAAATACTGAGAAGGTAAAGTGAGGAGTTGATACATGTTCAAATTATTACATAGTTTAAAGCAAAATGGCACAGTGAAAAGATAACCATTATGTGCTTAAATAACATTAACAGATCATCGTTTGATGCCCAAATACATGAAAGCATGAATAAGGCTGGAAGTCTTGGGGAGTGTAGCTCTGATAAATATAACATGTGCTTCAATTTCAAGGCTCGGTGGTTTCCACGCAGAAAGACTGTGCCTGTGGTGGTCTAGAAGTGAACATATTGTGTGGCTTCCAAGTGACTCAGCGCTGTTCCACCAGCAGCAAAGAAGAACCAGAACTGCTATAATTGTCCAGCAGAGGATCAGCTTTCATGGCACAATCTGTTTCTTTTCTCAATTACCAAGCAGCATGTAATAGGACTTGATGGGGAGAAAAGAGGAGGGAAAACAGCAGAACTGAAAAATTCTTGGCGTCTTTGCAAAACTGGATTTTTCCTCACTTTTTCAATTTAAAAAACAGGGAAAAACCTGTGTCTTAGTTTCTAGTAAACTGATAATTGTTTAAATGTCACTGACAGTTGATCAGATACATTTGCCCTATTATCCACAATATTAATTTCCATTGTGTCAAATTATAAGGTCGGTGGGTAAGTTGTGAAGTCTGGCTGGCAGAGCAAGCTGTATGATGTGACTTGAAAAAGTTGTCTATGAAAAATGTCCTCAGGTCGTGGAGCTGTGAAAGGAAATAGGTAGGTGTGTGGGTAGTACAGGTTAGGAAGCAGTTTTGTTTTGCTGCTATTCTAGCTGGGGGGGNAATGACTGGATTAGGCCTGCTGTGCTGTTCCCCTGTGAGTTCATAGCGTATCGAAGTCAGGGCTGCGAATGTACCGGTAGCTGTTGTCATCCAAGCCCAGTGAATTGGAAAGGTCGTGTGATAAGAGAAAGGAGGTCAGGCTGAGAGCTGGCAGTGCTGAGGGCTCAAGCAAAAGCAGCGCAGTGGCTGGGCCTGCCTGTTAAAACGATTGGTACGTGGCGAGAACAGAGCTTTCTAGTTAGACTTACCAATTCTAGTAAGACATTGTTTCTTAGTAGAAAAACAATTGATGGGATTGCTGATGTCATTCTCTTTTTTTTTCATTTTTTTTTGGAGCAGTTCTAATCAAATATAATCAGAGAACACACCAAAGATCATTACGTACTGTTTTTCTTTACTGTGTTCTAGAAAACCAGGTTTTAAAACCTTTTAAGCCTTGCATGCCTAAGCAAATTTGTTTATAATTGACCTGCTGTTGAATTGGGGAAAAAAATTGCTTCTGGGCACAACATGTCAGAGAGTAGCTAACAATGTTTAAGTAAAGAACGTGACGTTTTGCTCTTTCAAGATACTGCAATGCAAAGCAAAATTGAGTTTGTTCAAGGTAATTTTTTATTAAAGAAGTGACTGCTAAATTCAATCCTCTATTGTGCCAATGTGAGTTGCAAATGCTTTTGGATCCTGTAAGCACTGATTAAACACTGATGCTAAGATGCTTTTTCAGTATAATTACTAGGGATATTATCAATATACTAGCATATTGTAAATCTTTTTCAAATGCATTTATTCTAAAATAAAGATGCAGGAAACAATACCAGTAATAATACTGGAAAATAACATTCTCCATCATTAACTGAGTCTTTAATTGGGGAGTGGAGGGCTAGTTTCAATTTAGGATCAGTGTAAATGAGCCTTTGTCAAGCTCTGTGAAACTGGGTCTTTCTGAGCCCTGTCCCTTAATCAGCCTTTTTCTTCCCCATCTTCTCCATCTTCTACTTCAGACACATGTGCCCTTCTGAGATTTTCCTTTTGAGTTGCTTCAGAAGTTATTATTTTGGTTAGCTTCTGTTTCTTGTCCCCTTGTCTATCAAGTTAAATTTGTGTCACAAGAGGCTTGGAAATGTGTTTAAATACTGAAGCTGAATCACATTTATATCTTTTGGTAAAAACTTGGAGATAAGGGATTGTTGGATTCTCTGAAACTCATTGTTAGACATATGTTTTCTCTGATATCTATTGTTTTTTCCCCAACTATCTTTCAAAACATTTACTTGTGACTTCTACCTTCTGCCTTTTGTAGAAATATAGTTTTTGCAGTTTTATATTAAATTAATGACTGGTTTAACAGGCTTTTCTTTATGAGGCCTGTTTTGCAAACATCCTCAAAAAAAAAATAAAGCTTTCCTCCAACCTTGCTACTGTTTTTAAAATTAAAATAATAATACACATGCAAAATTCCACATCTGTCTTAGACTGAATTTATAAATGAGGGCCCAACATTGGTTTCACAATCAATATTTTTTAAAAATAGAAACTTCGGCAAACTACTTTTCTCCTTTCATAGTGCTAAAAGTGTCAGCTTGAACTGCAGTCCTAATTTGGTCTGCAATGGGGTGATGTCATATATTTAAAACTCTGTATGTGAAAAATGGTTGATTAATATGTCTGTTTTATTTCAGGAAGATGTGGAAACAGGAGTCCACCTTGATCCTGCTACCAAGGAAGTTCAATACAATCCCACTTACGATACCATGTTTGCACCTGAGGTAAGAAACAATATTGATCTTCAGAACAGAAATGCGTTTGGTTTAAAGGGCAGTGGTTCTATAAATCTAGTGTGACATTCATACAAGATGTATCTTCTTTGGATGATTGCTGCATTTTGAAATCTAGTTTGGGCAAATTGATAAAAGATTCTACACAGGTGTGTTGGTATTTCTAATGCTTGAATTGTAATATTCTGCATGAAGTGGTACTAAGAAGTATCTTAAAATGTTTATCAGAATTATAGCTACAGAAATTAAAAATCAAGTTAGGAAAATAGCATTGTAAAGATGTTGAGTAAAATATGAACTGCATTAAAGTAGTCTCTATTTTCACATTTTTGCTATTTACTCTTTCTGCTACTTAGACCAAAATGAATGGTTATAAGTCTTGCAGATATAGGGCTTTTAAGAAGAGGATTTAAAATTAAAATCCAAATACTTTCAGTATAACTACTCACATTGGTGTTAGGTAATTTAGTAATTTAAGCTACGCTATATATGTATAGTGAAAAACCATTTTAGGCTGAATTTGAACTGCCTGGTGCCATATGAACCACTTTTTATCTTATAATAACTGACAAGCTATCTGAAAGATAGCTGTTCAAGCATTTAACTTTTTTCAGTATTTAACTTTGTACAGTTTATCTGCTGTTAGACCAGGGGTTAGCATTTCGAGTAGACAAAGACTGCATCAGTCTGAACTTTCTACATTGCTTATGCTTTACATTTAGAAAACCTTTTGTGGAACCACACAAGTTGGCCTTTTCGTAGCAAACTTGCGTTTTGCAACATGCCAAAGCCATGAAGTGTGTGAGCAGAAATACTGATTTAAACTTACTGCAGTGTTACCTTGTGCGTTTTAGATAGAGAAGCCTAATGTGGGACAATCTGGGGTGTCTGCAAATATGGTTGACAAGCTTAGAGGGTTACAATTAAATTTAGTTTGATGTTAGTCTCAGCGTATTGCATTTGTTTGTGCTCACTGTTCTTTTCCCTAACCCTGGTATGGCCAGGAAGAGTAGCTTTTGTCATCTCACAAGAAGAAAAGTGAGGCAAGGGTTTGTGAGTCTTTTTCCTGGAATAGTACAGCAAGTCCCCAGTAGCTTTATAAATGGACAGAAGTATTGTTGGCAGCGTAATTTCCATATTAAGTACAAAAGTTTAGCAGGACCTGATACCTCCCCCTTACAAGGGACAGTATGCTGTGATTTTGTCTTCTGAATGCTTGTACTGATCACACACTGAATGGCAGCGTTTTGTGTCAAGTAGTTGGTATTGATTTGTCTTCTGTATAGGCTAGAAAGTTCAATCATGAAATGAGCTGTTCAAAGCAACTGTGTAAGCTATCACTGTGTAAAATAACAGACTTTGGTAGTCATAAAGAAATAGAAAGTTGAACTGATTTTTTTCGTTACATTTTTTGAAAGACAAATCTTTTTTTTTCCTGTGTTTTTTCCTGAAAAATTACATATATATAAATAAGAAAATTAGTAATACTGATATAATTTCTTGTAACATTGTTAATGTAGTTTGGACCAGAAAACCCATTTAGGACTCAGCAAATGGCTGCACCGAGAAATATGCTTTCTGGATATGCAGAACCAGCTCACATCAATGATTTCATGTTTGAACAACAAAGAAGAACGTTTGCAACCTATGGTAAGTCCCTTAAAGTGCAATTCACCTCTGCTTGTGTTATGCCCAGGTTGGACGAAATAAGTTGTTCTCTATAGAACAGTTAATAGGATTGCAAGTTCTGTAAATTACTTTTTAACAGACTTAATAAAATGGGGAAGGGTCTTTGAATGAGAATCCATATGTCTGGAGATCATAGTAATTATTTGGGAAATCTCATTTTGTAATTCCCTTTGAAATTGCAATCAAGTGTACGACCTCTTATTAAACCCCTCTTAATTAATCCTTCCATTAGTTGCATCAGTGTAGAAGACACAAATCAAAATGTCACACTTTTAATATGACAAATAACTGTAGGTCTGTTATGCAAATAGATTCTTTCATGTGATTCTAAGTAAAGGCAACCCGTTCAAAACCAAAAGGAAGCCTTACTGGGTTGTCAGGTTCTTCAGAGTGGACACAAGCTGAATGAATGGGAACTGAAGGGAGAGGGAGTACATCTGCTGAAGTGTCCTTAGCCAAAACACACACAAGGGTGTATCCTCTATGTTGGTGGTCATTATAGTTGCTGTTTTCTTATCTTCAAGAACCGTTTCATTTGTAAATAGTTGCATTTGAAAAATTAAATGTGTGTTTTGGAGAGGCTTGAGTTTTAAATGGTCTTTTCATGGATTGTAAGAAAAATGGATTTTTTTAATAGGGAAAGTGTGGAAATACTATGGATTCTAAGCATACTTTGAGACAAGTTTGAAAGAATGAAACTGCTGTATGTTTACATATAGTAGTAGTTAATTTTTCTTCTGTGTTTCATTGTAAGGTTTCATTTCTGTTTTGAACTTGACTGCAAGTGCTTCTCTTGAAAATATGAATACGTTTTCAGATGAAATATCACTTTACATTCTTCAAATTCAGTCTGTTAGGCAATTGCTGATACTTCCTGTGTAAGCTTAGTGTCAAAACACAACTTTTTGTACAACAAACACGTGGCTTTCTTTATTTGTATTTATGTTCAAAAGACTACTCCCTGCAAACTGTCATGCCTCAAAATCACCTCCCTAGGCATGAGTCCTCTTCACTTCATTAGGGCTTTATGCATGCATGAATTCGCTTACTGTGTTGTGTGATGAATGAGGTTGGGGCTTCATTGCTAACGTCTGTGGGAGCCATGTATTACAGTGAAACCTGGCAAAAAAATTACATAAAATCAGAGACTGTAACATCCTCAGTTTCTCTTTGGGTTTTATTAGAGGCTTTCTTTTAAACATTAAAAGTCAAAATATATTCAAGAGGTTTTTTTTTTTCTTTTACACAATTTTAGCTAATAGGTGCTTTTCACTGA
Organism: Aegotheles bennettii; assembly: GCA_013398125.1. Classification (NCBI taxonomy): domain Eukaryota; kingdom Metazoa; phylum Chordata; class Aves; order Caprimulgiformes; family Aegothelidae; genus Aegotheles; species Aegotheles bennettii. The sequence continues at coordinate 11,955 of VZRW01005709.1, forward strand.
GTTGTTAGGATGTGGACTATAAGCAAAATGCCAATACTAAGAAATGGATGTGTAGTTCTGTAGCATAACTTTAACTTAACTGCAATTTTAATACTAGAACCTGACAGACAGTGCAGGTAGGAGCCTATTCAGGATCTGAATAGACAGATTAGATTTTATTCTCTGAAATTCAGCGTTGCATTGTGTGGGTCGTGTATTTTTGTGTGTGTGTAAAAGAGATATTGGAAAAAAGGGTCTGTAGACATAGAGTGTTTGGTTTTGGGGTTTCTTCTGTTTGTGAAGTTTACTTTGGAGGAAGATGGAACTATTAAGTCCACTCAAAGCTTCTGCTATAGGTTTATATTATCAGTGTATAGCAGCTGCCTTAAAAGCTGTATTACAAGAGAAAATAAAAATGTATTTTAAAGACTGATAACATTGGCAAATGTGCAACTACCATATTCAGCTTTCTGGAAATGTTCAATACATAATGATCTGGGGACGGTGAAAATGGAGCTATGAAAAGGCTGAGTAGGCAATTTAAACTCAAGAACAAGCCCTGAGAAGCTGAAGTTCAAGCTATAAGATGCAGTAAATGAGCATGATATGCTGGCTCACTAGATCTGTTAAAAACAGCACTCCTTTAACTTGTCAAAAAGTTGTCTATTAAAAAATTCAATGTTCTCTTTTTCATTTGGAAGGAAGTAATAAATATCTGACTGGAAAATACCAAGTATAAAAACATGAATATAATTGCTAGGTATAAATCAAAGTCATACGTGTTTTTAATGACTAAATCATAACATATTGGAAGAACAGAGAGTAACCTCTCAACTAATAGCTGCAGATCTTGAGACCTCTGGCCTCTCTTAGGCTGTTTAGCACTCTTGTGCTAAGGCAGGAGGTCTCAGGCAAATCTGCAATGGCTAGCATGTAGATAAGCAGTGATTGTAAGTGAAGGATGAGTGTGGTACAAGACAGAGAGGGTGGTAAATGAGATCATGAATCCAAAACAGATCAACTGCTGCAGAGTCTTTTAAAAAAATAAAATAAAGTTTTATGTATCATCTTGAAAGTAAATATGTATTCAGTGAGAAACCTACATATTAAATGCAAACAAAACCCTATTATTTTTTGACAGTCTTTCTCATCTACTTCTCTTGCAGTAAATATTTGCTGTGAAAGTATTTTTTCCTTCTGGTGCTTGGATAGCTCAGAACATCCATCCTGTTGTTGACTGAGGGTCCATCTAGCACTTTGTCCTATTAGGCAGGTGGGCAGCAATGGGTACCTAGTGAGGAATAGAAAGAAGCAAGCGAATAGTTGATATGTCTGAGTACTTTTTTTAAAACTCAACCTAGGGGCAATGTCTCTATTAATTTTCAGCAACTTATTGGTTTTGTTTGGTTTTCGACAAATTTGTCCAGCTGCTTCTTGAACACATGTAATTTTCTGTGTGCACAGTAACCTATTGCAGGTGGTTCTGCAGCTTACCAGCACCTTATGTGAGGAAGTACCTCTGTTTTGAACTCGTGGAACTTAACAGTGTTCCAGTTTGACTTGATATCCCCTAGTCTCCTGTGTTGGAAGACACAATGAGCAGTCATTTCTTATTCACCATTTCTGTGTCACTCCTTATTTTGTAGATCTTGGCCATAACTTCATTTCAGTCTGCTTTTTTTTCCACCTGAAAAGATCTGGTCCATCTTCTTGTTCCTCTTTTGCAGCTTTTCCATGCCTATGGCTGTGCTTGTTTCTCTTCCATGTCTCTGCTAGTTCCACTGTGTCATTCCCGAGATGAACAGCAAAGCTGTGCACAATGTTTAATGTGTAATATTGCTGTGAATTTGTCCTGTGGCTTAATAAAGGGAGAGAATTTTCCCCTTCAGGTTCTAAGAATTCTTAACGTTGTATTTTTCTCTCCAACTCTGAGTAACTTCATAAAAGCTACTTGCTCCCTTTCTCCAGATCGCTTATCACTATGTTGAACAGCATGGGCCTGAGCATGGATCCACTAGTGACTTTCCTGTGCTGTGGAAAGTGATCATTTATTCTTGCCAGTGTTTTAATGACTTTTAATCTATTGACCATGTAAAGACCTGTGGGTTTTTTAAAATATCTTTGAGACACCCTATAATCAGCTCAGTTTTGTAAGGTATCCATCGTGAACCCGGCTTTGCTCGTTCACATGATTGCCACCTCAGAAATACTCTGAAAGTTTTCTCATCATAATTTACCTGAACAGAAATCTGTTTTTTCCATTCTGCTGCAATATATAATGCTCATCCAAGTGCCTACTCGTTTTTTTAATTGAATATAGTTTCTATTGCTTGAAACTTCCAATCATGCAAATGTTTGACTGGTTGACGTGTAGTTCCCCAGATCTCCTGTGAAGCATCTTTTGAAAGTCAGTATCGTATCTGACACATTGCATTTCTGTCAAATTGAGGCAATATTAGGCAAGAGTTTTTGCACTGTGGTTCAGCTTTAGATCTCTTGGATGACTACCATCTAGTCCCTGTGTTTTGCTGCCACTTATTTGACACTCTAGTCTCCTGACATTTCACTTTTAGGTAGATATCTTGTCACATTACCAGTAAAAGAAAGGTTCTAGCACATGAACCTCCCCAAGCTCCTCCATAATGAACATGTGTTTAAAAAAGACACTGGTGCTCTCTTTTCATTCCTCAATCATCTGTTGGCCTACATGCTGTCTGGTATGCTTTCTGCCCCTGCACGTTTTGACAAAGGACAAGTGTTACTTTTTATACCTTATGTAATTTGCTCTTCGCTTTTGGGGGGGAGAAAAGGGGGAGCTGCCTTACTGTAGTTTTTCCTTTGTCTGCTGGAGTTTGATTCTTTGTATTTTTCACATTTGGATGCAACTTCAGCTCTTGGAAATAAGGAACTATTCTTCAAATAGTTAATCTTTACATATTGTTCAGCTGTGCTTTCTTCCTTCTGGCCTCTTTAAAGTCTTCTTTTAATAGCTGGCAGGCATTAGTTCTTTTTCTCCTACATGGTGTCTTGGAAGTGTCCCTGCATTTGGAAAAAGTGTTACCCTTTGGTGCTCACTTTCTGTTCCTTTTCTTTACTTAATATAGCTTGCCTCTTTGGAGATTGAGATCACAGAACGGTTTGGGTTGGAGGGGACCTTAAAGATCATCCAGTTCCAACCCCCTTGCCATGGACAGGGACACCTCCCACCAGATCAGTTTGCTCCAAGCCCCATCCAACCTGGCCTTGAACACTTCCAGGGAGGGGGCAGCTACAACCTCCCTGGGCAACCTGTGCCAGTGTCTCATCACCCTCACAGCAAAGGATTTCTTCCTAATATCCAATCTAAATCTACCCTCTTTCAGTTTAAGACCATTTCCCCTTGTTCTATCACTACATGTACTCACAAAAAGTCCCTCTCCAGCTTTGCTGTAGGCCCCCTTCAGGTACTGGAAGGCTGCTGTGAGGTTTCCCCGGAGCCTTGTCTTCTCCAGGCTGAACAACCCCAACTCTCTCAGCCTCTCTTCATAGGAGAGGTGGTCCAGCCCCCTGATCATCTTTGTGGCCCTCCTCTGGACTCGCTCCAACAGCTCCATGGCCTTCTTATGCTGGGTACTCCAGAACTGGGCACAGTGCTGCAGGTGGGGTCTCACAAGAGCAGAGCAGAGGGGGAGAATCACTTCCCTCAACCTGCTGGTCACGCTGCTTTTGATGCAGCCCAGGATACAGTTGGCTGTTTGAGCTACAAGCGCACACTGCTGGCTCATGTTGAGCTTCTCATCAGCCAACACCCCCAAGTCCTTCTCCTAAGGGCTGCTCTCAATCCATTCTCCACCCAGCCTGTGTTTGTGCTTGGGATTGCCCCGACCCATGTGCAGGACTTTGCACTTGGCCTTGTTGAACTTCATGCGGTTTGCATGGGCCCACCTCTCAAGCCTGTCAGTATCCCACTGGATGACATCCCTTCCCTCCAGTGAGTTGACCGCACCACACAGCTTGGTGTTGTTGGCAAACTTGCTGAGGGTGCAGTGAATCCCACAGTCCATGGTACTGACACAGATGTTAAAGAGCACTGATACCAGTACTGATCCCTGAGGAACACCACTCACCACTGATTTTCGCATCGAGCAGTTGACCACAACTCGTTGAGTGTGACCATCCAGCCAATTCCTTATCCACCGAGTGGTCCATTCATCAATTCCATACCTCTCTAATTTAGAGACAAGGATGTCATGCAGGATGGTATCAAATGCTTTGCATGGGTCCAGGTAGAAACATCAGTTACTCTGCCCTCATCCACCAGCTGTGAAACCCTTTCATAGAAGGCCACCAAATTTGTCAGGCATGATTTGCCTCTGTTGAAGCCATGTTGGTTGTCACCAATCACCTCCTTGTTTTCCATGTCCCTTAGCATAGTTTCCAGGAGGATCTGCTCCATGATCTTACCAGGCACAGAGGGGAGACTGACTGGCCTCCAGTTTCCCAGCTCTTCTTTCTTTCCTTTTTCAAAAAGGAGATCATTGTAGTAAATGTTTTTGTCTTTCTTTCCTTCCTCAACAATGTTGATTTATACTGCATTATGGTCATTGTTAAAGTGTGTATCCTTTAATAAAATGTCTTAAGGTAAAGTTTCCTGCTCTGCTCAGTTAGCTTTTTTTCATGTGAATGTCTAACATGACTGCTTCACAGTTCAAGTACGTTGTGTAAAGATGCTGTTTTCATCGCGTATCGGTGTGAGATTTGCACAGTCTGCTATAAGGAGGTGACTAAAATATCTCATCTTTATTGGGCTTCTTCCCTAACACCTGTTTAATCTCTTACCATTTCACGATTATTGCATCTTCTGGCTGAACAGTCAGTAAAGGAGTCCTGGCAACTGTACACCACTACTTAAACCTGGAATTTCAATCCAAAGGATCCTTTAATGCTTGTTAACAATATTAATTTGTTAATCTGATTTGTCTTTAAGATTTCTGTGGAATATAGCATGATTTTCCCCACTGGTATGACCAACTTATTTCTGTGTCCTTTCTACCAGAGTGTATTCTGTCCACTTATGCCAGTATTGTCCTACCAGTTATGTTAGTTTCTGAACTTAAAACAAGATAGTCAAATTTGACTGTTATTTTTAGCCTCTGCCATTTTGTATGCATGCCTGGGTTTTCCATTTCTCTCCCCTCAGTTTAAATAGGTTCTGTGCTTATTGCTGTCCCTGTTACCTGAGGTTTCAGATTTCTGTGCTACCTTTTGCTTAAGGATACAGCATTTTTAAGCTTGGGTGTTATTCCAAATTGTTGTGTGTTTTGTTTTGGGGTTTTTTTATTAACTATTGGCTATCCCCAGCTGCTGAATCAAAAAGCAGTCTTTGAACATTATCATTACCAACAGCCTTTTAAATCTAGATGAGACCTACCCATCTCAATAAATTTCCTTTCATTCCAGAAGTTTAGAGACGTATAGTTGACAGAGGCACTGAAGATGTTTTACACATGAGGGTTAAGATCTGCAGCTTCTCTCAGTAAACAACTTCTTGAGAACAAACTACCCTTCCAGAATGTGTTTTATACAAATTTAAAAATACCATAGCTTAATTGAGTCACTTTTGTACTGTCCCTCAGTCCATGAAAAACTGAGCAAGAGCATGTCAAATGCAAACCTCGGATCTCGGACAGATCAACCAGACTTCAACTTCTTTGTCAAGACTGTCTCTGTGATACCAGCACATGGAAGCAGTCGGATATCTGCTGCTGTCTTTTTATTCTTTAGGATATAAAGCATTGTAGTTCAGGCATGTAATACGTAAAAAGAAAAGCCAACTCTGACTGGTCTAGTCGTTCTCCTTTTTTTTTTTTCTTTGACACTGGATTCTTAAGCTGTCATTTTGTCCTCGACCCCCAAGAAGTTGTGAACCCTTGTTACTGTGAATGTAAACCTGCCTCTCCTGTCTTTCAGACTCCTTAGAAGGAGTCAGAGGATATTTTTGCTTTTGCTTCAAGGTCATTCCTATTTTTATACTATTTTGCATGGTTTTAAAATCTCCATCAATATTCTAGTTGTAGTTTATTCACAAGTGTAGTAGTTGAGAATTTATTGGTAACTACTCTGAACCTTCTGTGCTGCACATTTACACTACTTTTGATACTCCCTTCAGCAGCCCCATCAAGTCATGGGTCATTGTTTTCTCTTACATTTCACATATTGAAGTTACCTTTGAGTCCATCAGTTTTTCACCTTCTGTCCTCATCTCTCTTTAAACTAGCAAGCAAGTTTTCTCAACCATTTCTAGGCCTCCTCCCCACCCCCAACATTTTATTGTTCTTATTACTTTCAATTTTTATCTGAATTTTTCTTTTAAATGCATTGCTTAAAATTGGACACACCAATCTAGATTAGGTCTTGCCAGTGCTGTTCCATGTTTTATATAGTTTTTCCTTTCCAATAAACATCAGTTTTCTTTCTTCTTTTTTTCCCCATTGCTGTCAGATAAACTTGTTAAGTGTATCAACACCACTAACCTTGCAACCTGTATTTTATTTCCCCTGTACCTAATAAGTTACTTTGGTTTTTTGATATTTGTCATTCAGTACGTCTTTACTGAAGTGAAATATTTCACACTTGTCTTTAGTGTCAGCTGTATGTTTTACAGTACGTGATCCTTTGCTGATGGCATAATCCATTAAAATACTGAATAAAATAGTCTAGGCAGACCATTTTGTAGTCTTGTATAAGATCCTTTCTCACCTGCAGTCGTAGGTAGTCTATACTCTTTTTAATCCATTGATATAAGGCAACCTTCTTGTATAATTTTAGCTTTTAAAGAGAAGGTTTTATCTCTAAAAAAACAAATTTCTTATCACAAGCCATTATGATATAAATGGCCAAAAGCTTATCTAGCGTTACTTTTCCAATGTTGTAGTCCCTGAAGTGTGGCTAAAAAGAATAGGAAGTCCTAAAATACAAGCATTTCTACAGAAGAATTTCTGCATCTGTACCCTCAGCAGAAACAGTCTCTTTTCTTGAAAATTTCCTCTTGAGCATTGTTTAATGTTCAAATTAATTTTAAGTATGTGGGCATATATAAATTTTCATTGTAAAGCAGAATTACACATATTTTTTTTTAGATGCTGCACACAAACTGTTCATGAATATGGTAGAAAAATAATTTCATAGCTATTTCAGCATCAGTACTCATCCTAGAAGTGGACTGCTTTATTCATGCAGCATTTAGTATTTTAAAATCTCTCCTTCACAAGATATTAATGTCTTACTTAATAAGAAACAGTCTTTTGTCCATGAATCTCAAAGCTCTTTATGAGTATTCAGTAACCTGGTTATAACAGGATTACTTCATCAGTAAGACTGGTATTTTAAGAGCTTAAAATGACTTTGACTTGGAAATAACACTTCTGATTTTTTTCATCTACTCATGTTACATGCAACGCCTACAGTCGCTATTACCTCTTGCAATTGTAGGCGCTGTATTCTCTGATTACTTTGATTCTGCAGAGGCCAATTCAGTCAGAGTGGGTCAGTCCAGCTGTATTGTTCCACATACCTGAGCTACCTTGGGTCTCTCTATCCTGCATTGCACGCTACAGTGTAAACATACTTTAATTATCTGTCTTTTTTGAATGCATGTCAAAGTCTGATTATTTAACCAAATCTTTTCAGGTGCACTGAAATTGTGGATGTAGGTGGAATTGTACCTTTCCTTGCTAAAACGTAGCATGAAATATCTACCTCCTAAATAAAACTGAAGGAGACGTAGGAGTCGGGGCACATTATATGGCACACCAGCTGAGTAGGATAAAAGCAAGCTGTCTTTTGCAGCTGTGTTTTAGAGTCCCAGCCAGAAAGAAAAGATTCTCTTTCACATATCCACTAGAAAGTAGAAATTGTTCAGAGCTTTTCTATGAGCATGATGTTGGATCAAATTCAACCCAGCTATAAGAAGTCTCCACTTCCACGGGAAGCTGTGCTTGGCCCAGGGGCTCTATTCATTAGAATACTGTCCCTCTTTGACAAGTGCCGAGCAAATAGAGTCCCAGAGACTGTGTCAATGCAGTTGGAGGACAAGTAAACTTCTGTATTGATTTTGACATAAATCCAAAGTAATATCTCTCTACTGTTAACAGGAACCTTATAGCTTGGAAAAGAGCTCGTTGAAATAGTGGCTTAATAAAAGCAGGCAGTTAAAAGTATAATTGCAGTCTGCTCAGTTTGGTTATCCATGGAAATAAATCCTAATAATAGTCTAGAATAATTTTGTTGTTGTTTTGTCTAGGTATAGTGGGATTTTGTATTTGTAAGAGGGCATTGGTTTGTATTTCTCTCCCTATATCATACTCATGGAGCACCTGGGCGTTTGTTGTTCTGTGATTTGGTCTTTTACCAGGTTTGAAGCTTGAGAGTTTGTATGCAGGTGGATTGCTCCATTTGTATGGGAACACTTGGTGTGTTCTTGGAATGGTTCTTCTATTCATTTCAATAATTATTTTTTTCCCAGCATCTAAAAAGAAATTAACTGTGCCATCTTCTAGGACAGTAGTCTTTCTGAGAAAAGGTTAGGGAGATGATCTCCCTTGGCTATCGGGATGGTGTTGATAGGTTCTCATCTTGTGTGCACCCAAGTGCTTTTATGGGCCATTGGTCTCTGGGGTGGACTGGGTAGTCTGCCACTGTTCATGATTGTCTCTGTGAATCAACAAAAATATAAGAATTACATTGTATGTGGTAGGATGTCTTTGATTTTGTGCGTGTGATTATTTTTACCTGTGGTTTAATATCTTCATTGCTGCTCTTTTTTTTTTTTGCCTTTTTTTTTTTCCTTCCTTCCTGGTATGGAGAAATCTCATCGAGTCCTCAGGGGACATTTTGTCACTTGAATTATATTTAATAAAACTTGGTGATACAACCACCAGGGTGCAGTCTTTCCCAAAAAAATAAGCCATGGTGGTCAGTAACAGTTCAGTGTACCTGTTTGTTGGTAACTAGATGAGTTTATTTTTCTGTCTTATTCTCCTAAGATCATGCTCTCCGCTTCAGGAGAAATGGAGAAAAACTGTAAAATATGCATATTAAAATGAGAACCTTAGTATCAAAAGTTGTAAATATTCTGAATTTCTATGAAATGCTGATACATTTTATAAATTATTTATGAGTAAATACAGCATTTGGGTTTGTTGTTTGGGTTTTATTTTTTTTTTTAACAAGACTCAATAGCTGTAATCAGGAAATGAAGATGTAAATACTTAATTCTTTTAAAAATTAAAGGCCATTGTTGCTGCTTCTGATACTATCCATGTTAGTTAAAGCAACTAATGTTCACGTTCATGCTGAAGGAACAAGCTTTCCCAACTCTGGCAGGAGGAGTATGAAATGATTTCTGCTGGGAGATACAGAATATGCACAAAAGCCCTAGAAAACTTCATTTGCTTTCTTTTTTTCCCCACCTCTGTCTTTTTCCTTCCAGCTGCTGCCATCCCCAGGACTGCCAGAGCTGAGTAGCACTCTCTGTGATCCAGGGGAGGTGGTGGGCAAGGCAGGGGACTGTGGGGCCGGAGGCTGCTGCTAAAGCCACAGGGCACTCAGTGCAGCAGCAACTGGCTGGTTCCAACGTGACTTACTGGTTTTGCAAACCAAAGAACAGTGTCCTGAACTACAGCAGCATCTATATAAAATCATGTGTCACTAGCATAAGATTTTGAGCGAGTCTTTTCCTTATGCCATGTTACAAGAAGAAGAGCTTGCTATAGCATCTCAAAACCTAATGTTTGTATTATAGCAAACTGATCTGAATTCAGCGCTGACCACACTTACAGCAGGGTGTTGGGCCAGGGGGCCTCCCGAGGTCCCTTTCCACCAGGAAGATTCCATGGCTTTGCTCCCTGTGACTACCCTCCCTTTGTGTCTTATGTTAACTGTTGCCTGTTGTATGTATTTGCTTCTCTATCTTGTGCAAATTTAAACATTCTAGCAGTAATGCATGCTCGAGGACCTCATGGTAATACCCCAGCCAAGTGAAGAGTGCATGGGATTTCAGTGTCAACCTTCCCTCATCCCTAGCTCCTTGAGACCAAACACACACACACAAAAATGTATTGTGGAATGTAGTAGGGGAGAGAGAGTAATAGAAACTGTACAAAACTAAAAAAACTTGAAATAACAGTATTTTATTTCTGGTTTTGTTCTAGGTTATGCATTAGATCCCTCCATAGATAACCCTGAAGTTGCTACCAAATACATTGGTTCTGTAGAAGAAGCTGAAAAAAATCAAGGTAAATAATTCAGAATCTTATATAAATGACTTGCAGCTGATGACTTCATTTTTTCTTCATTAAGAAATGGAATAGGTATCAGCAAAGGAAGGAATTATGAGAGACTTACCCATGTCCAAAGACAGAATAAACGAAGATGTGTTGCAATTGTAATGTGAAAAGGGAAGAGAGGTACTGGAGGGCTTTGTTTTCCTGAAGTAGCAAATATTTCAGGCTATCATTATGTCAAATTTCAAATTAGGATTTGTAATGGGAACCTAGCATGTGCCATTATGTGAATAGAATTGACCTGTATATTTGAAACAGAGCTTTTTGGTCCTCTTAATTCTGTTTTAGCTATAATTGTCATACGTCTACATTACTTGTATATTGGGCTAATCACCTTAACTGTGCCACTCAGTAGCAAACTGATCACTGTGTATGTACCATCTAGCATTCTGTTGGAATTGTGTGTTATCTCTGCCTAGCAGAGTTAAGCTGTTCGGGTTATTTGGAAAAGAAAAAACATTGGAAGGTTGCCAAATGGTAAAAGCATAGGTGCCACTGGGAGGATTGACTACCAGAAGCATGGGGCTTGTAATTAATACTCTGATACAAGATATTTACCATTTCAAAGTGACTGATTTGCATTGTAAAACTGTACCTGTGTAAATTTTACAGTTATGCTTTCCCTTGCATATCTTCTAACATCTTATTCACGTGTTTATACAAAGCTTCTTTATTTCTGCGTCCTCTTCCACAGAATATATCCAAGGTCGTTTTGCATTCTCAAAGTAGGATAAAGAAAATAGACTTATATAGCAGCTACAGACATTAGACAGAAATAGATAAGATTAAATAATTTAAAAAATAATAAAAAAAACCCTTTTCATAATGGAATTTTAGTAATTTGTTTTAAGGAAGCTCTTCATTAATGTACAATTATTCGTATGATCATTACTTTAATTTTTACATTGCCTCTTTTTCCTTGCTTGTACAAAACTCTTCTTGGCTCCTTTGTACTAGATGAGCATTACTGATGCTGAAGGGAAAACATTGTTTGAAAATTGCACATAATTGTATATACAACTTTTTGAAAAACTTCTAAGTCGTTACTTTAACATCTTTTAGCTTCAATTTTTTTTCTTCCCATATCTGTATTGTTTAATGGTTTTGACAAATGGAATTCGAAGGACACAGCATTTATGAAAAGCTACCATTTATATGACAGAACAAGATAGTGGTCAGTGGTAGATGACCACATCAGTGGGGACAGACTTGGATATTAGGAAGAAGTTCTTTCCTGTGAGGGTGGTGAGACACTGGCACAGGTTGCCCAGGGAAGCTGTGGCTGCCCCCTCCCTGGTAGTGTTCAAGGCCAATTTGGATGGGGCTTGGAGCAACCTGGTCTGGTGGGAGGTGTCCCTGCCCATGGCAGGGGGGTTGGAACTGGATGATCTTTAAGGTCCCCTCCAACCCAAACTGTTCTGTGATTCTATGATTTAATAGGGCTTATAGCAATAGGACAAGGGTAATGGTTTTAAACTAAAAGAGAGTAGATTCAGACTAGGAAGAAAGGAAGAAATATTTTACAATGAAGGTGGTGAAACACTGGCACAGGTTGCCCAAAGAGGTGGTAGATGCCCCATCCCTGGAAACATCCAAAGTCAGGTTGCATGGGCCTCTGAGCAACCTGATCTACTTGAAGATGTCGCTGCTTATTGCAGGAGTGTTGGACTAGATGACCTTTAAAGGCCCCTTCCAACCCAAACCATTCTATGATTTTATGACTTTTCACTAAACTAAAATACACAATTGTGGTTGGGGATTTGGGAGGCTTATCTTACTTTGGTTTTGGGGGATTTTTTTTTTTATTATTTTAATTTTTTTAGAAACTGAGAGAGGTGAGTAGGTTCAGAAGCCAATTGTTAGGACTCAACTCTTTCAAACAGTGCATTATTTAAAGTATAAAAATTCATGTATTCATACAGTCTGCAGACTTACTGTTAAAAATGCATGAGTACATGCACGGTTAGATACTGTAGCAAATCATGACACAGTTTAAGTGATTCCTCTGTTACTGTACATAGTTAGCAGTGTTCATAGTGAGAAAAGTTAGAAATGCTCTGGCCAATTTTACTCAAATGCTTTTTCCATTTTGCTGTGTGTATTGGAACCAGTGGGATGTGTCCGTTGTTTTTGTTTGTTTTTTTTTTCCTTTGAAACTGACTGATGTGACCTGTGATGCTGTACTCTGTGTTAGCATCCAAGCAGTACATTGTTTGTTTCTTCAGGTTTAACGGTGTTTGAAACAGGACAAAGGAAAATTGAAAAAAGGAAGAAATTCAAGGAGAATGATGCATCTAATATTGATGGTTTTCTGGGACCTTGGGCAAAGTATGTTGATGAAAAAGAAGTAGCCAAACCATCAGAAGTAAGTACTACTTTAGCACAAGAGGTACAGATTGTTGGTACATTGCAGTGGTTTTACCAGAGACCCAGCTGCACTAGTAGTTTTCCCAAGCAGAAGATCTGTTATGCGTTAGGGTGATAGAAACATTTCAGGTGATACGTAGAAATGAGGTGTTCTGAATATTCTGCATTTAATTATTTGCAAGACTGTTTGGAAATAATTAATGTTACCTATGTGTAGTGTGTAGAGTCTGATTAAGAGACTTTTATAAACAGAAGCAGCTTGAAAAAAACTGAAAGTTAAAGAAAAAAAAAAAAAGAAAAACAATTACCCCCAAAAAAACCTTCTCCAACCAACAAACATCATTCTTATTGAGTCAATGATGCTTAGCTGTAGTCTATGAATAAGAAGATAGTATTTGGTTCTTTTTAAATTATTCAGGTTTTGATAAAGGTATTCTCTTTATTGACGCTTAGAAATATTTCTAATATTTAGCAAATAGATGTGTTCTTAACAGAGAGTAAATGATAGTGCAGTTCTGGGTTTTGTTACATGATTCTGAATTTTCAAAAGTCAAGATCATGTCTTATTTTTCCAGGAAGAACAGAAAGAGTTGGATGAAATAACAGCTAAGAGGCAGAAGAGAGGAAAACTAGAAGATGATAAACCTGGAGAGGAGAAGACTATATTACATGGTAATGGCATCTTCCTGCCTGTTCTCATTTTCTTGCTCACTGTGTTTTCTTGCCTGCTGTGTTAATTAGTAAGGATGGCAGACAGCCTCAGCAGTTTTGCTGAGGCACCTTAATGTTTCTGTATTGGAGATAATAGTGCTCACATACATAAGCATAAAGGACAGGGAGAGAGATAAACTTGGACTAATTCCACTTCATACTGTGAAGAGCAGCATGGAAATGTCATCTTTCAGGGTACTGGTTTTATTTATTTGTTTTTAATGGTACTAGATGCAGATATCCCTTTCGTATTTTACAGAGCAAACATTTTAAAGTTATGAGTTTGGCTTAGTTTCAGCTTCAGAATTACTGCAGTTTTATGTCTCCGTACTTTCATCAGCGGGTAGTGCTTTGAATTATGGTTTACGTAAAATTTAGAGAAATCACTTGGACTTTATACTTCCTCAATTCTAAATGTAAATGTTCTTGCTGTCATACTATGAATAATTGCATATCAAGTAATTATCCTATGGAAGACTATAGCATGTGGTACCCTCAAAGAAAGTGCTTTGGTAAGTAAGTAAAATTAAGTGATTTTTGGAAACTGTTATTTCAATTCTCTGCATGCAAAACAGTCCTGCCTTATATTGCTTGGCACAGATACTTAGGTAAACCAAGTCTCTTTGGTTACCACTTTCTGCAGCCAGGCTCACAGGCACAAGCTGGAGCATCCTTTCTTTAAAGAAGTGGCTATGAAATACACATTGCTGACTTTAGTACTTCATTCTGTTTGTATGTAATAGATCATGACAATATTTACTGAATAGCGAGGAGCATAACAAACCTGAAATTTTAGCCATTGAGCCTCTTGTAAAATTTTGTATCCAACTTTTCATGGGCTCTACCTGAAGTTTCACAGTGAAAGACCTTACAAGATAAACTTTAATCTTCTCAAACACAAACATTCCGGAAACATGCCATTTTGTAGACGTGTAAACATTAATAATGTGCAGGAGGTCACTTGTGCAGCCAAAGCTGACATAACAATATCCCAGAAACTGAGACATTAATTTAATCAGTGCACAGCTTAACGTCATGGCTATCCAACACAAGTCTGCTCTGAAATATCCATTTCCATGCAGAATGCATCCATGCATGTCTGATTGTCCAATCACTTCTTAAATCTAGTTAAAGAGCAGCTTTTGGCTACTGCTGGCCAATATTGGTTCACACTGGCCAAATGGATCTTTTTTCTCTGGTTTGTAATTCTGTTGACATGACTGACGCAGCACACAGCTGGCTGGAATGTGAATTGCAAGCAAATGCCAGGGTTAGAGTTGCACTTTATAATCTATGTAGAGCTAGTGCAAGAAACCCTTGTCAGCCAGGGAAACAATCTTGCTGTTTGATGATGAGTAAAGTGTGTAGGAGGGAGATTGCTTGGAATTTAATAATCTGAACGTTAAGACAGACTTTGATGAAATGACTTAATTTGAGCTCAACTGATGTCAAATAAGATTCCACATCTGTGTTCTGTGAAGTGGGTTTTTCTTCCTTCCCACCCCCCGCCCCACTTCACAGCAGAGCAACTGCGTTGAGAAAAACCTTATTTGTGTGTGGCTGTGGAGCCTTTTGAAGATTATAACATCTTAAAACACAGGCTCTTGAATTCTCAGAATTCTGTGTTTACCTTTTCAGTTAAGGAAATGTATGACTATCAGGGGAGATCTTATCTTCATGTCCCTCAAGATGTTGGAGTTAATCTCCGTTCTACAGTGCCACCTGAGAAGTGCTATCTTCCAAAGAAACAAATCCATGTGTGGTCTGGACATACAAAGGTAGGAAGATGTGTTTATTGGCGTGCATCATAAAAACCCACTTCATTTTGTGTCTGAAGCCAATAACTTACTTAAAACTGAAGTATCAGTAGAAGGAAGGAGTGTTTTCATCTTTACCACATTATGCATGTAATTGGTTGCACTACACGCTCACACAAGGTGTTTGCCTGCTTAAATGCAGTTGTTTTACATGCATATGCTTTTTCATGAACATAGTGACTTCCTGACCTACTTTAAAGGGACAAATGTTATTCAGTGACTTCTGTGGGATTTGGAGTTATTTCCTAAACTACCATGTGAATAAGAGTAAGGCTATTTCTTAAGATGCATTTTTAAATGCATTTTAAATGCAATCTTAAATGCATTTTTTAATGATAAAAGTACATAAGGGCTATTTCATATCAAACTTACGAGGAGTTGCATAGGTTTTGCAATTATGATGCATCAGCATTACAGGGTTCCCAAATACAGCTATTACCGTTGAGAGGTCTGCCTTCTTAGAAGTTTTATTTGATGGTGCTACTTGACATTTACAGTTTTTTCTTGTGCCAGAGCCCGTAACAAATAATTTTGGTAATAAAAAAGTGTTTCACTGATCAGATTTGTAAGGTCTACACTCAGTTTGTTTCTTCTTTTGTCTCTTAATTTTCAGTATTCCTGGAGGGAATATGCTGTGCTGCAATGGACAGCACCTTAATGATATCTGAAAGGTGAAAGAAAGGAGGACACATAGAACACTTTCAGCTTTTACCCTCTTTTAGTTGAGTCACAGCTCTGAACTCTTCAATGATTGCTGCATCAAAGAGCTGCAACTATCAGTGCTTCCAGAATAGCAACTCTTCCCCAAAGCTCTAGTCACTCCTCTGCCTGTTATCCCATTAGAACAGCCTGGTGCATGAAATAGTTTTTTCCTTCAAACAAGAGATGAATAATAATCTTGATAAGAGAACCAAAAGAAAGATGGGCTGACAAATCTAGAAAAGCTAGGGAATATAAGTAGACAATGATAGGGAGGATAAAGCACCCAGCTCCAGTCAGGGCTGGGAGGAACTGGATGGAATATGAGTAATTTTCATGAAATGGAAAGAAGGGGCAGCAAACCATGAGTACTTGGAGGTTCTTTGGACTTCCTCTGCAAGGAATACCTGAAATACAGATAGATAGGAAGATCACAGAATCATAGAATCATCGAGATTGGAAAAGACCTTCAAGACCATCCAGTCTAACTGCCTACCTACATCACCACTAAACCATATCACCCAGCGCCACATCCAGATGCCTCTTGAACACTTCCAGGCACGGCGACTCCACCGCCTCCCTGGGCAGCCTATTCCAATACCCAATCACCCTCCCAGTGAATAAATTTTTCCTAATGTCCAATCTGAATCTCCCCTGCTGCAATTAAAGCTGTTTCTTCTTGTCCTTTCACTATGGGCACAGCAGAAGAGACCGACCCCCGCCTCACTACAACCTCCTTTCAGGGAGTTGTAAAGAGCGATGAGAGTTGTAGAGAGCCTCCTCTTCTCCAGACTGAACAACCCCAGGTCCCTCAGTCATTCCCCATAAGACATATTTTCTAGTCTAGATTCTAGATGCTGTGCTCAGGGAATCTGAGTTCAGTGGGTAGAAGCCACTGGTAGTATAAGTGAAAAATGGAGCTGGCCAAAATTTTTTTTGTGGAAAACTTCCTCACCTGCCCCACCTGAGAAGGCTTGTTATACAGAAGCAGTCACCTAAGCCCACAATTGATATTTCTTTGCTGGTCTGAGTATTGAAGGAGGGTGTATATGTAACCATTGAAGTGAATTAATTTGTTGCCAATAACAATTGCTCAAAACACATTGCTGTTTCTAAAATGGAATGTTGGTAGGTTATTTCTTTTCAATATACAGTATCTGTATATTTTATGAAGATAAGCTTTAGCTTTTTGCTTAGAAAAGAGGGCAAGTGAACTGAGAAAATACATAGATTCTCCACTCTACTGTTTAATTATGTCTTTATTTACAGGGTGTCAGTGCAGTCAGATTGTTTCCTCTGTCTGGGCATATACTGTTGTCTTGCTCTATGGATTGCAAAATTAAGGTGAGTTATTTTTCTATTTTCATGTATGTATTTTATGTCATCATTGAATACAGAAAATGCATTTTGGAATACTTAAACATTTGGTACTTCTGCCAAATACCTTTTGTCTGTGTTACTTTTATTTTTCTCACCTGATTTTTCAATTACAAATTTGTTGGAACAAAGATAGAAATAATACACAAGATTGTGGGTGTTAGAACAGTGTTAATTATTTAGTAATAGCATTTGAGTTCACAAGTTCCTCAGGTTATTGCCTTTGTTATTATAATAATTTTCTGTGAAGCCTAGTTTTAAAACTAACAATAGGTTTCTGCTAAAGTGTTTTACTGAAGCATTTGTGGTCTTGAATTAATCTCATTTTAGTCCAGCATACACGATATTAGAAAGCTGCTAATCTCTTAATTTTTTTCCTAGAAAACTTTAGGGCCTTAAACTTGAAATACAGTATGGGGGTTTTAGTTATTTTAAGGGAGTTTTGCTAACAATAAGGTGACAGAGCATTCTTGTGAATTCCTAGGTAGATAGTTGTGATTAATCAGTAGATGTCATATGTTTGTAATTAATTTCTTAAAAGATGTTGCCATATATGTTTGCATCTAATTTCAGCATCATTATTGTTTAGCAATTGACATATTTTCTCCCCATCCCTTTTTTTTTTCTAAGCTATGGGAAGTATATGGTGATCGAAGATGTCTACGAACATTTATTGGTAATAGTCTCTTTTTGTAAACTGATGTGTATTTAAAACAACTTCATGGAAGGACATGATTTAAGTTGACTTATTAATTTATCACAGAGAGGACTTGTAGGCATCCAAGGCAAATGGTATTCAGTATGATCTTGTCAATAAGAATTTAAAAAGGTGCAAGTTTTTTAGTGAACCTTTGTCATTATTCCAAGCAATTTAATATTGATGTAAAACACCTTATGACCCTTAAAAGAAAACATTAGTGTGCTGCGATCGTCACTACTTTATGCAAGACTCCTTTCCAAAGGCAAAATTGTGACATTAAATTGCCCCATCTTCATGTTGAGAACAGCAGCCCTCTGTATTCATGCAGTGAGGGCATCTCATGGTCTGATGATCCCACCTTAAATAGGTGGTCTCTTCTAGTGCAAAGGCATGGGAATTTTTTTAGGTTCAGGTGCTGTCTTTGTTTGTGTAACAGGTGCTCTTTAAAGCAGAGAGCTGAGAGAGAGAGAAATACAAACTTAGCAGCCTTGAATGCAGAACAAAAGCAACTGATTCTCCTTTTGAAATGGGAACATTTCTAGAACACTGAATGAATATATATTGAGTAACAACAAAGAAGTCTTTTTCACCTAGTATTGCTGATGACAGCAGTGTGATGAAGATGATGGCTTAAAAAGGTTCTCTCTCAATAGACTGCTCATTCTGAACAGTTTGACTTTTTCTCAGAAGAGAAATCAAACTCACCTGCTATTTTGCTATATTTAAGTTACTGTGCCAATGTTTTAACTAAAGAGATCTCCTACAAGTCTGATGCAGTGGTCTTTTTCATTAGATGCTGACACTTATTACAGTGTTTGACACTTATTACAGTGTTTTAAATTTCTCTTGAATCTCTTAACTGTGACCAGAACAGTCTTTGAAGCCAACAGTACTTAAAGTTTTGCTTGTATATCACTCTATGAATGATGCACAGTGGTTGGTTCTGTGCAATGCTATTGTTACTCTTTCCAGTGCTTTAGAGATGTGGGGGCTTGGGGGTTTTATTCTCATCGTTCTTTAGGAGTTACTTTTTCTTTCTCACTTGAGTCGTTCTTTACTAGTGCTCATGAAGAACTTCAATAAGTAATTTCCTTCTTCTCTTTGTATTGTTAAAGACTGGAGCATTTAACTTGAATAATTTTTAAAAAAAAACAACAAAACATTCATTCTAAGCATGAATGGATAACAGCCTATCATCACATTTTTTCTGTCTTGTAGGACACAGTAAAGCTGTTCGAGACATCTGTTTTAATAATGCTGGCACTCGGTTTCTTAGTGCTGCATATGACCGCTATCTTAAACTCTGGGACACTGAAACAGGTAGGCTTGTATTTGTAGATGCTGCTATTTGGCACTATGTTTAATTAATAGTAAATATCAAGATATATTATCAGTCAGGTTCTTTTATTGTCCTTTAGGTCAGTGTTTAGGCTTTCATTACAGGATAAATAGTAATTTTTTTTTCCTAAGTGTTTTGTTGTTATCTGTAATGGTGTAGCTGACATTACCTATATACCTATATTTCATATACATTTTTATTTGAGAAGTTTGATAGTTATTTGTGATGCTAGAACAATTTTCATCAAAAAGACAAAATTTTACCAAATCAGTTAATTGCACTGTTACATTTACAGGCATGGAATTAAGTAATGAAATTACACTTTCAACCTAAATATGCTTAATTTAGTAGAATTATTTCACTTGATCTTTCAGATAAGCTGCCCTTGAAGAGCACTCCAAATAAGAAAAAGTGGTAGAAATTGAGCTGCTGGTATAGGGAGTGGAGGGTGCATCTGATGCTCTTGCAGAACTTCCGGGGCGATGCTCTGTAACATTCAGTTCCAAATAGTTTCTTATACTAAACAGTACAGGATAGATTTTGTCAATATTCTTTTAAACTTAAGTCTGTTCCTAAGACAGGAAGTTTCCATGTTTGGAAAAGATGTTGGCTTTCTTGATTAGCAGTGCCACTAACCTCATACAGGTGACAGCCAGAAAAGTGTATGTCAAATCCTCCAGACTTGATTCTGAACTCATTAGACACCTGAAAAATGTATTGAGCCTTCGGATTCAAACTGGCTTCTGTAAGTTATGGAAAAGATGTAATCGGAGTGTTTATGGCTGAGGCTATGAGAAGTCAATGGTTTGTTGTGCAGTTGGATTAGTGTTAGCCTTTTCTAGGCTTAGGACTGAGGCATTCTTACCTGAGTTTAAGTTGCTTGTGAAGAAGACCTCTGATCCTAAGGAGGTGATGCTATGCAAAAATAGTGGTCAACTTGTGATATCCTGACCAGTCCTGATGTCCTTGGTATGTCCTGATGACGTACAGGGTACTGAACAGTGAAGTTGTTTGGAAAGCTGTAGTAAAGGTACAGAACAGTTTGTATGTGTATGTGTTTATACAGGGGCATGCATACAAACGTGAAAGAAGATGTAATCAAAGAGCAGGGTAAATTTTACCCTCTAATCCTCTCAAAGGCTTTTACACAAATACTTCCTACTCTTGGTAAAAGTAAAATGGATGGTTTTTATCAGTATCTACAAAGAACTAGTCCACCCATAGAACTTCCAGCCTGATGCACTACGAATGGCTTGTCTGTTGCAGGGCAATGTATTTCAAGATTCACAAACAGGAAGGTTCCTTACTGTGTCAAGTTCAATCCTGACGAAGATAAACAAAATCTCTTTGTTGCAGGAATGTCAGATAAGAAAATTGTGCAGGTATGTCTACTTAATATCTCTTACTCTAAAAATTACGATGTTTAGTTAAAACAAAAAAAAAAGGTTTTATTCTGACTTTTTTATTTGTAGTGGGATATTCGAAGCGGTGAGATTGTGCAGGAATACGATAGGCATTTGGGAGCTGTCAACACCATTGTGTTTGTGGATGAAAATAGAAGGTTTGTGAGTACATCTGATGACAAGAGTTTAAGAGTTTGGGAATGGTAAGTTTAAAAATTCGAATTTTAACTTGAAGTGTATTAAAAGCAAACTCAGATCTGAGTTTATTTTTAGAAGTATATGTAGTACATAGGACACTGGAGTGTACTGAGTTCTAGCTAGCTGAGGAAGAGCTGAAATTAAATTTCTACAAATGTTTATGTAGTTATATATGCAGTAGCTAAAATGTTTCACATTAAAGTAGAACCAGGACAATCTCAGCGACTTGCCAGTTTCTGGCGACTGTTGAAGTTGGGCATATACTGTGCAATCCACTGCATGTCTTTAAAGAAATTTTTAGTGCCAGTAGTGAATTACTGTCCCTAGCTTACTGCTCTACTGTATTGCAATCTTTGAAAACTGTTCTTAATGACTACAAAACCTAAGTCACTGTATGCAAAGTAAAATGTCTTAAATAGCCTCTGTTTTAATGGTGCAGATTTTTAATGGGCACTAGGCTGTATTTATTTTTAAGATAAATTATTAATAATTAATGCTAATATTGTATCCTCAAGAATAATTTCTCTAGAGATTTTAATCTTTAAAAGCAGTTGCTTCCTATCACATTGCTGAATATTAACTAACCCATCCTGGCACAATGCTCAAGACACCTTGCAGATTTCATTCTCCCCCAAAGAAAGCATAAAACAACCCTGTCAACCCGAAGCACACTGCACTCTATTAGGGATCTCTGTTCTCTTGCCTTTCCCCAAGGGTGTATTAGCCCTTAAATTAACCTTTTAAAGAAATGTCTGCTCTGTTACATTAGTGTGTATCAGTTTTGAAAGCTTTGAATTTGGATGTGTATAGTTATTGTATAATATGTGGCCCATGTATGATGTAGTGAGTTTAGTGTAGCTTCATTTCTGACTTTCTGGTAGTCTGGGTTTTTTGGCAATCATTGATACCCACAGTATAAATACAACAGATGCCAGAAAAGTGCAAGTCTGTCTAAAAAAAACCTCATAAAAACACTTTAAATGGCTTCAATTTTTAACATATCTGGGGAGAAACCAGATCTCTCCTATCTCAAATGTTTTCCAAAAGGTTTTAGGTACTAAGATTTTCAGCTTAGGACTTTTAAGATTTCTCTAGGATTTCAAATTTACTTTTTAAATAATCACTCCCATACCTTTAGGTATCCATTTCATTTTGCTGCTCACACATGCAAAGCTGTTGCACAATATGGATGCTAGTTTGACAGCTCTGTGACTGATCAGTTCCTTCCTAGCTTTTTTTTTTTAAAAAAAAAAAAACCAAACAACTTAGACAAGAGACTCCAGTCTGTGGTATTTGAATGTTACCCAAGCAGTCAGCAAAGCCCTCAGCATGTCTCTGATCAGCTGCTATCATTGCCAGTAGCAGTGGTGGTAATGACCAAAGTCTGGGAACCCAGGCTTAGGGTAGACATGTAATGCTGTCACCATATGTCTCTCCAAGAGAGCCTCTGTTCAGTATTTCATAATTAGACCCATGTATTTACTGAGCTCCTTAAAGAAAAATCTTTGCAATATCATATCTGCTAAGGAGTGTCTCCTGTTCTGCGAGTGGGAGGAGGATCTCACTTGCACAAATCTGTTATTTCCTTGAGATTGGATTGCCCTTGTTTTGTGAGCTTTTGTGTTGATGGCTGAAATAAACAGTGAAGTGGGTGGATTTAGTCACTCTGTGGGGAAGAGCAGGAAATGCAAAAAGGCTCTGGCATGAGGACGTTGCAACCTGATTGTTCCAGTAGCAGAAGTTTTTTCCTTCTGAAGAAAAAAATATGTACTCAGCTTGCTGTATGCTGAAGAAAGAGCTCCCTTGTTCAGATAATAGAGAACTCTACTGTAGGCAATACTCTGTAATACAGTCGTCAGGGCTTTTTTGTTGTTTTGTTTTTTAAAAAGCAAATGTAGTGCTCTCGTCTCAGGCACAAATTGGAAACCTTTCTCCACAACCTGCCATGATACATGTTAAATCAGTCTGCAGGCATATTTCTGTAATTTCAAGATCCAGATTTTACAGTGCATTAAAACTAAGTTAGTGTATTCAGTACAGAAGCTTTTGGAACTTGAAGACTTCCATGGGAAATTATTTCATGCTGTACCTCAAATCCTTTTTTCGTAATTTCATAGGGAAAATTATTTTCACCTTTTGGCATGATTCTTTGTGTGTTCTTCATCACATTATTTCTTCAGTATTCTACAGACAAAAAGCAGAAGTAATTATGACATGAATGTGGCCTTAAAAGCTAGTAATTAAAGCTGGTCTAATTGCTTAGTTTCAATTGTCTAGAGGAATTTTGTAGTATGTTTTGTAAATGCTTTGACTTGACCAGAGCTGGTGATGGGGTGCCATGTCAGACTTCATCACAGTGAGGAGCTTCTCCCCTAAGAATATAAATCTCCTTTCCCCAGGAGTTCATCCCATGCATAGATTTCACTGTGTTGTACACTGAATTGCAGTTGGTTGGTTGCTGAAAGTTCAGACTGCAAGTACAGGACAGGTCTTGCAGATTGTATGGTTTATTTAGGAGTCTTAATAGGAGTACTTTAAAATTTGTCTGCTTTGCATTTCATGTGGTTGAATCGTTACAGCAAGGATATTCAAGTTGACATAGGCATCATATTTTGTGTTCTTTCTTCTAGAAATGCAAAACGTTATTTTGTCTTTGTCCGCTTCGTATGGGTCTGATCCTACTTGAAGAAATGGTGAAATGATTTGGGCAATTGACCTGGGAGGCTTTTATTTCCTTTTGTCTTCAAGTCAGCTAGCAAAGCAAGAACTTGTACATTGGTAGCTTAGTTATTATCCTGGCAGGCTTAAGAGGCTTGTCTCTGTAAAGCTGTACCCCTCAGCAGACCTTTTCTCTCCATCATTCCTGGTAAAGAGACAGTAGTCTTCTGAAAGAGCTCTTCACAATGTGCAGATCCCAAAATTGGATTTGGTTGGGTTTGGGGTTTAGGTGTTTTTTGTTCTTTAAAATGATTTTTCACTCTTCTGCTTTGGGAAGAAGATGTATTAGAACACCAGAGTATCACATTTCTAAATCTTGGCTAGCAGACATTACTTTTTATATTTAAAACTTTTTAGCCTTTGAAATCCTGTGAAGTGGGGAAAGTATTTGAAGATCTTTAACGATAAAAATTTGAACAAACAACACATCATGTGAATCTTGAGGTCAGGCAACCATCTTTCTTGGTAATTTTTTTTAAAGATTTTTTTAAGAGAGCAGGCTGATACTACTTATTTAGCAATTTGACTGCAAGCAAATGTAAAAAAAAATGTACCTCTTCATTCTGCCTAATAATTTAATGCAGCGTATCCTGCAGCTGTCCTAAGTGTGTCTGGTAGGTTTCAACATAAAGCAGAGCTGTCTTGAATAAATTCCAGTAGGTGAGCCTGCCTTCATTTGTAAAGGGAGAGAAGGCAGGACAACCTGTGCTGCATTTAAATTTCTCACTGCAGTACCATTTAACTTTGGAGATCACAGAGTCATAGAATCGTTTAGGTTGGAAAAGACCTTTTAAGATCATCACGTCTAACCGTTAACCTAACTACTAACCTAGCTCTGTCAAGCCCACTGCTAAGCCACATCTCTACATACCATATATATAAGACATTTAAACACATACAGGGATGGTGATTCAACTGCTTCCCTGGGCAGCCTGTTCCAGTGCTTGACAACCCTTTCAGTAAAGAACTTTTTCCTAGTGTCAGCCTAAACATCCCCTGAAGTAACTTGAGGCCATTCCCTCTTGTTCTATCTCTTGTTAGTTACCTAGAAGAGACCAACCCCCACTTCACTACAACCTCCTTTCAGATAGCGGTAGAGAGAGATAAAGGTCTCCCCTCAGCTTCTTTTTCTCCAGACTAAACAGCCCCAGCTTCCTCAGCTGTTCCTTGTAAGACTTGTGCTCTAGACCCTTCACCAGCTTTGTTGTCCTTCTTTGGACATGCTCCAGCATTTAAATGTTTGTCTTGTAGTGAACGCAGTACTGGAGGTGCAGCCTCACCAGTGTCAACTACAGAGGGACAATCACTGCCCTATTCCTGCTGGCCACGCTGTTCTTTATGCAGGCCAAGATGCCATTGGCCTCTTGGACACACTGCTGGCTCATGTTCAGCCGGCTGTCGACCAGCACCTCCAGGTCCTTTTCAGCCAGGCAGCTCTCCAGCCACTCTTCCCCAAGCCTGTAGCATCACATGGGGTTGTTGTGACCCAGGTGCAGGACTCGGAGCTTGGACTTGGTGAACCTCATACAGTTGGCCTTGGCCTATCAATCCAGCCTGTCCAGGTCCTTCTGTAGAGCCTTTCTACCCTCGAGCAGATCAACACCCCCAGCCAACTTGGTGTCATCTGCAGATTTACTGAGGGTGATGCGTCTTCTGTGATGAGACTTTTTTTAATGGGGCTTCCAGTGGGATAGCTTTTACCTGGCGTTGAGGACTCCAGTTAACCAGTGGGGTGAGGGAGTTGGGTGGTGAGGGCTGATCAGGATCTGACCTTACTTCAGTGATGACCTAGTGTCCTGTTGCAGGTGGGGTTTGAAGCTGTTTGGGTGTTGATGCAGAAGGGTAGGATGGAGCACAAAGGCTGCATTTCCTGTGTTGGTCAGCCTCAGAGATTATGTGGACTTTTTGTTACTCCTTTACAGACTTACTGTCCAACAGTAGTCTTAAGTCTGCCTGTTTGGAAGCCAGTTATCCCTGCAGATGCTCTTTCACACAGGGTGTATTAAGTGGGTTGCCCTTCTTATTCTGAGGGATAAATGATTTTAAGATTTAATTCACAGGAGCATTTGTGTTCCTTCCTGACAACAGAGCAGCTTCTCACCCTGCAACGTGCACCTGTGCACATTGCTTAACACAAGATTATGGGAAATAACTTACTCCATAAATAAAATAGAATTGTAATTACCTTGCTCATGTTGACCGTATTGCCATCCAGCAGGGCTCAGTCAGCTAGTACAAGGCAGCCACCCACATTCTGCCCCAGTAGTGTCAAGCAGCCCTTCTACAGTGTGAATTAGATAATGAAGTCATAACCATCTCCTTTGTATTAACTGGTGTTGCTGCAGAGCATTTTGCATGTGTTTCCTCCTAAATACATTAATCAAATCTATTTTCTGCTGGAAATTTCTTTTGCTTAATGAGAAAGACAGACATGTGCATGCCTTCCCTTTTTACCAGTCTTCTAGTGTAAGGTATGTGAAATACTGAGAATATGCATGGCCCATTAGTAATTACATTTATATAGTCGAGACCAAATGACAGTCCTGTGGAGTAAGGATTGGACTGTGTTTGTTTTTTCCCTCGGCCTTTGTACAGGACAGTGTATGTTCTTAACACACATTGGCACAGTCCTGTATGCAGTCAAGACTGGGGAGTTCATGGTTCAGTTCAGCAGTGAACGTGTGGAGTTGGTTGGCACCCCATTTGGGGAGATAAGGAGGAAAAGGGCATTGTCAGAGAGTTGAAAGAGACAGACTCCTGTTTTCCTTTTAAAAAAAAAGGAAAAAAAAAGGCAGAAATATTCTAGTTAAAACAAAACTTAAGTCAGTAAGGCATTCCAGTAAGCTACATGCATATATCAGTCTATTCTTGCTACCTATATAAGAATTTTGTAAGAGCTGCTGTTAAACTGGGGTCAATAGAGTATCTTTTGTGTTCCAGTTCTGCTCTTAACAATTAGAATTATGATTCTGCTTTAGACTCTGTGTCACTTGATTGGGGTAAATTCACTCTAGCAGAGGTTATCCTGTAGATGGCTCCACAGCTGGAGCTCTCTAGGTGGGCATTATTTGTAATATTTTCGAGCTTTTGCACATTCTTCCTTCGGGCACCACCGTATGCTCCCTGTGGTTCACTGGCTGAGTAGATCAGCTGAGTGGAGGCAGCCCTTTGGAACATCTCCATGTCTTCATAAAACACATACTTTTTCCTTTTGCAGGGACATTCCTGTAGACTTCAAGTACATAGCTGAGCCAAGTATGCACTCGATGCCAGCCGTGACTTTGTCTCCAAATGGTAGGTTAACACTTTACTGCCTTCTTAGGCCTAGTTTACATAGGCACGTTTTACTGATTATATCTCTGTAATGTTGCTGTTTTGCATCCCGGTCACCCTACACTAGCCCCCCAACCAATGTGTGCATTTCCATGATTGGACTGAATCTGGTTTTGATTTAAAAGTCTTAAGAAGAACAAGTATGTCAAAATGAGGGGTTATATCAGGATAACTGTATCAATTTAAATTTAGACGTTCATCCAGACAGGGCAAAATAACTCTTCAAGGAGTTATGATGTGCTCTTTTCTGCATTTAAAATATTAAGGGAAATGATGGTGGGAACTAACAGTGGCTGTAAAGTACTAAGTGATTTCAGCAGTCCTTGTGGTGCCACTGTTAAAGCAGAAACTGATGTTGTACATAATCCTGTTAATGCTGTTCCTTTCTGTTTGGAATATAAACCAAAATAACTCTTGCATAAGAGAAATACCAAATTATCTCAGTGTTTCTGTAAGTTAACATTCTGTAAGTTAATAAACTGGTGTTTGTGTTCTTCAATTAGAATCAAACTGAAGGAGGATAAAGGTTTAGTGCCTCCAGTAATGAGTGAAAAATCCTTCTAACAGGACAAAATCTCAGTTATCTGTTTTGGCCAAAATTAAATAGCTTTAGTATCAACATTATTAAAGTGTTGCCAGATGTAGTTAGCAGTCCCATAATTCTGAGTAGTGGCCCATCAACTTGTTGCACAGCCAAGGTTTTCAGCCAGCTATCAGCTTCAAATTGTGTTTGCTTTGCAGTGGAAATATTTTATTCTTAACAATAGAAGCAGGCTCCTAATATAAAAAGGAAAATTCTGGAGAAAGCTGCATTTAAAACTGTTTGCTTCCCAAGGTGGCCTTTTTCAACCCCTATTTCTGAAATTGCACAAATTACTGTATTCTGATCCATTTTTTTTTCAGTTCACCTCCTTCTTCCACATTGAAATACCGGATTTCTCATTCTTTTTCCAGTTCTGGCTGGCCAGCATTTGAGTATTTGATGTCTGAGATGAGCCAGTATATGATGTTAGGAATGAAGTAGTCATCGTTGCAGCTCAAGACATCACTTGTCACATTAACTAACATTATCTTGACCTACAGTAGTCCAGTACTGCACAAAATTACTTCTTCCAGAATAGTTATGCTACAGATAGTGCCATGCACATCATGCATCAATTTGGAGTTAAATGAGTCCTTTAAAGAAAAGTAAATTGAAAATTTTACAAATGTGAAACTTTTCTGCTTAGGGGCAGTGATTTATGAATCTCATCAATTAATTTTTTCATCCTGAGTGATGCAGGAAACAGACCTTTTAAAATGTAGAAGAGGAAAATAACATGCTTAGGGTACATACTTGATCTATTTCTTTGGGAGGCTGATAAAAATCCTCAAATTCCAAGCGAGTAGCTGAAAGTGTGATCAGATTTACAGTGAAGTCAGCACATTTTACGTTATCACCATTTGTGTAAAACACTGTAAAGGCAGTGACAATATGCAGAGTTCAGGACGGAAGTCTGTGTCCTGTAATGTTCTGTAGCACATCATCTTTGTTGGATCCTCAGGCTGAAGTTAATACAGTGCCAAGGCACAAAATGAGATAAGAGTTAAGGTTAGAAAAGCCTGGGTTTTTTTCTTTCACTGAAATAGCTTTATTAAATTGCATTCTTTTGGGGTAAAGTATACTACATATTTGCAAAAATGTGAGGGTTTTCAAATTCCTGAGTCTACCTTAGACCAGTTTTTCCCATAACGAAAGGAACGGGTTGCCATCTTAGAGTACTCACAAAGCACGTAATCAAATAGATTGCAGCTTCACAGAATCACAGAATTCTAGGGGTTGGAAGGGACCTCGAAAGATCATCTAGTCCAACCCCCCTGCCAGAGCAGGGTCACCTACAGTACATCACACAGGAACGCATCCAGGTGGGTTTTGAATGTCTCCAGTGAAGGAGACTCCACAACCTCTCTGAAGCTTGATGGGCTTTTTTCCACGTCATCAGATTACCTGATTAGGTGCACCAGCAAGCTTTACTCAGTAGCTTAAAACTTGTCAGTAAGTTAATGGGGTTGATGCAGCACACTGTTGTAACAGCCAGAGCTTTTCTAGAGTCCAGAGCATGTGTTGTAGGAATATGCATCCCAAATCCAGTCAAACATAAGGTTTTGCCTCTTGGCAGTTGTAGCAGGCAGAAGCAGTAGCAGATGCTACTGAGAACCCTGATACATAATGAAAGTCTGGATTAAGATAGTGCAAGAGCAGTTATAAAAATCTCTTAAAACATTCCAGTTAAGTCTGTTTCTTCAGATGCAGCACTGATACCACCTTTGTTTATTGCATTTACAGGGAAATGGTTGGCTTGCCAGTCGATGGATAACCAAATTCTGATTTTTGGAGCTCAGAACAGATTCAGATTAAACAAAAAGAAAATTTTCAAAGGTCACATGGTAGCTGGCTACGCTTGTCAAGTGGATTTTTCACCTGACATGAGGTAAGTTTCTGTGGGGATGAGCTTCATCTTAAAACCTGCTGGCACAGACACTAAATTTCTTTTTGAATCCTCTGCAATGTTCATTGGTGCACAGCCATCCTATTAACTCGGCATCAGTTCTCTAGCCAGGCGGCAGAACGGGAAGTTTGCTCTTGTCATTTGATAGAACTGTTATACTCAGTGGTTGCTCTGAGCAACATTTAGAAAACAATCCATGTGGTCTAGATGCCCTGTTCTGCAAAGATGATTTACACTGCTGTTACACCATGCAGACACTCCCCTTGTTTTGCCTAGCCCTGGTGCAGCACAAGAAGCTTCTGCTTCTGAGTTGCATCTGGGTCTTTTTGCACACAGTCTGCAGCACAGGGCATATTCCCACAATATGCACTTCTCTAGGGTACTTGCCCAGTTTTCCCAATTCATAAGTCTGGCATGGGTATCTTCATTTATTCTTCAGAAAACCATGTTTTTCATCCTATTGGCTTGGTGATATGCCCCATACGTTTACCACTGTACGTACATAAGATATTAATTACTATAAAACCTGAAGAATAACCTCAGCAAAACTGGAGGGAAAAGTGGAGAGAAGTGTCTATAAATTTTAGAGAAACTTCTGGCACTTTTCTCTTTTGCTGATGTATTCTCTTGGGTTCCAGGAACACAGTGTATGGTATAATTGCATTGCTTAGCACATTTACCTCGCAGTTGATGAATCACCTTCTGCAGGACTTGGGCGCTTTAGAGCACAGCATGAATGCTAATTCTTTGGTAGGTATGTTTGCAGACTGTCAGGCATGAAGCTCACTGGGTGAAGCTCTTTTCCATTGCTCAATGTAAAAGTATTACAATACACGCAGTCTTCACACATGATACAGCTTTTCGTTTAATCCTGTTAATATAGCTATGTGATATCTGGAGATGCAGATGGAAAACTTAACATCTGGGACTGGAAGACAACAAAACTCTACAGCAGATTAAAAGCACATGACAAAGTCTGTATCGGTGCAGTGTGGCATCCACATGAAACATCTAAAGTTATTACGTGCGGCTGGGATGGTCTTATTAAACTGTGGGACTAAAGAGGATGCTACGAAGATCTAAAGATATAATTTCTGCTTACATCTGAGGTTAGAGAGAATTTTGTTGTAAGGATGAGTAGACATTTGTAATGCTGCAGTTCTCAGCTAGCTGTATATCTGCACTAAAGACTGGGAAGTCTTCAGAAGGCACAGCTGAAAGGATATAGTTCTAAATATGACCTCCGAGTATAAGAAGCTAAGGTCATCTGAAGCATGCAGAATCAGGTGTTAGTTTGTGTCATGTCATTTTCTGTGCAAAACACTCTTGTAAAATAAAATAATTTTAAGAAAACCTTTTTTGTGGTTCTGGCTGTCAGAGATGTGGGAAGTTAAAAGAGAAAGCCAGCAATTGTGTCTCTCTTCCTAAGAAGAAATCCTTGGTATCTACTGCAATAGAGCTGGAAAGATGCATTTGTTTACCTGATTTTGGGTGGCATTTTGTTGTCCCAAAATACTTCTGTCTTTATAGAACACAACCCCACTTGCTAAGATCTGTTAATTCCAGTAGAAATGAAGGACTAATTAGGAGCTAGCAGTTGTCAGATAAACTGTATCAACTGAGGACTATTCATAAACTCTTGGTTTCTGTCTATGTTTAACAATAGCATCATGCTGATCACTGAGTCTCCTCTTTACAAGTACTCCTTAATTTCAAGATTTTGCTTGTAATGGTAGTGTGTTAAGTGTTGTTTTTCCTCTTCCCATATGCTGTTATGTTCCAATAAGCATGACATACTAAAAAAAAAAAGTGACTGTCTCTTGTTCAGTTTGGAATACACTGTATTATAATCCCCATGAAGTTTTTTGACAATTTAATGTATATACATGTCATACTTTTTCTCTTTAAAGAACTTATTTTTAATAAATCTTTTTATAAAAAGTCTGCATACCTTATTCAATTCTTCCGTCTAGCAGTGTCTATATGAAATATTTCTTACCCTTTTGTATTTTAATTTGCAGTTGTACCAGCATTCAGATAGCTCATTCTCTTGCATTGTTTGTACAGAACTAATACAAGCTGGAAGCAAGAGAAATAAATCCTTCTAACTCCCTATCCAGAATCTTTTTGAGCAAATAATAGAAATAATAATGTATAACAAATTTATCCCATTGATCAGTCTTTAATTACAGTTTGGAATTACACTGTATTGTTTACTATAAACCAAATCACTGTTCATGTGTTGTAAATAATGGCAAAGGAGTAATTGCCTTAATTGAAAGCAGATTGATAAAAGATAAGGTGCTTCCATAGATGAGATACAAAAAATCTCAAATTGTGTAGATGGAAGGAAATGAGTTGCTTGTTTTGTGGTGTTTTTGTTGGTTTGGGGTTTTTTTTGTTTTAATTTCCTGTTGTGGAAGGACTGATTAACAAGATGATTCTGTTCTTTCAAAGAGTACTTGCTACAGTTAGGCTCTTGTGCATGAGTGTTTTTAGACCAACTCTCGAAAGCTGAGCTTGAGAGTCTTTCCCCTGTCCATTCATACCATCACGTAACTGCACCAGGTTAATATGTTTATTTACTTTGCCATCTCGGTAGCTCTGTGTACCTGACAAACTCCACAGGCTGTTTTCATGGGTGGTGTACTGGTGGTAATGGGGCACTGCCTAGCCTTGCGCCCATGCAGGGCCTGAGGTAGGAATTGGTAGAGCCTGGAGTGAGAGGAAAGAGGCTGTCCAGTGTGTCCTGGGACCTGTCCCCTCTGCAGGGAGAGAAGAGGCTGTTCCTATTTCTCAGCCCTTCAGGGTGTAGATGGGAGTGAGCTGCTGCCATGCCACGGAGGGTGAATTTCCGACTGGCTCTTTTCCCAGAGAAGACTTGACTCCTGAGCTGAGAGTTGAGCTCTGGCGTGTCCTGTGCCCCCAGTGCCGCTGCAGGAGAAAGTGGGCTGAAATAACTTAGAATGGTTTTATTCCTACAAATACATTTCCTAAATGTGTGGCAAGTGTGCCCTGACCGTTAACAGCTTCTAAGAACAGGGAACTGGGGAGAAGAGGAGGAATAGAGCAGATACAAAAAGTTCTCTCAGGAATGTGTATTAGCTTTCATATCAGAAACACCTTTCCCAAATGCTTAAAAGCCTTTAAATCATAATACACAAAATGCTGGGCTCTGTAGCTGGTAATGGTTTTCCACACGTCACCCAGCAGGCACAACTTTGTACATACTCTCTCTCTCTCCATATATATATATATATGTACAAAGTATAAAAATAAGTGTATAAACTTTTCTAGTAATACTGGGTGTTGTCTTTGGAGAAAAAAATAAGAAATGTTGACTCAATCAGTTCTGCTGGAGTCAATGAATTGGGATTAAATGTTTGCAATAAGCCCAGAATCAAAATTCCCCTAGAAACTTTCAGATAAAATCCTGTGTTCCTCGCTGTTGGTCACCATGTTAATCTTTTGTGGAATTTCTCACATCTGCATTAAAGCCTGCAGGGGGAATTTCTGTGAGGATAATTCCCGCTTGTCGGCTTGAGAGTCGCAAACTCCAAAGCTCACGTTGTCAGCTCATTTGCTGTGCATGAGGATAGACAGTGTGTGTCTGTGGTGTGAGTCTAGACTTGTCTCTCCAGCAGCCACCTGGGAAAAGATTTCTTGCTGGGCTACTTAACTCGAATCATGTCCTTCTCTATTTTACCAATTTCACGTTTCGCCAGAAATTGGTCTGTTAAAAATGTTGGTCAGGACAAGTCTAGACTGAGCCCCTAGGCTGAACTAGGCACGTGAGCAGACAAAGAACAGGAAGAGGGAGCGTTGGGAGAAAAGGGAAGAGCGTGTTTTGAGTTCCTCCAATTTATTCTCATCTAGCATTAGGCAGAGAATGCAACAGAGTGATTGAAGCCGAAAGGAGCCTCTTGGGAGGGCTGGAGGCAAGTGTGTCGTGCTGCCAGGAAGGAATACGTGCAAGCTGGAGTGCTGGGTTGCTGTCACAGCATCATAATTTTGTTCCCCTTGATCATGTGTCTGTAACTTTCAGAAACGATGTGCCAATATGTTGCCACTTTTATTAATACCAATTACTTTTATAGTGAGGGTTTTACAGATAAGTGATCTCCATCATTCTTGGAGTTCTGCCTGGGAAACTTGATAGTTCCTTTGGCCTTGTGCCATCTTTTTCTTGGACTTTTTTCATATGCAAGAGGGGGAAATATCCCACATATCCTCATGCAACTTCCTGGTAAGAAGGCTGGCTGTCTTGAAGCATATGGTCTTGGCATCTGTCTTGCACAGTGTAACTGTCCCCCCTAAGATGAGGCTGCTCAGTCTTTGCCCTTGTTATGAGAAGCTAAGATCTAAATTACTGTTCATCCAGAAAAGTCCAAGATTGTCTTGTAAAAAGCCAATTTTTAGGACCAGACAGATGTTCAATGTACCATTTAGCACTGTGGTCTTTACCAGCAAGCTTTGCAGCTCTGACAGCCCAGTAACACAATGTACTTTCCTTCTTTGTACCAGCTGGTCATTACAAACTCCTGCTCCCATTTGCTAGGAAGACTCCATATGACAAGCTGGCTGCACGAGGGAGAGCACACGGAGAGTGGAGGAAGGAGGGGAGTTTTGCTTGGGAGACTTTAAACAGTTGAACCTATACACCAGAAAAATCCATTGCCAGGGAGGTTACTCCTCTGGAGACTACTTAAGAACTTGCTACTGTAGATTGCCTTCACTAGCATACACTCAAAATTTAAGTCTCATATCTTGCAGTAAAACATGTCTTCTTTGTCAGGCTTGCTGATAACCCACCCCCACCCCCCAGATACACCATGGCTGTCTTGCAGCACTCGGAGAAAACTGCTTGCAGCAGGGTTATGTTTACTAAAGCTCCTTGCAGAGTTTTTTAATTGCAATGGCTTTCAACGGGGCACAGAGCTTTAAATTTACCAGGTACACTGAAAGCTTGTCCTCAGACCTGTTTGTTATTTTGTTGTATGATAGAACAGTGTAAATATTTAAAATGCTACAGCACTGAGCCTTTCTGAGTCTCCTGTTAACCTGCTGTGCTTCCTGCCACTGGGAGGCTGCTGAAATGGAACGTTGCTGCAGATGTGCCGGGTTGGTCGTTTCAGAGTAAGAGGTTCTTGTTAGGCCTTGAGGTTTTTGGTTGGTCTGAAGGATGTCAAGACTAACCAAGTCTGCTTCCCCTCTGATCTGGAAAGGAAGATAACACCACAAATCCTCTAGGGAGTCATTTCAGTAACAGGAATTTTATGGAGCTTCAACACCACTGACACTTACCTGGACGTGGTTCTGGGAGCTGCAAATCTTTCCAGTTCTCCCAGTGTAATTACCCCAGGCCGATTTCTGCTCCTAACTCCCCAGCTAAACACTTCAGTTGCAGAGTAAGTCTTTTTTTTTTTTGGTGGAGTTTAAACTATTGCAAAGCAACATTTAAAAACACCCTGTGCTAGAGGAGCTGTAACGATTTAGCTTCCTACCTTAGCTGGCACCCGGCTATGTTTGCCACACAGATATGGCTTTGCTCGCCCAAGCTAGTTGTTTTTATTTTGCATCCACATCCTTATACTCCTTCATCTCCTCCACACATACTCTGTAAAGCATAATCCCTTCCAATATTCCTTGCTCAGGACATGAAGAGAGAAACTGGACTCCGAACGAAGTCAGTTGTCAGGCCAGACATTACAGGAAAAGGAAGTGATCCCCATTCCCCAGCATTTCCAAAACCATATCGAGTTTGGTCAGAACAGCTTCTCTACAGCAAGCTCCTCTCTCTCTGTCCCCTGGTGCCGACCCTTAGGGAGTACCTTGGGGCAGAGGAGCGAGTTGGTTTTGTTTGCTTTTTATCATAATCCTTCCGGTATTAAAAAGATAGACTAAATTATGGAATAATATTTCTTCAGATGCTGAATTCTCCTATGTCTTGGAGAAGTTTTCCTTCCCTTCACAAAGAAGCAGTAACATGGTGTTTCAGGGCCTGGCAAGTCAGTTTGGGAGGTCAGCATGGGGTTTGATGAATTTCCCATCGCTGTGTTACAGCTGCTCTTGGTCAGTACCAGCAGAGAGATGCAGGTAGTTCTGGGGCACAGCTGCTGCTGCTCCTGCAGTAGAGGTCTGGCACTGTTCAGGCAACCGTCCCCACCTCCCTGCAAGGGTGGTGGCACCCAGGGTGGTGGCTCCACTCTAGATAGCTGAAGGTGGATACAAGGGTGGGATTCACATTGTTTGGATTTGATTCAAAAATGGAATTTCAAATATAGGGAGGAAAATGCCAGCTGAGGCACATGAGCATTTTAATTACTTGCCAAAGTTTTGTACTGCGTACACCACTGGAATTTCTTGAGGGAAATTGCTGAAAAATAAGCTTGTATGGTGGTAATCCACCAAAAAGAGCAGGGACATTGCATTGGTGTTCATGTTTGACTTGTCGTTTCTAGGTAGCGCAAAACCAGCTCCTGTTTTCCCCTTGCATAAGGTCCTGCCCATCAGGATGAGGGACATAGCACAGGCTGTCTCTGCAAAGGTCTCTTTCTGAAGGCAGGTAGGTCAACAGGCAGGTCAAACTACACCATGAACAGGGACTTCTGTTTAAGGGAAGAGATCCATTCATTGTCATGGGTGGTTCTCTTCAAGTGCCAGGCTCGCTTTGTAGATGCTGCCCCCGAAAGCCAACAGAGGGAGGCAAGTATAAATATGTCTCTGAATGTAGGTCAGCTCTGAACTTCCACAGGCGCTAAACCAGGTCTCTACTGACTGCAATTAAATGTCACATTGTGTTAACAAGCAGGAAGAAATCAAGAGTGATTTCCTACTGAATAACCCTGAGGGTCCTTTCAAGGGCAAGGGAGCGGCCAATGAAGCTCATGAAATCAAAGTTTTTGAATAAACCAGATGGTCTCAGCTATTGAATAATTCACCAGAGAGAATGAGTGCTGTTTCTTCAGGTGTGCTACCAGGTGATACATCTTTTTGGCATCTGCCAAGAAAGGCCAGACATATGTTCCTTTTACGCTTCCTTTGATCTTTCACAGCTGAGAGGCGCTCATGAAGAACAACCCTTCACAAGTCACTGATGGGATCAAAGCCTGGGGCCAGAAGTGCATGCGATAAACACCAGGTTTTGGAGTGGAGCAGGAGGTCAGACCTTTCTTTGGTCAAATTTTGGAACCTCCAGGAAAGCCAGCATGGCATTCAGAAAGGGACCAGTTTCCCTGGAGAAGTGCGTTACACGCCCCTCTGTGCTGCTGTGGGTTCTCTATGGAAAGCTCATGTTGCAAGCACTGACTGTGACAGTTTGGGGGGTTCCCATCTGCCCATCTGTCGCTCCTTAGAAAGTTCACCAGGTCATGGTCAGCACCTGTAAATTCTGATTCACAAATGTGTGTGATTTATAAATCAGTGTGGGCTGCTCTGAAAGGGAAATGCCCTCACCTCCACAGAAGGATCTGTGCAAATAAAACTGCTACTACACACAGCTCATCTCTGCCAAGATCCATTTTAGACCCAGCTGAAACATCTCTCAGTGGAGGTGTCCAACTAATGCAATAATAACTCCACTTCAGGACCAAGACTTGGTCATTATGTCCTTGTTCGCTGGGGTTGGCACTGGCTGCAGTCACCATGAATGACCAGACATGTGGGCAGTAAGGAGGCTCCTGGGCTGGGTTTCACCTGGCCCAGGCTAGAGGCAATGGGCTGGCTGCTCTGGAGAGCTGATGCGGATGCCTGCAGGGAGCACCAGGAGATGCCCAATGCACCTGGGGGCTCAGAACCAGAAGCTGGGAGGGAGAGCGGAGCTGGGCAATACTCACGACACTGAGCCGATCGAGTGTGGCAGAACGTGCCAGGAGCAGCTGGTGGATGGTATAATACAGATACAGAGGTTAGGAAAGGGGACAGACCACTCTTTTGCAATGAACTCCCATGCAGGCATACTGCTGAGCACGTTGGTTGAAGGTCAGTCTAGAGACACACGTTTGCCAGCTTGGTGGAAGGTCAGTCTAGAGAAACACGTTTGCCAGCTGACACCTGATAATTTGGGATGATTTGGCCCCTGTGCTCCTGCCCTGCGCTGATTTGGTCCATGCACCTTCCTGTGTTGCCCCTGGCAGGAGGATTCTGAAGGATGAGTCTCTGCCTCAGATGCTGCCAAGGGCAGAGCCCTGCAGCAGGTCTCTGGAGAGTCATCTCTCTATCTCAGACCAGCCAGAGGGGAAAAAAAGTCTTTACTGCAGGAGGTGGTGGATGCTGCCCAGAGCAGGCACTCAGGAATATTTTAGCAATTCCAGGATAGGCCAGTGGCCCTTTCTTCCTGCCTGGGCATGGCCACGCAGTTGCCAGTCTCCAAGCTGTGTCTATAATGGGAGAATGCCCTGCCCACACTGGTTTTAATGGTGCATTCTGTACTTGAAGAAGGGGGCAGCTACTTGTGTTTCTGTGCAGATCTGATCTGGGAAGACATGCCGAGTACAGCATTGGCACACAGTTACTGCAGGGCTCCCTGCAGGGAGATCATCTCAACAAGCTCCTCACCTCCTTCATGGCCTCTTTCACTGTCCCTTCTCCAGGGTTGGTCCTGGGCAGCGCAATGCTCACTGCAAGGAGCAATCCTACAGGAGCAAGGCAGGCTCAAACACGGGTGCCAAATGTGTATGGATGCACCCAGAGTAGCTGGTGTGGTTGAGAGCCAGCATGTAGCAACAAATCTGGGGGAATTGGCTGGTGGATCTTCAGCTCTGGCTGAAGCAGTCCCAGATCCTGCCTTTCTCTCTCAGCACTATCCAGAATAGGCCGCAGATACTGCCTGAGCAAGGTGTATGGCCGGGACCCTGCAGCAGGTAGGGGCCATCATGCCTGGGTATGGCAGTGAGTGGACACAGCCTGACCTCCCTCCAGCATCCCTCGGTGCCAGCCTGTCTGCTGTGACAGTGTCAGCCAGCGCTGGCCTGTGCCCCTGTGCACCCACCTGGCAGCTCAGTCGTTAGATGGGAACTGAATTCATTAGGAGTCTCTCCTTTAGGTAAAAGAGATCAATAAAAGAGAAGGGGTAAGGGCACAAAAGCAAGACCTCAGAAAGGAAGGCTGTAACTCTGCTTTAAGAGGTGCCAAGCAGAAAGGCACAAAAAATGCATGAAAGAAGAGCTGTTCATTTTCTCCCATAATATCACGTAACTGCCTCCAGAATGACAAATGGGTTTTATCTATCCTGTATCAGAGATAAGGTTTCCTTAAAATTACCATAGTTATTGGAATCTTTTCTTGCAGGAGATGTATTTGCTGCAGACTGAATTGTTCCTGACACTAGCTGGCAATCCTGAGCAAGAGATTAGCTGAGGGTTTACTAAACTCTTAAGTGAAGAATAACCGGGATGGCCCTCTACTCCATTTCTGTAATTTACATATACATCACCATTTTGTCCTCAGGGCAACAAATGATGGAAGACGTGCATCCCTTTGGAATTTTAACATATGAAAGGGATCATGTAATTTGTTTTTTCCCCTCTATCTATTGGTTTCTTAAAGAAATTATAATAAGCTGCTAAACTATTTATTCTAAGACTAACTAGAAGGAAAAACCTGTGCAATGCTAGAGCAAATATTTTTATGCTTTATTAATAAATCAGGACTTGCAGCTGGGCTTTTGCCACCCATTATTTGAAAATGGGAGTTAAGCCATTCTGCAGTGTAGCGAGTATAATCGTTCCAATAAGCTAGGTGTCAGCTTAGGAAATCCTGGCAGCCCCTCGCATTTTAATGAATCTCCTCATGGCTCTGCATTGTTAAACAACATAGGTACTTCACCTAGGAGGGTTTGCAGCAAGCATGGTTGTCACAGAGGCACAGTTTCCTACCCATCCTCAGAGGTTGTGGTTCCCTTGGGTTGTGTACTACCTGGCTGAGGGATGGCAATATGTAGCACAGCCCCGTGCAAAGCACTCGGCCCAGAGTCTTGGACATAGGGAATCCAACACAGCAGCAATAGGTCATCTTGATTTTGAGCATGGCAGAGCTGAGGAGGTTGTGGGCCCCGACAGCACCCTGCTCTGGGTGACTGCAAAGCCCCAGTCTAGGTGAGATGTGCATAAGCAGAAACAGAAGCTACATTTATACCAGAAAATAAAATGGTGCCAGGAAGTATTCCCCAGCCTTGAGGCAAACTGGCAGATGGCTTGGCCATGTCTAGCTATTTACTAAGCTCTTTCAGCTTCCCAAACAAGATGGCTGCATCCAAGCTGTCCTTGGCCAGGATAACTCTATGGCTGTGCCTAGGAATTGCCTAGGAGAGTCCTAGATGGCCTGAGCAAAAATTGGGCCAGGGTTCGCAATAATTAACCAGACAGCTGTTCCCAGAGCCTTTGCAGGCTGCCTGCCACTGCCTAATTTACAAGCACAGGCACAGCCAGGATCACCACCTGGTCAGTAGTCCCAGTTGGGCTGCACCATCCTCCTTCTTCCCTAAATGAGGCATTTGATATGCAGAAGACCATGTTAAGGCCCCTTAGAATAAAACTATGCTTCAGAAAATCCTCGTGTAACTAAAGAAGTAGATGTATTTGGTTTTAAAAGGAAAATAAAATGGGGAGGCAGTAAATCAGAGACTCCATGCAACACCAGGCACTGCCAGCATGACTGAAAGGCAGTAGATTGAAAACCAGCGTGACTTTGTTAAAAAAGAAAAGGTTTGACATTTAAACACAAGTTAAAATTTCAAATGTGATTTTGGAAGACTGATACAAAACTGAATGCATGAGGGCACAGAGCTGGCTTTCACTGAAGGGATTCAAATCCTCTCCATATCCACTAACCTTTCACCACCCTAGTCCTTCTCCATCGAAGTAGAGAGCGGTTTTTCCTGTCTCCTCCAAAACTGCCAAAGGTCTGCGGCCTCCATGGCCAACACAAATACTCAACATCAGACTGAATGCAGCAGTTTCAAGCCCCATGACAGGGTCTACAGGCCCAGTTAGGAGGTGGGCGCTGGGGTCAGGGCAAGCCCCACAGACCCAGAGAGGTGGGAGAGGAGGGAAGCAGATGCCTGGCTTGGGGCAAAGCCTGGGAAAGGTGAGGGGAATGGCTTGATCCACTTGTGAGGCAAAGCAGTGGTGCTGGGAGAAAGCTGACTCTCCTGGCTGGAAGGAAGAGCTCCTGCCCTTTTTTTTTCACCTCTGGCTGTTTGCTGGGATCCTGTGGGCACGCTGGGTCCAACACAGGGCACTGCTCTGGGAAGGAAGGGATGAGGAAACTGAGGCAGTGGAGAAGGTGAAAAAGGAAAGGAAGGTATAAAAGGCGAGAGGGAAATGCCAGAATTACAAGAGAAGGAACAACACGGGGACAGAGACAGAGACTTGTTAAAAAGACAATGCTGAGCTGAGGCACACCAAGGGCAGGAACACTGAGCCCTGCAGAAGTCAGAATCATAGAATAGTTTGAGTTAGAAAGGACCTTTAAAGGTCATCTAGTCCAACCACAGAAACCAAAGACAGTTACAAAGGCCGTATATCAAAGACATGGAAGTGGTGTCATCTTGTATTTCAATGCAAAGTTTAACGCCAAAATCCTTTTAAAGAGAAGAAAACCCCCAACCTGCTATGTATTTTTTAGCTCCCCCGGGAGTGTCCAAGGCTGGCTTCTGGGGCATTGCACAGCAGACAACCCACCCGCCAGCTTGCAGAGCCCCAGCACACCCACTGACTAGGGCACTTGATGTGCCACCACCTCTGTCACCATTGATGCAGAGCCAGGGTCTGGCCTGCTCATGCCAGGGAGAGACAGCCAGGCCAGGGTGGTGGTGAGATGGCAGCAGGCATCTGAGAAGGCATGCAGCAAAACATGCAACTAAACCCCAAAACAAACAAAGACGACCAGATTTCACTTTCATCTCTTTTAAATAAGTATCTCACTAGATGAAAAACCATGTGCTACAGCCATTGCAAGAGTAATTTAAAACAAGCCGTTCTTTGAGCAGAAGTAGGGAAGCTCTGTCTTCTGTGGCTGAAGGCTCTGAAGGGCAAGGAGGGGGAGTGCTGATGGCAGCACTTTCTGCAGCTGAGTCTCTCTGCCCCAATCTCTCCCGTGTCTGAACCCACCTCCCACAGCCAGACTGCCTTAAAGAGCCGAAGTCGGAGCACTCATAAGCTGCTCAACAAAATAGGCAGGAATTTAGTTTGGTGCTGATTTCTGCCTCTGCCAAATTCAGCTGAAATTGGCCAGTGGGTTGAAGAACATACTGTGCTTGCCTCAAATTTGCTCCATGGGAAACAAGGCCCAAGTAAAGAAGGTAGAAATCAAAGGCGACCAGAGAAGTAACAGTTTCTCTTTCCTGAGAAAGGCACCTCCTCACAAGCACTCCCCTGCCCAAGGGCAGTGAGCAGAGCTTCCCAGGACAGACAAAGAGGGATGCCTTCTGCTCCAGCATGGGGCAGCCTGGGAAAGCCGCGCTGTCAGCCCCCCAGACAAACCTTCACAGAAACCTCTGTCCTCTGAGACAGTGTACCTGCTGGCAGGTAGACCACTGCACAAATCTGCAACATGTATCTTCTCCTGGTGCCAGTTCTTTTGACAACATATAAAAATAAAAGCCAGTCTATTTAGTTAGCAGTCACTGTGTGCATATTTAGCAACCTTAGCCAGTGACGCCAAAGTCCTGTTCAATAACGCTACAGGACCAGATGGCTCACAGTCACACATCATAAATTCCTTTCTGCTATTTCCATCTTGTATTTACCCAGCTCAGTGTGTAACAGCTACTGGCATTGAAGGCTTCCTTTTTCAGAAACATCTGTGGTTTTGATAAGTCTTTGTAGGTATGGAAAAGCCTGAAGTCCTTCAGCTCCAGTTCTCGGAGCAGACTGTACCAGTACCGCACCACAGTGCTGTCATTGCCACTGACCTCAAACCCAGGCCAGTGGATGTGAACCTCAAAGACCAGCTGTCCTATCTGCTCAACAAC
Source organism: Aegotheles bennettii (assembly GCA_013398125.1). NCBI lineage: Eukaryota > Metazoa > Chordata > Aves > Caprimulgiformes > Aegothelidae > Aegotheles > Aegotheles bennettii. Next base: position 54,380 of record VZRW01005709.1, read on the forward strand.
ATCTTCCAGGATCAGGTTTTCCAAAATCTTCCATTCAGCGCTCTCCACATCTGCCTTGAGGACATCAATCTGCAACAAAAAGCAATGTTACTGTGTGAAAATGAGAGGCTTTGCAATTACTGTCAGTAACATCTGTGGCCAGGTTTGTCCACTGCTCTTATGTACGGTCCCTTTGTATGAGCCCCGCCCGGCACAAATCTCATAACATCCTAGGGCTAACATGGATAGTATGTGAAGTTTCATGCTGGCCTGTTCATAGCCCCTCTTCTGCCTCTGACTACTGAGCTGAAAAGCTTGGTAACCCAAGGTGTCTGATGCAGCTGATGCTACAACCACAGTATGTTACTGTTCCTTCACAGATCTTGTAGTGGCATTAAAGCTATGGAAAAAAGAAACCCATGTCACTGAACGAAAACACTAAGGCATTGCTGTTCCTTATTTCTCCATCACAAAATCCTGTGACAGAAGAAAACACGTTAACCATGATTACTTGCACCACAGTAGTGTGGGGTCTTCATGTGCCAGATGCTACAACTACAAAAGAACAGTTTGAGTCCTGCCGACCTGACACTGCGGCACATAGAGGCAATAGCTGGACACAACAACATGCAAGAGAAGGCCAAAGTGAAATGAATACCAGGAGCAGCCCAGCTCACGAGTCACCCACAGCCAAACTGCTGCATGAAGCTTTTGCAGGCATCGCTACTGATGAGGATCAAATCAAAGGAGAATTATGCAAACACTCTGCAGGTTTTTAAGGGCAGCTCCTCCAAAGCATAAGGGATAGCAGGCAAGAAGCCATGAAGTTATTTGAAGGGAAAAATACAACCAATAAACAAGTGACTTGTTCTAATTTTAGATTAATATTTAATTTGGTGGTTAGATATTCACCAAACAACTTCTCATAGCCCAATACAACTGCAGGTTGACTTTGCTTGGCAATCAGCTGAGAGCACAGAGTTGCATGCTTTAATAAAAAAAGAGCATTTCATCACAGTATCACACCTCGTAGAAAATGATGACTGCAGTACTGTTCACAAGCTGCAGAGCTCAAGGGCTCCTGTTTCCCAGTGCTGAACAGGGGAAATTTCCCCGCCCTGTGAGAGTGAGGTTTGCCTGTGCCAGTTCCACCTGAGCTTCTGCGTCTGCCCATCTGCTCACGCTCAAGATGCATTTGAAATGAAAAACTGAACTTTATTTAGAGTCAAGAATTTTTTTTTAAAGAAAACCCAAACCCCAGACTCTCCCAGCAGCCTACCCTAACACTTGAGGCACTTGAGTGTTGAGAAAGGCACCTGTGCAGGTACAGGACAGAAATTTGGGCAGGTGGTACAAAAGCATTGCAAAGGCAGCTGCTTCCCTAAGCTGTGCCATCCTAGGACTCCTCATCAGCATCAGGCCTTGCGCCAGCTGCACGGCTGAGGCACTGGCTCATGGACTCCTCTGCCCAGGGGCACAGGCCAGGGGTTGTGCTGTGAGCACCTCTCTGTACAACCACAGCTCTGCTTCACACAGGCCATAGTCAGAAACCAGAGGCCATGGCAGGGTTTGTGTAAGGTGAGCTGCCAGGATTGTGTGAAGGTTTCGTGTGGCTGCTTCTGTCAGCATGCCCTGGCTAATGGAAATGCTGTTGGATCCTCAACTTCACCCATAAATGCACATAAATACCCTTCATCAGTCTAAAGCAGGGGCAGGGCCAGGGCTGTAAATAACTTGGCCATCCACTTCCACAGGTAGATGCAGTTGAGAGGAGGAAGGCTGCCCTCATACGGCTGTCTTGCCACATTTTTCATCCCAAACCTGAGGTGAGGGACCAAAACCACAGTGCCAAAAGACAGAGAAGTTGTGGCTACCCCCTTCCCAGCAGTGTTCAAGGCCAGGTCAGATGGGGCTTGGAGCAACCTGGTCTAGTGGGAGGTGCCCCTGCCCATGGCAGGGGGTTGAAACTGGATGATCTTTAAGGTCCCTTCCAACCTAAACCTTTCTCTGATTCTGTGATTGGACAAGAAGTTTTAAGAGTTAATTAGTTAATTAGTTAAACTTCAGATTTTAACCTCACGTGTCAAAAATAAACAACAGTAACTGTGTGGGCTTCCTACACAGGGGCTCTTGCCTGATAGCAAATATCTTTCCAGTCCACCTGGACCTGTGGTACCCAGCACTGATCACACCTGGATGCCCAAAACTCCACAGTCTGTGGTCCTTGGTTTCCTGAGGGACAGACAGAGGCAGGCAGGGCTGGCAGCACAGGGAAGAGACATTAAGACAAAAAGTGCAGAGGCTGGGAGCAGAGGCTGACTGATGGAGGACTTATCCTCTGATGGGAGTTTGGGTAAAAGACATTGAGCAAAAGGAGTATGATGGAGAGCTTGGGCAGAGATTTAAGAGGCAGGGCTGGAGTAGTGGAAGAGGAAATTCTAGTAACAAGGTACATGCAGAGGACAGAAGCAGCAATACAGAGTGCTCTCCTTGGACTTCAAGAGGGTCTTTAAAAGAGGGCAGATACCAACGGAAGGTGAAGAGTTCAGTGCTTCTCAACTGCAAACACATGACCCAGAGAAGGGACAATGGGCTACTCTTGTTCCCAATGGGATAAAGGCTAGGACAGTGTATGGCTACTCCTGTCTTACTACAACCTGGAACTACACCATGGGCAGGATAATGCTGCTTACCAGTGGAAAAGGAGAAGTCATTAGAGACAAACACGGTGAAGCATCAGAAGGGGATTGGCTAGGAGTGAAGGACCAAGATCTGAGGACCCCGTGCAAGGCAGCTGCCATGGAGGGCTTGATGATACCAGAGATTCCAATGTGGTGGCCACATCTACCTTCATTTGTTCTCTAGATGGCTGACTAGAGACACCAAGGTCTGATCTGCTGAGGTGCCGAGCGCTCACAAACACATCAGCCCTCCTCAGGGACTGTGCTCTGGCACTTTGGATGGGCATGGGATGGAAAGGACCAGTAGGTGTGAAACACTTGCTGTTTCTGGTCTGTATCTGTAAAATCAAGGTGTTAATCACTGAACTCCTGTTACAGAGTACAAGGGTTGTGCCCATGAAGGGCTGTGAAACTTTAGTGGGACAAGCTGTAAAACAGCTAAAAACAAAACACTGCATGTTTTGAGCAGGACTTGGAGAGTGGGACTTGAATGAGGTCCATGGTCACAGACCGAATAACGACAAGCCAAGTTGCTGCCTATCTGCTCATTAAGGAAGCATTGTGCCTCCTCCGCACAGAGGGAGGCAGGGGGCCAGTGGAAAATGACTGAGGGATTACGGAATTAAAGCCTGTATTGTGGCACGTCCACATGGGGAGGGGAGAGGAAGGTTGCACAGACAACCTTAGCTCTGGTATTTCCTAACTTGACTCTGCAACAAAGACCCTGTCAGTCTGCCTATACATGGGTCAGTGAAACAGTTTAACACAGCCCTCCTTTGGGTTCAAGGGGAGGCTGAATGCAAATGTTGCTGCTCATAACATTTCAGCTAAGAACAACTTCATGGCTGAGCTCACTTGTTTCCCTTTATACATTTAAATAGGTTACTTATTTTTCAGATACCAACTCACAGCTCTACCTGCAATGCAATTTTGTAGGCAGCTCTGATTGCACTTGCATGCGACTGCCACAGGTCCATGCTGCCGCATTTCAGAAACCACAGATTTTTATCTTTTGGAGACTTCTGTAACTTTGAAAGGAGACAAATTATTCAAAACCTTTTTTTTTTTTCCTGGAGATGGGCGAGGAAATGTTTCTAAGAGTTTGCTTTTGTTTTCCCACGATCTTACTTTATGGCAACAGCAGGACATCTTTTTCCCATGGTAATGTTTCTAGTCATTATCCAGGTTTGTTTGTTTTCTTCTTGTGAGGAAAACTCACAAGAACTGCTGCTCTGGCTGCTCAGCAGGCACTCTGCACTGTATTTGCAAAACTGATCCAAAAAAGTGGCTGCTAACCAATGTTTTGGTAGGATAAAAAGAGTTACTGCAGTAATTGCTTAAACACATACTGAAATGACCAGCAAAGAAACACAAGGCTAGTGGGGACATGCTGCGTACACAAACCAGAGGCTCTTTGTTGTCCTTAGTGCCCTGCACTGCTCAGAGACCCAGAGGGAGGAAGGTACCTGTTTCTACCCACCAACTGCTGTGACAGCCTTCCAGGCAAGGGGTCCATCTCAGCCCAGAGTCTCCATTTTATGCCACAGACAGGGTAAAATAAACAGCAGAGCAGAGTGTCTGAGCAAATAACAAGCACCCTGCTAACCCCGAATGCAAGTTTTGTGATGATTAGACCACTGGGGAGATACTTACCCTCAGCAATCAGCAGCACACTACTGATAAGAAATGCACTATCACCTTCCAGATGCCTTGATTCAAAGTGCCAATGAAGGGATTAGTGGACAAATCCATAAATTCAGAGCTCTAATTCACCTGGGAACTCATCTGGAGTCTACTGCTGAGAGTAAATCCTGGAGGGCAAAGATCTACAGTGCCTGAAGGTAAAGGATGGCAGTCGATTTCAAGCACTCACAGACTAAGGCTGGTTCTTATCTTCCACAAAATAACTAGGTTATCAGAGAAAAACAAAAAATGTGGAATTTTTAAAAATGTTTTCTCAGTGTTTAGCTCCCTTGAAAAAGCACTGCAGCACTGTAGTAGGTACACTTGGAGAAAAAAAAAAGGCCTTTCCTCATGCACAATCAAGCATATAAAACAGCTGAAAAAGAAGGTGTTTTAGTTAGTGAAGGTTAACATGTAACGTATGAAGGCTCATTTCTTCTCTTTAAGGTAATGACTTGTTACAACTGTGCATCATTTCCGAAAGCAGAGATCAGAGCTCTGTTTGCCTTGATGGCTTTTGAAATACCAGGGTTAACGGGGATTTCAGGTTCTGCGCTGCCCCATGGGCACCATTTAAAGCTCCCCGTGGAGAAGAATCAATTGAGAGTGAGTAGCTGGAGGAAGCAATTTAGCTGTATTACTTCCAGCATGAACTCAGCACGTGGAAGTAGCAGTCAGGAAAGGCAAAAAACAGCAAACATGGTACAGATCAGGCAAGGAGGATCACTCCCTTTCTGTAGGAGCAGCTCAGTGGCATAAGCTGGGAGCAGGGACAAGAGAGCTGGTTTTGGCTTCCAAGCAGAGGAGTGGAGCTCAGAACCACATCATACTCCTGAACCACAGTGCTGTACTCCGGATTTGAGGCTGTGAGAAATAACCCTCTGCTCCAGTTACCATTTTGACACCAGCTGTACAGCAAGAGGAGCTCTGCTTGCTTATGCATCAGGTTTTCCCCTCTCCACCTAAATACAATTCTCTATTTTCAGCACACAAAACTCTAGAAAAAGCCATCTAATTAATATTTTGATAGCACATGACTTTGCACATATAAAACAGTAACAAACTATTTGAGTGCAGTTTTTTTAAACAGAGTTTCCCTCTTTTCCCATCTGCAACCTTTCAGCATGGTACTTCCCCCTCTTTACTTTCAAAATGCATACAGCCCCTCCTTACCAGCAGGCAGCTGTTTGGATATTAAGTCCCCTTTCATCCCTTCTATTCTGAGCCAAGGCTGTAATTGATGGCAGACAGGATGCCACGTAGCCTAATAGCAAATCATGCTCCCAGCAGCTTGTGACTGCCTCTCCCCATGCTCCCTGTGATCAGTGGGAACGGGAACCATCCTGGCTCTCTCTGAGCCATCCAGAAGGGAGATGGGGACTGCTGTGGGCACAATCTGAGCAACACAGATACTGAAATCAAGAGAAAAGCTGATCACTACTGGTTTACACTTGGTGTGCAGCTCCATACAGCAGCATTTCTCCTTCAAACTACCTCCCTTCCTTCCTACTCACATCTACACCCTCCTTCATAATGGTTTGTATAGCAAATTTCAAAATGACTCCAGGACAAATGTGTCATCTGAGATTATTAGCTCCCAAAGTGACAGACTGGGTACACGTTCAAGTATCTGCTTAAGGCATCAGAGCCACAAAGTTAGTTTTTGCAGTTGAGTGCTTACATGGTCTTTATTTAGTCTTTTTTATAGTAAAGGACAACTGTCCAGTTGAAGTCACTCAGACAATATACACATCACTGAGACAAAAAACCAGCAGTGAGTGCAGATGAGCTTTGTTCCTCTGCTCTCACTGCTGATCCTCCACAGCCTTGCGAGTGGGAGAAGTCTTTTTCCTCATAGTCTCAGTGATGCGCTTCCATGAAAGTGTTGCACATCAGGGGCAGAATTTTAAGTCATTTTATGTTTACTACTTAAGCTGGAGAAAATGTTTGAAAATCATATTAAGAAAATTTATTTAACTTTCTCTGATGGCCACCTGTCAGTATAGCAACAGCTTGCCAGAAGCAGTAACAGCTCCAGAGAGACAAACGTACCCATCCAGAAAGCCCACCCAGCGCACACAGGAGGCATCAATCTCAGCTGAGTGCTCAGCAGCACTATGAGCACCTCACCTGTGCCATCCCACAGGGGACTGCTCCCAGCAAGGACCCAGGCAGGCACCCCAAGTGAGTCCCTCTCATAGCTGCAGAGCCCAGGCATGGGGGTGACCTGGCACTCTTATTCCCCACTTCTTCCCTTGGTCGTTGATGCAGAGATGTTTTCCACATACTCTCTCCATCTGAAAGCAATTTCTCTCTGCAGACTGATTATAGAAAAAGACACTACCCCCACTCCTCCAGCCCAGCTCAGTTAGGCCATGTCACTTACTGCAGTGGACAGGCAAAGAAGAAGGCTTTTTAGCTGGCAGGAGGTTTTTTCCAAAGCTACTTTACCAGAGGACAAAATAATCTTTGTACAAACAACGGCCACCTGACTTAGGAGATCAGCATGGCCTGAAATCCTTTCTCTCTGATTGCATTTGATCAGGAGGCTGCAGGGTTTCACCTGTGGCCTTCCTGTCACCACGTACATCTTTCTTCGCTGTGGGATTAGTTCTTGGCATCTTCCCATCTTAACTCACACTGGGCACTGGACCAGCCAGAGACGGCAGCTCACTCGTTAATCATCTTCTGGTCATAAAATACACACATCCTCAAGCCTGAATTGATTTTCAGACAGGTTTTATAGGTTTAGCTAGCATTAAGCTATAATGACCTTAAAGCTAGAGGTATTGTGTTTAACCTCTCATCTAGCTTGCTACCCAGCAAGACCATGGCTCTTATACAATGACCCAAAAAACAGGATCTACAAGCCCTCAGCACGGGGCAGGCCAGCACTACACACAGACAATGCTGAGGGAGAGGACCTTCCCCTCACAAAAGTCCTGAGCATCAAAGATCTTGGTCTCTCTTCTCTTTAAACTGAGACTGGTCTCCAAAGCAAGCAATGGGCATCTCACTGCTAGCTGAGCACTCCAAATGATGCTTCCTCAGATGAAACAGGGTGAAGAGCCACTCTGAGGACATAAGCCCCCCAAAAGTGACCTCCTCACCTACACAGAGTGGCCGCAGCTCACAAGTACACATCCCTGCTCAGCAACACAGTGCTCCAGCTCCTGTTTGCATTGTGCTATACCCTTCAGTCTGCACAGCTCTAGTTCCGTCATACAGAATAAGATGAACACGATGTGTTCCTGTGTGATGTACTGTAGGTGAACCTGCTCTGGCAGGGGGGTTGGACTAGATGATCCCTTGAGGTCCCTTCCAACCCTAGAATTCTGTGATTCTGTGATCCTGTGAACATGCCCTCACCAGGTCCCTCAATCCGATGGATAGATTGTCCAAGTGAGGGAAATCCCACAAGGGAGCTTCAGAGATCCTGATCTTAAATTATTTATCAGCCTGATGATCAGCAGGAGCTCTGCTCACCAAAGCCCGTGATGCAAATGGACGTTCTAAATTTTGCATGTATTCCTTCAGCAGCCAACAGCAAAGGCTGGAAGCGCAGCCACTCCGCGTGCAGCCCTGGTCAAGCACACGAGTTGCTTTGCAAAGAGCACGTTTGGCCATCTAATTTCACAGGAGACGTCCTGCTGCCCGCTCCCCCCACAAAAAGGGAAAATCCTTTCATTTGTGTTCTTTTGATCTTCTCTGCCAGACCCTGCTGGATGCCTGTGGGAACGGATGTTTACTCAAAAGAAGAAATGCTGTACCGCTGCACCATCAAGTCTCTTCATTAAAGGAGAACAAACATTTGCAGTATGATTGTGCTGCCCAAGCACCAAGCAAGGACAGAGGGACCTGGCTCTGTGCTTACATAAGGCCATGTTGTCCTGGTCTTGAAAGTCTCTGGTGAAAGCCAGCAGCCACAGGACAAACACATGATGAGGGGAGAAGGGAGCAGTCGGTGCCAGAGGTTTGTATTAGAAGGCAAATAGTTAAGCAGCAATTTATCCCAAAGCCCTGAGGAGCCAGACTGGTGAGTGCATGCAGGTGCAAAGGACAGAGGGCTTGGGCTACTGTAAAATGGTTGTACAGCAATAGTAAACAGCATTTTGGCTGCAAGACCTGCTATTACTTATCAATACAGCATATCAAAGGCCTGCAGGGTGTAAGTAATTGAACAGAGGGCTCAGAGTCCTATCTTCAAAAACATTCACCACATCTTAAAGGACATATCTTGCAGAATGATAACACATGGCCCCAGTATAACTGAGCAGCTCTAAATGTGGTGGAGGATCTGGTTCCCATCTCCTGGGTAGCAGAGAAAGAGCAGGATGCTCACGGAAAGGGAGTTGCTCTCAGTTCTCATGAAACCAGCGTCATGTCTTGGACCACCACCCTGAGCAGATATTCAGCACCTTGGCTGAATTAGAAGTGTACAGATTCACAGAATTGTACTTAAGCTGGTGTTAATGGCACAGAGCAGGAGCTGGGGAGCACGAACACAGGTCTGAGCTCAGCAGGTGCCCTGCATCTGGCAGGTACCACCTCGTGAAGCAGGGCAGGTTCCCCAGGCTCCCGCAACCCCAGTTTTGGTGGGAGGAGGGAATGAGGAGCGACTGGCTTCTTACAGCAGCAGCATATCAACAATAACTCCATTGTGCCTGCAGCAAGCACTGTGCTCTTCTGAATGCAACTGTTTGACGCTGAAATAGTGGTACGCTGCTGATGTCAAAAAGAAGGTGGAACAGCACATTAGCGCAGCAAACTGTGCTGGGAATTGAACACAGCTTGTGCAGCCCTCTAGTAAAGCTGGGGGAAAGCACATTTTTAACACTTGATTTTTCTGAAGGGCCTTCCTTAACAACAACAACAACAAAGGCAACAAAAAAGGAAAATAAACCCCAGAAAAATCCTCCTTTCTTTCTACTTTTTAGCTGACAACAATATGCTTTGAAAGTGGTTGTGGTTTTTTTTAAAAAAAGAAGACCTGCATACATTCTGTTTCAACAGCCAAACACTTTCATTACAATTCAGGCATTACACTAGCCCTTTTCCTAGGGGAAGAAAAGGCTATGGATCCCACCACATTCAGCCCACGTTATCATTAAAAAGATCCTCACTCCATGCCTGACAATTGCATACTAAACAGCACCTCAGGTCGCTCCCTAGAAACACTCCTATTCTTAACAGTATCTTGAGAACTGCTCCTGGTGGAAAGAATTTAAATGAGATGAAAGGAGGTGCAAGGGACCAAGAGAAAACATGTAAAGGAATGTGTATGAGGCATTCCTTGCACACAATATCAGGAGTGGGAGAGGTGGTGAGCAGTAAATCACTGTCCAAAGACCTCTCCTTTCAGAAACATGAGGTTGTCAAGCCCACTTCTCCTTGCAGCCAAACTCTTCAATCTAGTTACAATTAAAATTCTTTATGCAGGTGCAGGCTCAGCTGACTAAGCAAATTCAGAGCAATTACCATCTTGATTTCATTATCACTAAAATTAAAAAATATATACATCCAGAAAAGAAACATTGTCTGTCAGGAGCTCACAGATTACTCAGGGGCAACCATTACAAGGTTACAAAATGCAGCATCCCCAGCTGCAGCCGGAAACATCTGCACAAGTTCAATTGCCCCTTTTCAGCAACTGGAGTGAATTTGCTAACACACTGACGCACCCCCAGACAAAGGGTTCACACATGGCAATGGTTAGTGTTCCAACTGCAGCTCTGCAGTAACTCCAAGGAAACTGGTCGCATTATGCAGAGAATTAATTTGGTCCAGCATGTACAAACACAACCTCAAAGGGACTGAATGCCTGTGTTACAGGCAATACGTCTTGCAAGAACTCATAAATCAAATTACAAAGCTAGAGGCAGATGCTTATTGTAGAATAACATGCTCTCCAGCACTCTGAGCTTTTGCTTTAATGGCATGACTTAAAAAAAATAATATTAGTTTACATTTTCTGGCTAGCTTGTCCAATGTTACCATTTCTGGTGCTCTCCCTTTCAGCACAAGAAGCATAGAAATCAGGCATGTGAGACAGGTTTGCAGAACTCTGAAGTCCTGATCTCAGGACTTGTCAGACAGATGCTGAGCACAGAACTGAGTTTGGAGTCACCACCACAGCTCCCTCTATCCTGTAGATTTTTCTCTGTGCATGCCTTGAGGTTACCATACACCTGCATAGCAAGCCCAACTCCTGCATTCATTCGTATCTTTCTGGTCCCACACAGATATAGGAGGCTGGAGCTGGAGAAAAAAACCACACAGGGGGAATTAACAGACAGAACTTTTAAGGGTGCACTCCCTTTCCCACTGCTCAGGTCCTCTCTCCTATTCCTACCCCATGTGCTTGTGCTGCATGGACTGCCCACCGCCAGGCACCGACACCGCTTTTGCCTGCATTGAAACTGCAGCATGTGTTGCCCACTCACCACTTCTTATCCCTTCTGGTTTTTGTGGATCATTTACATACGCACATGGTATCAGTGTGGCTCAGGTCACATCCACTAGTATTGTCCCACTATGTGTTAAAAACAAAAGCCCAAATACATACATACCATACCTCACTACAACAGACCTACACTGCTCACAGGGCCGAGACACTCCGACTTTCAGGAATAACCAACCTGCAGAAAATACGAAACTGCAAATGGCTCTCGTACTAGATTAAAAATTACTCCAGACAGCCAGTTTGAGAGCTCCTGAAATCATTCCCTGCCAGGAAAGCAAGACAGAACAGTGGGAATTACACCTAATTTCCCTGGGTGTCCCAATAATTTCCTATGGTGCTGCTGAGAGGGGCAATGCTTCTTGCAGGTCTCGGGAATCTGTTTCTCTCTGTGTACACCACTAGTGGCATATTCTTCTGCTGCAGCAGTACTGGTGCTTGAGGATGTTCCTACATGTTGTTATTTAAGAAAAAGAGAAGAGGTGGCCACCAGTCTCAGCTGGACTGACCCTGTGTGATATAGGGGCAAGTCACTCGAGGTGGGATGCACCTCACCCAGCCTTAGACATCTAAAACAAGACCAGCTGTCCAAGCTCCCTTTATAGACCAGAGAGACAACAAGAGGAACTTCTGAAGGGCCATTTGAGATGTGCAGTTCACACCATCCAGCCTGTTTTAAACATCTGCTCTTGGATGAGATGAACTGCACCTTCATGGTTTCCCTTGAATTTATGAGGACCTCAACAGCTATCTCAAATTTAAGTTAATGGAGGTGAGTTCCATGCGCCTCCATCCCCTGGCAGGTCATTTATTTAGACTATAAGCTCTTAAAGGTATGGTATTACATCTGCCTGGTGCAAAAGGGTCCAATACTAACATGGGACTTCACTATGCAGAGTTACTCCTCCTGCAAATAGGTTCGGAACAGCCATTTACACTTTTAAAAAAAGAAAAATCAGTGCTCTGGGACAAATCTCTTTCTACTGTACCAGGCAGAACTTGATACAACAAATGAACAGTCTGATGTGTCCACTTATAAGCAAACAACATGGCAAGCGGTAGCAATGCAGACATTTCCTGGGAAGGAAGGGGAATAAGGTGGTCACAGCCTAAGCCCTCTTCAGGACTTCTGAATAGTACTGATTGCTGATGCTCCAGATGCAGGAGGGGCAGTTAAGCACTAATAAAATGTTATGGGAAATCAGGATCTCTCATGTCTGAGGAGACTTAGAGAGGCTGGCATGACAACCCTACCAAAGCAAAGGCTGTTCTTCACAAATATAACTGGATGGTAAATAACAGCTGCAGAAAAAGGGCCACTTAAGCCTAAAGACCATTGATTGCACAAGAAAACTTGGATGTGAAACTAATGAGGCTAGAAATCAGATGAAGAATGGGGTTTTTCCTTTTAGAATTGAGATTCTGAAAAAGCCCCATATAAGCATAATAAAACAAAGAAAAAATTAAGCCCTTTCAAGAGAAAACTCCAAACATTTACTTACGCATTGGTATGATGCAGCAATTCTAGAGATCTGGTCTCATTTGGTCTTTCTGACACTAAGACAAACTGAAGAGAGTGCAGATCTGAACTTGTGACTCCTGCTCCAGCAAGGTGAAGAGGGCTGTTCCCCAGCTGCAGCAGCGACAGTGACAAGGACTCACCTCCCCGCAAGAGCTTCTGGGCTTCTGAGCTCCTGGTTTCTCATCCCAAGCTCAGGCTTCCACATCAGGACACAGACCAATATGCAGCCCTCGTCAGCCTCATCAGTACCTAAGCACCTTCTGTGAGTTAAGATGGCAGCTGAGCTGAGTTTGTAAACACGGGTGGCATCCACATGTTGAACTTGGGCACAGCAGCATCTTAGTAAACGTAACTCACACTAATTAACCCCCAGGCTCCCTGTGCAATACTCCAGTCTACCTTGCATGGGCTAATCAAAGTTACATGATTTTGGCTAGGCAGGGTCAAGAATTCAAAAGGCTATTCTGGCCCCTGAAGTCCTGAGGTGTACATAGTAAAGAGCAATCGCATGGACATTTTTTGTTTTGTTAATCAAATCTTCATGTACAACTAAGTTGTTATACAGTTTTCCCAGGACTTTTATTTTGTATTTATTTGTGTACTGCCAACAGAGCCGATTTTAAAACAAAATGGTAAATCGCTCTTCTTTAATCTTTGCTCTTTCACACCAGTTTTTCACAGAACTGAAAATGCAAGCACGAAACAGACTCTGTAGTATCTGCTTTAGGAGAGGAGCAAATGATAAATTACTTGCCTCAGAGGAGACGAGGTTATTAATCAAAATGGCTTCAGGGTGTAGTGTTTTGAAGTTCTGTTGTGTGTTCAATAACAAGTGAAAGGGAGGAGGTTTTTCCTTTTGAAAGCCTAAATCTGAGCCTGTTCAACAAAATTAAGCAGATATCTGTTAACCAGCTTGTCACAAAAAAACCCAAAACTTCATTAAGAACCAGTGTAAATTAAAGCCTTCGAATCAAAATCAGGACTTAAAGATTGCTTTGCTTTTCTTTTTATAATAAACAATGACACAATTTGGTCTCTTATGTGATTTGTTCAAGATGACTTGAATGGCCGGAGTTGAATGCAACTCTGCTGTTCCCTGAAGGTTACTCCTATGAGCACTTACTGATTAAATGAAGGTTTTGCTTTGCATTCTCAGGTTCTCCCTTTTTGGCTTAATTTGTTTTCCAAGAAATCATCTCATCCACTGCTGAACTATACTGCCAAGGAGCGCAAATTCATAGCACTTACTGATGGCATCACACAAAACTTGTCCTACAGAGCTCCAGGAGGAAAACTGGTACTGAAGTAAGAGTTTGTTTGTGTGAACACACATGATTTAGTCATGCATGACCATTCAGGACAGAACGAACTCTTGCTTGCTTCTGCTGCTCAGGGCCTTTCTGTCAAAGGTTTTTAATTTTGCTCTATAGCACAACCTTTGGAATATGGAACGCATGTAGCAGCTTGGTTTGAATTTCTGGTTAAGGGTTAGGACTCTTTATAAAGGGGATAATGTTGGGAGTCAGGGGAGAGAGTTCACATTTCAATACAGTCTTCCCCTTCTAGTTTTACTGCATACTAAAATTTGGACTAAACGGAACATCACAACCTTCTGAGGAGGACACTGATACCATACACAATACAAATCTATGCTAGGACTAGGTGAATGGTTTCTTTACACACTTGAAATGGCCCCCTTGTAGCTGAAACTCAGACTGATGAACCCCTTGCATGACCATGGAACCAGCTGTGCCTAGTCTAGAGGAGCACCAGGAAATAATGTCTGACACTGTCTCCCACAGTAGTCATGTATCCAAGCCAGGACGTTACAGTCTGAATGAACAGACAACTACATAATTAAAAAAACAGTGGGATGGTTGGGCTCAGAGGGCAGTGGTTAATGGGTTGTACTCTAACTGGAGGTCAGTTACAAGTAGAGTGCCACAGGCATTCATCCTGTTTAACATCTTCATCAGCCTGAATAGAGGAGGTGTTAGATAACACTCTTGTCATATTTGTGGATGACATCAAATTGGTGGGACCAGTCAATACACGTAGTCCAGGGCAGAGCTGCCAACCAGAGGGACTGAGACAAGCTGGAGGGATGGGCCAATAGGAATCTGGCAAAATTCAACAAGGACAAATGCGAAGTCCTGCACAGAATCATAGAATTGTTTGGGTTGGAAAAGACCTATAAGATCAAGTCCAACTGCTAACCTAGCACTGCCAAGTCTACCACCTAAACCGCGTCCCTAAGCACCACATCTACATGTCTTTAAATACCTCCAGGGATGGTGATTCCACCACTTCCCTGGGCAGCCTGTGCCAGGGCCTGACAACCCTTTCAGTGAAGAAATTTTTTCTAATATCCAATCTAAACCTCCCCTGGCACAACTTGAGGCCATTTCCTCTTGTTCTATTGCTTGTCACTTGGGAGAAGAGACCAACACCCACACCGCTACAAGCTGAGGACTGCCTGTCTGGCTGGGGAGCAGCTCTGCAGAAAGGTCATGGAGGTCATGGTGCAAACAAGGCTAACAGCATCCCAGGATGCATGAGCAGAAGCATGGCCTGTAGACCAATGGACATGATTATCTCCCTGTCATCAGCACTTGTGAGAGTGCATCTAGATGGTACATCCAGTTTTGGTTCCCCCAACACAAGTCAGGTAATGATAAACTGAGGTGAGTTCAGCTGGGAGCCACCAAGATAGTTGGGGACTGGAGCATCTGCCCTGCAAGGAGAGGCTGTGGGAATAGGGCTTGTTCAACCTAGGCAGGAGATGGCTTAGTGGAGGGTGCTAATACCAGCCCATAGAGCCTACAAGGAGGTCATCAAGAAGACAGACAGGGTCTTCAGCAGTTCACAGAAAGAGGACAACAGGCATAAACTGAAACTGGGGGCTTTCAGACTGGATATAAAGAGAAACTTTTTCATGATGAGGACAGTCAAGTGGGACAACAACTGGCTGAGGGAAACTGTGCAGTCTCCATTGGAGAAAACTCACTGGTTTTCAGGACCAGGGTAGATGGACCAAGTTAGACCTTGAGCAACGTGGTTTAACTTCATAGCTGGCCTTGCTTTGAGCAGGAGGTTGAACTACAGGCCTCTCAAGATCTCTTTTGACTTGAATGATGCAGTGATCCTGTACAAAGGAAGTTCCCCATCCAGGTGTCACTGATCTCTGGTGAACACCAGCACTCTAGCATCCTCACCCTAGTAGTTATGAAAGGGAAAGCTTTCACAAAGTTGAACTCCACTGCAACAAGAAATAAAATGTTATGCATTCAGTGGCTTCCCCCCGTTCTTCCACTGTTCATCAGCAGTGTACTATGGAGTGTGCATGTCCAGCAAAAAAATTAGAAGAAAAAAAAAAGATGAGCAAGATCAATTTTTACATCTTTATCCTTTCCTGTGGCTGATAGAATACTGCTCTTCTTAGAAGATAACACCAGTAAATTTTCAGTTTAGATTTGTGTACCAGTAAATAGGACTCCCACTACATCCTTTGGAGATTATTCCAGGGCTTAAAAGATTTCACGCTCTAGCAATTCGCAAAAATACTCTGACTACATGTTTCCTTTGTCAGTCTCATCCTAATATAGTACTAGATAAGTCCTCTATCTCAAGGCTATTTGCACTCCCCAGAGAACTGAGGACTGTTACACCACATAGCCAATTAGAAAAATCAAGTTCTTCTAATCTTTCCTCAAATTCACTCTAACACTAAAACCTGTTTCTATTTCTTGCCATATTATCAGGATGGGTTTTCCTTTCTGTGGATGAGGTCCCAATACTGACTGCAGAATAGCAGGTGTGCTCTCATCTGAACGAGAGTGTAAATGAGCCCATCCAAATTCTTCGATTCTCTTGAATACAAACCCCCCAAACTGCATGTCTTCTTTTCAAGGCTACAACAGCAAGAACTCCAGGAGGCCTTGTCTGTCCTCTCTTCATCAGCCTGATCCAAAGTCTCTGGCATCAGTGGAAATAATCTCAATCACTTAGAGGGTCTTGGATTAAATCCCAAATCTTAAACAATAAAAGCAAGGAGAAAATGAGGCATTAACTTCAAATGCAGCTGCCTGGAATTTTTCCCTTGAAGTGGGAACAGAACAGCTTTGAGGGTAGGCAGAAGGATCTTCAAAATTATAAAGAATGGGATGAAGAGCATGTTTTAACTTTCTAATTGAAAAAAGTGCTTTGGAAAATATCCTGCGAAACTGTTTCAAATTAACTTATTTATTTTAGTCAAGGGAACATTCCACTCACATTCACAGGAAGAATGAAAACCTGAAAGTCACAGTATTTACTTTGATGTTCTCTTCATAAACTGGAGCTTATTGGTGTCTTTATACAACATACAACTTCACAGGCTGCCTTCCAAACTAAAGAAAAACTACACAGAGCAACGTGAGGAGAGTCAGCCCATTCAGGTATTTCGCAAATAGGAAGTAACAGAACATTGCAGAGTGTATAACAGCTTTATCCTCACCAGGAGAAAGGCAGCTCCTGACCTCGCTAATGCCATGGTTTTCCACAGGGGAGCTACCCGAATACTAGCAGAGCAAGAGGCTGTATACACTTTTCATAATGCACGAACACACTTAACCAAATCCTGTGCCACGTGTACACAGCTAGAGGAAAGCCTGATTGCACATGTTACATGTGCATTATCTTCTTTGGCTGCCCTCCAGCCAGTTGCTTTCATGTCAGATAATTTTCACCCCAAAAGTTATACACTCGGAATTCACAGCTACACCCTTCTCGTTCACATAAGGCCCCACAATCACCCTCTATTACAATGATAACTGAGAACTGGTTGTTCTCAGTAGGTTTGGTATACCACAAGACTCAAGGACTTTTTCAGGATCAGGTCATTAATCATTTGCTCTGTGACTAATTCTTCTAAAATCAAAACAATCAACATAAGGCACATGTCAAAGGAAAGCCATCTCTCTCTCTGTCCCCAGATGTTTCACTAATGCACAGCCTAGTATAGTTACAGTATGACTAAGAAACAGGAAAAAGCTTCATTTTTCTCCTCTTATCTTCAAAACGGTCCAATCAGGAGAGCTGAACCAAAAGAAAACACTAAAGGAAAGCAAGTGAACTGAAAAGGACATCTTGCGGTTTATAATAACAAGCTAAACAAACAAGGCACTGCTCTGCTTACTTTGTAAATCTCACAGAAAAGCTCCTCCTTAGCTCAGGCTGCCTAATTCTTAAAAACCAAAGACAAGCAGAACTAGCTGCAGGCAATGAAGTGTATTAGCATTTGAGTTCGTGCTTGTATATCCTCTGAAGGAAAAACTCTCTTAAAAGCAACCTAAGGAACCTCCTCAAATGTGTTCTGGCACTCAAATGTATTTGAGACTTGAAAATTTTTTATGTCTTTACAGTTCCTTAAAAACAAACTGGGAAACATTAAAAAAAAATAAAATCACAGATTGCTGCCAATTTCAGAACAGGATGTTTTTGTTGTTGATGACTGTAATTAGGACCAGTGGCCTTGAAAATATAAACAACCCATTCATTACCTCTTCTCTTCTAATTATTTTTGCAAATATTTTTTTTTCTCTTTAAAACCTTGGCTGTATGAGTAGTTTTTAACGCTCATACTCAGGCAAAGACCAGAACTTCCACAGGTCTGAAAATACTAGCACCCAATGTCTCCAGCTAGCTGGAACGAAAAGGAAGGGAGGAGAAGTGAAGTATTTAGTATATGGCTAAGTGATTTAAAATCAAGGTGGCTGTTAGCACACAGAAAAAGCACGACAGAAAAGGCACCCCTACAGGAAATGCATTACAAATATTGCTGAATAAAGACCCACTGTCAGGAGATAACCTTGGGAAGTACCCAAACTCCTTGAAGACATCAAGGAGGAAGTTCTGCTGCTTTTCCAGCACCTAATCCTGCAGTCAGAAACCTGACCCCTGAGTCCTTACCTTCTGATGTCCAAATTCATTCAGTATTGTGCCCAGCTTCTTTGTGTTGCTGTGAAGTTTATGAGCAGCAATGGCTGGATTGGGATCTCTCCAGTCAATGGACAGGCGATGATACCAGAGGTGCTGACCCTCGTGAATGTGTGCTGACTTGATGCTGGGGTCAAAGCGATGCACCTCACATCCACTGTTGGCCATGCTGACCTCAAACTGGTTGTCATCGTTGCCTAGCCTACGAAACAAAAAAGATGTAACTATTAATGCTGCAAAAAGAACTATTAATAAGTAGGACATTATGAGGATTCATAGTAAAAGAAGGCAAAATCCAACCTATTTGTTTCTGAAGCAATGTGGAGGAGCTGTTGTGCTCCTTCTTGGGATATATCCACAGCAGTGAGCACAATCCAACCCTATGGAGAATGGGTGCAGCAAAGTTCCCACCACAGACAGAGATATCGACATTATACAGCTGGTTGGACACACGCCATGGGAAAGATAAGCACAAGAAGAAAGCAAGGAGCCGGGAAGGAAGTATAAGAAACTGTCCTTGAAGAAAACAGGTGTATGGACATTGCTTTTTACAAAAACATGTTTTTAAGGCTAGCACACAATAAGCTTGTGTTGGGAAAGAACAATACTTTATATGAGAATAAGGGAATCAAATACTGCTATGTGGCACTTTGCAGTGCTGGGGCATGGGGCTATAAAACCCAGAGTTGTATCACAATAAAGGGTCTTCTCTTCACCCCACAAGAGGAGTCCGTGTCATCGGTCATTGCACAACCCTAGTTCAGATGAGATAAACAGAAATAAAGCTAAGGGTCCACAACAATGGACAAGATTGACAAGATTGACAAGATTACAATACTTCCCTTAGTCCCCACTGCACAAACTTCCAATAACCAAGCTATAGACAGAAGAGCAAATACATTTAAAATTTTTACAATATTGTTTTGTAAAAATCAGGCACATTTCCTACCGTGTATATAGTCTGGTGTTACAAAGATGAGCCACAATGGCCACCAACAGAGACAAGACACAAGAACCAAATGCCTCTCTTTCTCCGTGCACAGGAGGACGCAGATTAAAAAGCAAATTTAAAAATAACCCCCTTTACAACAGTAGCAGAGTTGTTACACAGACTTAAGAGAAAGATTGCTGCTAATTTGGCAAAGACTCCAAAGAAGAAGAAAAATTAATAGCCCCATAATACAGCAGTGTTGTCTCATTCCTTGTCTGTGCAAGCAGAAGATGTACTTTACAAGGCTGTGCCATATTCCCACCTCCTACAGACCATTGGTTCACACAGGCTACACTCAAACTAAAAAATTCTGGTATTTACCATTGCACTCACACGTCTGGACCACAGCCCTTCCCTACTGCGTAAAACAGGATGTCCTCTTCATTCCTACTCCTCCAAGCTTGTTCCAAACATAGTTCAAATCATGCACTAAACCTTAAACTTAATCAAAATTATGCTCTTGGACATGCTTGCATGTAGTACTGGGAAGAGAATCAAGACTTTATAATTAGCGCTTCAACCAGTTGTACTAATTGAGAATATCCACTATGTACTACCAGCACGGCGTTTCTCTGTCATACACAAACCATTACAGGGCAGTACTCTCAGGTATACTGTCAGAGTACCTGCTACACTGCACCACAGTTATCCTTAGAAGTGGCCTGAGTCTGAAATAATTCTGGTTACTTCCACCAATATGTAAAACACGATACATTTTAAATCATGCTATACTATAGTATGACATTAAGCCAGCACTAAAAGTTTTACATAGATGAGATACTGGTAAACTAAAATGGAACAATATTTGGAAGAGCATGTGTTTTGGAAGCTACCAATACAGCATGATGCTTGCTGCAATACTGGCTATGCACAGTGTAACGATGCCCTGTCAGAAGATCTTTTTAACCATCCTCCCCTTCAGGCATCCTGGGAAAGCAGGGGGAGACAGGATTTGTGAAAAGTGCACTTTTAAGAATAACTCAATTTCATGGGATTCCAGCCCATACAGCCATGCAGGAGGATAAGAGAGGAGTTTTCTTTTAATACATTCAACACACATTAGGAAAAAAGTTCAGAAGTTAACCAAGTGAATTGCCACATTTGTTTGCATGTGGCTTTCTACAAAAGGCCTGTGTAATCCTTTAGGAATGAGAAGATGGCTAAAAATGAACGTGTGAATTGCTGGGGACAGTCATAGCATTAGAGTGATGAGTGTATCAGCGACCCATGGACACATGTGTCCATGGCACGCTTTTAACAGTACCAGCTGGCACAATCCACAGGGCCAGATGCTTTTGATGTAGGCAAACATCAGGCTGCCTCTACACAGATTGCTACTCATATGAACTGCAAAGGGAGGTTCACAGTGGTGTAAAACAGCAAAAAAAAATATATAAATGAGGATGAAGAAGGTGCTAATATATCTTCTGGCACTCTAGCTAACAGCTCAAATTTATGCCTGAAGAGAGATCTAACCAACAACAAATATTCAAAAGATGTGTAGATGTGGTACTTAGGGACATTGTTTAGTGGTAGACTTTGCAGTGCTTGGTTAAAGGTTGGACTTGATGATCTTAAAAGTCTTTTTGAACCAAAAGGATTCTATGATTTAGGACAAAAAATAAGGTCATCTCCAAAAGGACTGGTTTTAAAAATTCCTGGCTCACATGTGATGATGTTAAGGGATAACACAGCATCAAAAAGTCCCCATCAAACAAATTAGTTCCTCTAAGAAAGATTTTGTGTTACTTAAAAAGGGACCATGATGTTAAAAGAACAGTGCAGAGGTCACAGAAGACTAGAGAGGCCCTTCCCCACCATCAGGAGAGAGCAGCTGCTGCCTCCAGCAACAGCAAAATAAACGATGCTGAAGACACTGACCTGTTTTTACTGTAAAGGAGAAGAGAGTTGTGTTACAGGGTTGGCAGTGGCAGGCAGTCCCCTGCAGCGGGGGCGGAGGTGGGCTTCTCAAGCAGCAGGAGTGGGACCCGGCCGGGGGGGCTCCTATGCATGCCAGGGGGAAGGAAGGGCTCGCTGGTACTGTGCCTGCCAGCAGCAGGGCAGGGACGCTGACCCAGGGTAGAGTGCAGCACAGCAGGGAGCAGTGTCCCCTGGCTGTCTCCTGCTCCCAGGGTTCACAGAGGGTCACAGCACACAGAGCCTCACACTCCGAATAAACACTGGGCTGCAGCTTGCACTGAATGGAGCATCGCACCAGCCCCCACCTCATCCTGGAGCACAGCAGGTGCCCAGGTGGCACAAAAGCCCCTTTGCCTCCTGCAGCACAGCTCCAATGGCCACCTGTAGCTGATCCAGCCTTGTAACTGCAGGTACTCCAGCTCCTGCAGGGACCACAGGGTAGAGCTGTAAAAACATGCACGTTATGGTCCAGCTTTCCCTTTCTGTGTTCATCCTTCTCCCTTTCTTTCTCACAGGAAGATAACTGAGCTCTTCAGCTTGGGAAGAAAGAAGCATCCCCTGCCTTGATTCTAAAGCCCCCCCACCTTACTGC
This sequence comes from Aegotheles bennettii, assembly GCA_013398125.1. Lineage (NCBI taxonomy): Eukaryota > Metazoa > Chordata > Aves > Caprimulgiformes > Aegothelidae > Aegotheles > Aegotheles bennettii. Next base: position 76,184 of record VZRW01005709.1, read on the forward strand.
AGCAAGACTCTTTAAACCTCAACCGGTAACTTTCTGAAATCCTACTCATTTATATTAACCCAGCTTGAGTGCCTCCCTGTGGTGTTTGTAACAGACGTAGCTTAATCTAAGCAGATTTAGCACTAATAAGGAGAGCTCACTAATGCATATTGCAATTATGTATCATACTGGGAAATCCTGCCCCCCAGGCAAAAACATTGCTGCCTCTCAGTAGTGGAAGCAACTATTACTAATCTAAAAAGACCTCCAGACATCTCAGACACTGCTCCCTCCCATTCACAAGTAACCCCTTCTATATAGGAATCAAGGAGGCAAAGCCTAAGCAGCATGTTTTGTTCCATTTTTAATGATATATGGATTTAATTCAGGATTCCCAGTAACACTCGCGCTGAACTTTCACATTTGTCCTTCATCCGTCCTCTCCAGAGAGAATGTTCTTCATTGGAAGCAGCTGCTCCCCCCTTTGCTCTTTATGAACTGTATGAGATAACAAAAAACTCTAAAGGGGATTTTTGTCTTACTCAGAACAAAATTACTTTTCTGCCTGTCATAAGCTAAAGGAAGTGAGTCTGAGAGGAGAATTATGCAGTAACAAGCTCCAAAGGCTGCAGAAGTAAACCGGATGACTGAAGACTGCTTCTCCTTAACCCCAAATATTTCCCTTTTATTTTTCAGCTGTTTCATGTGATGTGACGTGATACCACACATGTGTATCTGATGATTGATGGGAGAGCCAACATCTAATTCAATCTCTGCTACACCCTCCTGTTCCATCAGTACAGACAATCTGGCATTTGGGCTCCCTGTACCATACCTAAAACAGCACCACACACAAAGCACTGGTATACATGCAGTAGCTCAGATGTGTTCAAAACCATTAGCAAGTTCTCTCTCTGCTGGTCAGTTTTGTGCCAAATCTGCATTTCCTAGCACAGATGAAATCAACTCTGCATTGTGTCAACTGGCCAGTTCAACAAAAACACTATTCTCAGCCCACACTTGGTCCACATCAAAAGGAAAGAGGGACATTAGTACTGGGGCTCAGGTCTAATATCAATAATCATGTAACTTGAAGGACAAGGTTAGATTCATTCCACTGAACTTGGAGTACTTTGCCAAGACATCTAAGAGTCAGCAGCCATGTTATCCCAGACTTCCTCTATAATCAAAGGAAAGCTATACCTACATCCAGAATGTTATTTGGCTTAGATGATTTTCTACCTGAAAGCATCTGTCTCTTCCTACCGACTACTAGAAGGAGCCTCAGGCAATGAGCACATACTACAGTCAAGCAGGTAAACTCTGTACCTGAGCATGGGATAACAAAGCATGTTTCTGAACTTGCATAGGAACATGGAAAACTGAGAAAAAAACCCACTTAAGCCTGTATTTTGTATTAAATCCAGGTAAGTATAATTTGAAACAGATGGCAAAGAACATTCAGAAAATAAGAAGCAACAGTAGTTGAGAGGAGTTTACTCTCCTTGTATGTGATTTGTCTCTAAGGGGCATGTCATTATTGTTCTGCCACAGAGCAATGCAGCTGAACAAAACCTGAGAGTCCCTCAGCCTCCATGGAGTTTGGCTTTACAGCTCAGTATAAACTCAATCCAAATATAAACCCACTCAAATTAACAGAAAACACTGTTGCACTCTGCATCCACTTTATGCTAATTGCTGGTGTTAATTGCCACATACTAATCACTGAGAAATGCCACCCAGACACTCTTGCTACCCACCATAGTAAACCCACAGCAGCAACATCACAGAAATAATCCGTGCTGGTTCAAGGGAGATGATGCCTTTCAATACACCTCTAACCTAAAGCTGGCTCCCAGGACCGCAAAGACAGCTTTATTAGGCTGCAGGCACGTGGAGATCTGTCTGAAACGAGCTCCAGATCTGAGCGATCACTCTCCTAATGCACCTGTGTGCTGATGGGTAATGCAAAAGGCCAGTGGCCTGAAGAATTCTGAGGACTGACCCTCCTGGTCCTTCCAGGAAGCAGTGTTTCATTAGCAGGGAAACAGGCTGCATTTGTGGTTTTACTACCTGTGAAAGCACTCGTTCTGTGAAGAGTGAAAACTTTAATCTCAAATGCTGCAAACATCATAAACACTACAAACATTTTAAAATAAAGGCACAACTGCCTTTATTATTATCACTTAGGCACATGTCACCCTGAAGTGCTTAGCAAACACACTCTCATATGGTAATGTACTGATTTGTCCCAGGGGTAGTTAATGAAGTTTTATAAGTAATGCTACTGAAGTACCTGGCAATTATGAAAGTCATTTCTGCTCAGGGAAGATGCTGTAGGGTTCTCAGTTTATCTCATTCATTTCCATCTTCCTCTATGTGAACTACCACTCACTATTCACCATTAAACAACTTGTTTTCATACTGGTATTCAAAAAGCAAAGGAAAACAAAGACCCTCATGGAGAAAGGTTTTTCCCTAAGAAGAGTTTACAGAAGCACATCAACATGTAACAAACCGACCTGAACAGAGTCTTACATTTTAAAAAACAACCTTTTTGCAGCCTGTGTTACATTTATAGGGCTTTTTGAAGCTAGGTGTCATGAAACAATTTGCTGTCTTTTAAAGAGAGCACTTACCCAAGGGAATAGAGACGGCATTGCTTGCTTCTGATTCGATGAATCAGGCTAAACCTCTCATCAAGACAGACCGACCAGGGCTTCTTTGTGGATTCAGAATACCCTCTCAGGCTGCTCAGGTTCGTGTGTTCACATGAAATCTGTTGAAATCACAGGGTGTTTCATTTTAAGACATGACTTTTAATTTGTTCTTAATTTGCCTTCTGGAGAAAGAGTGGAAAGAAGAAAAATGTTAATTGGTTTCATTTAAATCTGATAGTCAACCTGATACACAGCTATGGAGATTGGATAATTTTTTTTCCTCGTCTGTCTGTTCTGCTTAGTGAAATTTAGGGCTTACATAAATCCCTAGAGACCAATCAGTTTGAAAAGCAAATAATTAAGCATTAGTACTATACCCAAAAATCAATTTTCCTGAGAACAAGTAATTTTGGCATTAAAACATTCCTTTTTTTTTTAATTTTTCAAACTTTGGAGTGGATTCTGCATCCTGAATAATGCTAAAATCATGTCAAGATTCAAGATTGTAATAACAAGTTGCAGTGTCACTGCAATGTATACTGTATACCTTACCTAGAGCATCCTGGATCTCAGTTCCAGAAGGGATTTAATCATTATCCCAACAGATCCCCTCTCCAACAACAAAGGGATTTAAGCAAGTGCTTAACTAAACAGAGGAATCACAGCACTTGTATGTATGCTGTGCTGGCTTAGACATCTAAAGTCAGAGCCAGGCCAATTTGTACGGCTGTCACCATAGCAGTGGTAAGGAGGTAATGGGATGCAGAAGCACCAAAGTTGTGGCTGCTTCTGCTCAAGAGAGGATGTGCTGCACTGCACCAGCAGCAGCTTACAGCTGGTTGTTGGAGGGCTTTTCAACCCACATGCAACCTGGCCATGAAATTTAGGGGTTGCAGGGCACAGGCTCCTGGCACGCAGGTAGGAAAGAAAAGACTGACAAGAGTTGCAGGAACCCAGCTAAACCATCAGGACAAAAATTTGCTCTTTGGGCACAGTACCAACCCTGGCTGCAAGGACAGGAGCTGGCACTGCCAGAAAGCTAACGATAAAAAAGGTGCAAAGAATGGTAGCAGAGACAAAACCAGGCTAAACATCAGTACTGAAGTGAGTCTTTCCTCTACAGCAGACTGTCCAGGCTCAGCACTCAGTTTTGGTCAAACTAAAAAAGCACAGGTCTAGCCCCACCTAGAACCACAGAAATGGAACAATTTTACACAGGGGTGAGATGAAAAACTAGAACCCAGCCTTTGCTGTGGTAGGCACTCTCCACTGTGTGCCTTATAATAAGTAAATAAAGCTCTCACTCTTTAAGAAGATTAAGCTCTGAAATATCATTACCTAGTGCATTACATCCAAAGAGCTGCACGCTGCATCACCACCTCCCTGCTCATGCTCAGCTCATAATTCCCATGGAAAATTCATAAAAGTTAATATAGCATCTCTGCATGTTGCTCTCAGGATTCACTAAGTTTTAAGCAATGATTTTCACCCCACTACCCATTTCCCTTCAGTCACATAACAATCAGGGAATAAATGGCTTTGCAATAACAAGCACTAATTTTAAGACATGTAAGAATAACGTGCTCTCTACAGAAAACAAAGATTCTGCAATTCTGCACTTAATTGACTCATGCCATTATAAGCAATTACAACACTCAGAATTTGGAGCAATGTTAATAGCTCTTGCTACGTAATAGCTTTTGCCATCAAAAATAAAAAAACCAAACCAAAACTGAACTCTGCCTGTAGCACCATCACCAGCCTGCTGCATGATTTACAGAACCTCATGCACTGAGCTCATGTCCTGTTCTGTCCTTCTACTCACTGGTATAATACAAAGAGCACATGTAAAATGGTTCTTCCAGTCATTACATACCAGCATTGAACAAGTTTTTTGTGGCCACACCTCGCCCCTGCTGATATCGCATCTTACCCCTCCAGCGGTTTGAGCCATTCTACACTAATGGCAGGGAGCTGAACTCAGGTACAGTAATTAGTACACACTTGCACAGCAAACATGGAAAATTAGGTCCCACGCCCACCTACATAAGCAGGATCCCATTTCCAGAAGGGCTCATACCAGTCATGGTGTTACCAGTTATTAATCCTGTAACACCCGCTAGGTCAGGAACAAGGATTCCTTGCATTTTTTGTTTTCACTTATGCTTGTACCCCCCAACCAGGGTCACTTACTCTGGGAACGAAACTTCTCGATTAGTGTGTCAGAAGCAATAAACTCTCTGCTAATTGATGTCCTTGTAGGCTTTGACCCAACTAGTGGAGTTTAGCAGCATCTGCCACTGTTTATTAAGCCACCATGATGAAGGATGTTTTCAGCTTAATATGTCTGCCGCAGCCTAAACTTCTGTACAACAAAACAAGCAGCTCTACACACATCTCTTACTGTCTCCACGTGCATCATTTCATCTCCTGCCCTCTCAGAGCTGGCATGAGCAGAGGCAGAGATGTTGTTTTCTTGAGCATTTATCCAGGGGTATCCATAAACTGGAGGATATAGGAATGCTCTGCTACCCTCCCAGTTACCACAGCACCAGCACAGCAGCGTATTTTTAGACGTGTTTCAAATGAATCTCATCTCAGCCTTGAAAGCATTGCATTAACAAAGAATTTCATATGTGAATGACATTTCAGTGACCTGAGGCTTTTTGCTGTTCTCCAGTGGAAGTGATGGTGCAGTTAAATCTGTATTCAAGGGTCAACTGCTGATGGACCTGGGTACCAAAAGCAGCTGCCCTGTTGGAACCACGAGCTTCCAACCCCTTTCCATTTTTTTATTACAGGAAATGCATGCATGAATGCTGTTGTGCAGAAGTGATGCCTCCATTAAGACATGACAGCCCAATTTCCATATATGTTGAACCCTGAAAGTAACTCTTAACGCACTCAGGATTTGGAAGTTTCACCTTTGAAAACGCACATGGAAACACTAATTTCCCAGGTCATCATTTTTGTCTTCAAAATATCATGATTCTATTGGCACCATTGGGACAACTTATCCAAGTTAGGGACTGATGCCTTGTTCTCATTTTACTGGGAACCTCAAATGCTTCCTTTTTAGCTAAAATGAGAGATGGGAGTGGCTGAATACACAGGTCTTTCACTACAGAGTGCTCTGTAGTTTTCTGTGTCGGAGAGAAGGAGTGGGAGAGGAACCATGTCTGGAATTTCAGTCATATCATACTCCTGTCAGGTCATGAACCCACCTGGAAATAAAAAGCAAGGAAATAACGCATTCTTTCTACCCAGTGTTTTGACCCTTACATTCATGTTAACCATCATTGTTAGGTTAAGCAACTTCAGTATTTGAAAACAGTTTGTTGTGAGGCTAATTCCTTATCTGAGAAGGAACAGCCTGTGCCAGGCAAACTGTTTTCCAAATGGAGAATGAAATGAAAAACCTACCTGAGAAGTGCTAATGTACTTCAGGAACCTCAAGGCCTCATAGTTAAGGGAAGGAGTTGGACTCGCCCACGGTTGTAGTTCAATGTGCCATCTTAAAGTCTGCAAAGCAAACCAAAAAACACCTTCAAGGAACTGGATTCATTTTTCGGTGCAAGCATAAGGGCTAATAAATTAAGGAGATTTCATTTCAAACAAAGAGGGTTTCCTAAGGGCTTGAATGAAAGTAATTTCAGAACAAAGTAGGGTTTGAACTACAGTGAAGGAGCATTGAACTATGATTTATCATGATCAGCTTTGAAAGCAGGTGTAGGTAATTCAGGAAGAAAGGGCTCCTTATCCAGGATACATGTGTCAACAGTTATTCTAGGACACCCAACTAAGCTCTGGCTTGTAGAAACACATGAAGAAAGCCAAGATCTGAATAACTAAATCCTCCAACAAAACATCTGAAAACAGTGAAATAATTTTAATTTTATACCTCCACTTTAATTTCATATCTCCGCTTGAATGTCCACTGAAACCAGAACACGGATTGCAAACACTAATCACAAAAGATTGCGAACAATCTCTTTCCTTTTTAAAAATCTAGATTCATTAGAAAAGCAAGTTTCTTGTGGTCTTTGAGAAAAGTCCTCTTCCTCTCCCATGCTTGCCTGACATAATACATCAGAAATCTTTGTTTTCCTGAAAAAACATCGGTGTGGCTGCCAGTAGCCCTGCCACTCCTCCTTTTCATAGCCCCAGGGAAGTAGCTTTGGTGGACGCTTTCATCACTCCCTGCAAGGCCCAGCATCCTGTCAGCTTTTCCAGCAATACTTCCCACACAGATGGGACAAAAGAGGTCTCTCAGACATGCGCTTGCAGAGCAACAGGGCTCTGCACTCCCATCCGCGCCATCTTCTCAAATTCTGCCTGCTTTTGTCACACTGGAAAGTTTAGACGTGTTATCTCTTGCCTTCAAGTAGATAAAAATACATGCATGGCGTTAAGTTGTACTAAATTAAGATTGATTCCTCATGGCTTTTCATCTTCAGGTACCACAGATCACTTCTGTGGTTGGGCAGGTAGTATCAAGCTTCCCTTTAATCATGCCCAATTAACTGAGCTTCCATAACAAACAGGATGGGTTGGTTTTTTTCCCCATATGTTCACGTTGACATTCAACAAAATATCAAACAGAAATCCCATTTGGGATTCACACAGGACCTTATTTCAAACGAAGCCCTGGAAAGCATATAGGAAACAGCAATTGAGCGGAGAGGATGGAGGCAGCTCAGAGGCCAGGTGCTGAGTCCCTGGTCTGTGGAACCAGAAGAGCCAGCACGGTGACAGTGGGGATCCTCTGATGCCAGAGAGGAATGCAGGAAAGAAAAAGAGAAAGCAAAACTAGAAAAAAAGGATGATTAAAGTGGACCACCAGACCAGATGGAGTTTGCGTTGAGCTGATATCATGCTCAAGATAGTAAAGATAGTCTGGAGTGTACATGAGCCAGGAGGTCTATATGAAGTTTATTTGTTCCTTTAGTGTTTGCTCTATGGGTTTTTTACTGTAAAGAGATGCTGAGAAGGACATTTGAGATATTTTTTTCCCCAGAAGCAGACCAAAGTAGCCTTTTCCACCCTGAAACTTTCTGCCTGCAGCAGACATGGGTTCCTATAGCCTGCACAGCACAAGGCTGGAAGCAAGCTAGCAAGCAAGCTCTGTGGCAGCACGGACCCCTGACCCCCAGACTGCAGAAAGCCGCCTGCAAACATGAACAGCAGGATAGGTACACGCTGGGGAGGGAAATGTCTGTAATCTTTCTGAATGAGTCACAGTTCACATGGCTGAGTAACGTTTGCAATGACAGGAATGCTGCTGTTTCAAGAGGCTTGAAAGCTGAAATGAAAATGAAGACTGACAATCGTTTTCAGGCAAAAGGAAAACCAAAAAAACCCCAAACCAACAGAAAACCCAGATACCTAAACATCTGTACCCAGTTATTCTGAAATCTATTTGTGTGAGAAGTAGCTCATTAAGTAAGGGAATTGCAGGGTGGCCATTGTGGCACTATTCAGCAAGAATTCCCTCTGCACAGAGCTGTCGGGGAAGAAAAAGAAAAAAAATATCCCTATAATTAACCACGTGATTGAGGTCCTTTTTCAGCACAGTGCAGTATTCAAGATCCTCTGCTGCTTACTCTCAGGTTATTAAAATCTTAAAGATGATAAAATGCCTTCCCACTGACTCCAAAAGGTATCAATAAACACATAAAAATGAAGATAAAAGCCCCAGTGATGTAATGATGCAGCTTCACTAAAAGAAAAAAAAAATTTAAAAAACAGAAAAATATCAACCTTTCATATAGTTCTTTAAGCATAGGAGCACTACATACATGCTACTATTGTGACAGATCAGACCTGAGCTCCTTTTTGATGACAATGCTTTTGAATAGCTTCTCCAACTTCACACTTTCAGTCCCTGGCTCCTTAGTAAGCAGCAGCCCATTTCCATTCACTAACGAATACATTAGAGACGGCTATTCCCAACACCAACTAAAGACCCCTATGGGGCACTTCAATAGCTACATTACAGTGAGACCCAAAACGATGAATGGGGGTGAAAATCCAGTACATCTCTTGAAGCAGGTACACCATCCCAGGAGTAACTCACTGATGTCAGTGGTGCAGTATGGGTATGCTCAGGACTCACGAAATATCCTCCCGAAGGAGCCATTGCCTATGCATATCTGTAGACTTTCTCTACAGTTTTTGAGGTAATTTTCAGCCTGTTCCATAGTGCTTCCATGTAAGCCTTCCCAAATATGCTCTGCAGACAAAACGCACCCGGTCCCCGTGAACCAATTTCCTTGTGAAAATCACATCTATTCCTGATAAACACATGTTCCTTATTTTGAAGAGTTTTTCCCCCTCTACACTTTGCAATTTTATTTACTTAAAGCAAACCTGACTGTGGCATCATGATTTGGATTTTCTCACCTGTATCACAGAAACCTCTCAAGTAAATAACCGAGAGCAGGTCCCTGTCGCTGCTGTGCAAAACAGGCTGAGGAGCAGCTCCTTTCACAGGAGGCTTTTACAGCAAGTACACGAGAGAAGCAGAGGAGGTTACTAGGGTCCATAGAAAGCAGCTTTGGATATGCAATTCAGACAGATCTCCTCAAGCTTGCCCAGAAGAAGCCAGAAAACCAGTTCAGACATTCTGCATCTCTGGTTACCACCATTGGTGTGCCGTTGCCCTAGGTTAAGGACTCATCTAACGAGACACCATGACTTTTTTTCCCAAACACCAATATATCCTGATTTCACAATATAAAGAGATAATAGTACTTGGAAAGTTACAATGCCATTAAAAAATATCATCATGAATATCTTGAAGTATCCCTCTATTTATATTGTTTCACTTGTAGACATGTTATCTGAAATTAGCATTGCAAGAAAATCAGTCTTCAGCAAGACTTTATCACAGGCACTGGTCAGACACTGACTTCAGCTACGCCAGAAGGGTAATGGATGTCCAGAAACAGAATGATGTCTAAATTTTCACCACGTGAGATAACCACAGAGCCAAGAATATCTTACAGCAATGCCATTGCTTTCTTAAGAAAACTAGGATGTATTTGAAGGTCTGATTTTTTTTCTAGGTACTTCACACTGAAGGATAAGGACTGATGTTTCCTTCAGACCAATCTGACAGTAATCTGCAGTGATTTTTCTCTGGAGACCACTTCTTTCTAGATTTTTCTCCCTCATTAGCTATCTTTGATAGTCATCTGATAATCTCTTAACAATCTGTAGAATACATATGGTATCATTTGTCCTAAATAATTTGATTTGTCTGAAATCATAATATAAGGTTTAAGTCAACATGCGCAAAGAGCTCACAAACCAGCAGGTGTAAAACTGTAGGTTTGCAAAATTCCTGGCTTCCCTAGCATAAACTTGAACACTTAAATTATTAAATCCTTTCCAGATCAATCCAGGTTTCAGTGCAGTAATTCAAACAGTCCCAACCTCTCCCTTCCCTTCTGCTTACATTTGAAAGGGAATTAGTAAGTTTAATATACTTTCATTTTCTTTTAGTTCAGTAACTGTTTTTTCCCTCCTTTCAATCTCCTTCCCTTTTAGCAGCCTATTAAAACACAGAAAACGATTAGCTGTGTTTATAAATAAAAATTTGGGAATTCCATTTCCCTGCCAAGCAGTCTATTGCTTCCAACGAAGAAAAAAAGACTTATCAATACATACACAGATGTCTTCATCAAGGGGAAAATACAAAATCCTCTGATTAAACTGTGCAACAATGATTTCTTACATTTGAGGCAGGACCAAATGTGAGTGGAAAGCATTTGTGGCAATAAACTCCATGAATAACCATAAATATTTGTTAGCCATATAAACAAATGACATATACATCTTGATCACTATCAGTTCTGGTTGTGCTCTGCATATCACCACGTTCGCTCTTTGTGGAAGGGTACAGCAGAACCAAGCTTGCTCATGGGTGAAATTTTGCAGGGGTTTTCAGTTTAAAATGCAGTGAGTGGGATCCAAATTGCAAAATTTCAGACATCTACAAGGCAAACATATATTTACTGGATCGCACTCATGAAGGCTTGCCCTTGTGAGGGCAGATTGTCAGGGCTTGGACACAATTTTATTTGGGCTCCCACTAGAGCACCAGCGGCCTTAAGCATAATATTTTGTAGTGGTCTTGTTTTCTTTTCCCCCCTTTAATTCAAAAGTACTTTAAATAGTGAAAGCAGCGTGTTGCAGCCCACCCAAGTACTGGATTCATGGAATATGCCCGCATGCCCCACGAGGGACATGCAACAAGTGCAAAGCCTGCTGAGATGAGTGGGACAGCTGCTGAGGGTGGAGGTGGCCAAACCTGGCACGCTGCTCCTCTCATTAACGACATGGAGTGGCTCCGGTGGTGAACGATCCCTCATGAATGCCTACATTTAATTTCAAAGGCAATTAGCTGGTCAACTCCAAAGGAGACCCAGTAGTGAAGAAACATTCCTGCAGTGAGGACAACCAGGGACCAATCTCCCATAGTGGGCTGAGAGCTAAGTTATTCAACAGGACAGACGAGGCATTCCTCTTTCAGGGAATGATTCATCTCCCTATAGAGAAGATATCTAAAATAAGTAAGATGAGTCACACACTGGAAACATCCATGTCTCTCCAAGACCTGCAAAGGAAGCCTGGAGGGTGGGCTCAGAAACACCTGCACCGTAAACACTCAACATCACAGAAGAGAAACCCCAGACCAGACTGTCATACGTGCCATGATGCAGAAAAACTTGTATTTTAGAGGGCTGAGCCTACTCTCCAGTTGTGAGCCTCAAGCAACACTTAATTGCACTTTATTCTTCAGCAAAGTTGAGTAACTCCAAGCGTTTTATGTTTGGAGCAGCAATATGTGGCACAAGTAAAACAAACTCCACCTCAAAGCAGAGGTGTCAACAGAAAGAACAAGTATGCCTCTGTCTTGGCAAAGACCTCCTTGAGAAAGGTCAATTCATACAGTCCCCTTTGGCTAAATGTAAACAGCATCTTACAGAGGGCTCACCAGAGGTACACTCATAAAAACATGCTACAGAACATCGTTAATTTAGAAATAGCGGGGACACGCACAGGCTCAGTAAGATGTAATTTAAAACACAGGCTCACTAAGTGACTATGACTCATATTTAAAGCTCTGAGTGAATTAATTTCTAACATGGCTGGCTTTATAGGTATCGCATCCCTATATGTCTGAACTGTTTCTTTCCCTTTTTTTTATTTTATATTACTATTATTTTCTATTTTTCTTTGCAGTTTGGCTTTCTTAAACATATGAGGTTTTCACTTAAGAAACCATATTGCAGAAATTGCTACATACACTCCTGCTCTGCATGTGTGCCTGTACTGAGGGAAAAGCAGTGGGTTCCCTCTGAGGTATCAGGCCTTTGGAGTATTGCAGGGAAATGCAGCTGACTAGTCCTGCAGCCACAACTGAGAATTTCCACTCCAACAGTGAAACTTCCACACACTGCACAAAGTCCACAACAAACTGAAAAAGAATTAATCCAGGAAATTATTCTATAATTTTACAAAATCTTTCTATTTCCCCATTTTTTATTCTTCCGAGTTTATCTAAAACTCTGGTGTGTTACAGAATCACAAAGTGGCCTGGGTTGGGAGGGACCTTTGAAGACCACTTAGTACAATCCCCTGCCATGGGGGACATCTTCCACTAGATCAGATTGCTCAAAGTCAATAGTACTAGTCCCAGTACGGACCCTTGAGGGACTTGTTACTGGTTTCCACTTAAACACTGAGTCATTGACTATAGCTCTCTGGATGTGGCCATCCAGCTAATTATTTATCCATATAACAGTCCATCCATCAAACCCGTATCTCTCCAATTCAGGGCTAAGAATGTTGTGGTGAGTCATACCAATGGCCTTATAGAAGTCCAGGTAGATGACATCCTTAGCTCTTCCCTTGTCCACTGATGCAGTCACTCCATTGTACAAGGCATTGTACTCCTCTACAACTACCTCAAAGGAGGTTGTAGTGAGGCTGGTGTTGGTCTCTTCTCCCGAATTGCTAATGACAGGACGAGGGGAAATGGCCTCACGTTACGTCAGGGGAAGTTTAGGTTGGATATTAGGAAGAAGTTCTTTACTGAGAGGGTGGTTAGGCACTGGAATAGGCTGCCCGGGGAGGTGGTGGAGTCACCGTCCCTGGGGGTGTTCAAAAAATAGGTTGATGAGGCACTTGAGGCCATGGTCTAATGGTCTAATGGTTAGGAACATGATGGGATAAAGGTTGGACTTGATGACCCTGGAGGTCCCTGGGAGCAGGATGTGATTGCTGTGAGAGCCAACTTAGGCAGCTCTAAGCATCACTCAGAGGGCTTCGTTTGAGAGCAGTTTATCAGCACTCGCTTCCCAAGGCTGCAGTTTGCACCATAAGTAAAACTCTTAGGCTTAGCAGGGAAAAGGAAAAAAGCAACATGCCTCAAATGTGAAGTTTTACACTGAAATGAAGAAAATAATTTTCTGACTTCAATTCTCACTAGAAAAGCTTTGAGCCACTGAATGGTAATTGAAACCAAAAGCCTTTACCCTTGTGGAGCAAATCAGTCTGAACATGCATACATAGCAACGCCTGGCAAGGCAGCTATTACTGAGCATTTCACCTCTGCTCTCCTTCTGTTAATATTCATGTTTATTTTCTGCTGCTTTTGCTTCTGATTTCCCACCTGACATTACAAAATGGAGCCACACAAATACAAATTACAGCTCTCACAGGCGGAGAGGGAGGACAGGACTGCTGGTCTAACCTGCAGGCAAGACACACCAGTGACTTCTGTGCAAAACACCAACTTTGATGCTTTGGGAAGTTCAGCGATTCACAAGCAAAGCTCATGCTCAAGCTTGCTCCACCTCTACTTTTAGTTTTGTGCCTTTTCTCCCAAACAAGTGTCTCATAAGAAAAGCATACACAGGAAAAAAAAGATGCTTGGCACCGACTTTAAGTGGCAGAATTTATATTTCTCTAAGAATTAAGAAACAGCTTTGGAAAAATAAACAGCACCTTCCAAAACTAACATGACATAGCCAGATCTGTAGGGGAATTTAGGTGACCAGTGGTTCATTGAGTTCAAATCAAAACCCTGACTTCCATAGGAAACAAGCATTGGGAACCAGCTCAACAGGTTTAAATTAGTCTTTGTGGACATCGCCCCGTAAATTCACTGTTAGACCTGGGCTTCAGTGACTAACATACACCACCCTGGGTGCAGGCTTGTGACTTACAGGACACACGTGTTTCAGAGCACTTGACAAAATATTAATTTGTAGGTACTTATGAATCCATAAAGCATTGCATCTAATTTCTTATGTACATAGCATAACTACCACCCCTCGCTATCTCTGAAGAATACATCCACTGCAAAGGAACTCGGAGCTGCAGAAGCAGGAAAGGGCAGCGTTGCACTGGGGAACACCTCCTCAGACATTCAAAGGTCACCAAAGACTGACAGCTCTGCCACTGGAAATCCCAGCACCATCAGGGAGAAATACACATTTATTAGAAGGGAGATTGATTTTATTCTGCTAACAGACACACAGCTTTAAAAAAAGTTAAGTGGGATTTCTTGGCTATGGTAATAAAATAAATAAATCTGGCAGCAGCATTCCAGCGCTATCCAGAGGCTGACAGTGTGATAATTTATATCTGATGGAGATAAAACCAGGAGCCAGAGCAGATTGAAATTTATGGAAGCAAATTCTCGAAACTGCGTAAGCAGTGTAATACTCAATCAGCTGAATTATTTTCAGTGCCTGCATGTCTTTGCCAACACTTAAGGAGAAGAGCAAGAAATAGATAGAGCAGCTACTGGTCACTGCTTGTCAAATTCAGAGTTTAGCTACGCAGAGGCAAGACCATGGTTTCAGCCTGTATTCATAATTGCTTAAAATGAAGTGCTTTGGTTGAGAAAACACAGGAGATGTCATAATCCACACAACAGGGGGAAAAAAAAAGCTATTTTCCTCTAGGTTGGCTCCATTGAAATATTCAAACCACAGCACACAACAAACATAATTCATCAGTAAATACTCAGCTAGGCAGATAAGCTGAGTTTGTTTTGTGCAAATTCCAGCACTCTGTAATCTACAGATAGGCATGGCTCTGGCAGCCTAACCACTGACTTCAGCAGGCTCTGCCTGAGGCTAAGAACTGGGGAAAAAGAAGGTGCCTTAAAGTAAAACTTAATGCTTTCACACAAATAAGCGCATTTCACACTTGTGCAGCTTTCTCTCTCATCCCAGGGGAGTGCAAATGTATAAACAGAAATGGTCCATCACACCTTCCAGCCTAAAGGGAGATCTGAAGCATCAGAAAACCCCTTCCCCTTCCTCTGTCCCTCCTGGGCAAGAACCAGGAGGACCTTCTGTGCCCAGGGAGCAGGGGAAGGCAGTATTTGTCATTAGGCACCTATAATGTCAGAAAGCAAGTAAACATTCTTATCCATGGGTAAACTGAAAGGCTCAGTGACTTCTACAGGTATTTAGATCTCATAGGGTAAAACCTAAGGTAAGATAGAAAATATTCACAATAGGTACCCAGGAGCTTGCATTCCTCCAACCCACTATCAGTTCACAGAATCACAGAATCACAGAATCTAAGGGGTTGGAAGGGACCTCGAAAGATCATCTAGTCCAACCCCCCTGCCAGAGCAGGGTCACCTACAGTACATCACACAGGAACGCATCCAGGCAGGTTTTGAATGTCTCCAGCGAAGGAGACTCCACAACCTCTCTGGGCAGCCTGTTCCAGTGCTCCGGCACTCTCACAGTAAAGAAGTTTCTCCTGATATTCACATGGAACCTCCTGTGCTCCAGTTTGCAACCATTGCCCCTTGTCCTATCATTGGTCATTACTGACAATAGCTTGGCTCCATCATCCTGACACTCACCCTTTACATATTTGTAAACATGGATGAGGTCACCCCTCAGCCTCCTTTTCTCCAGGCTAAAGAGACCCAGCTCCCTCAGCCTCTCCTCATAAGGGAGATGTTCCATTCCCTTCATCATCTTAGTGGCTCTGCGCTGGACTCTCTCAAGCAGTTCCATGTCCTTCTTGAACTGTGGGGCCCAGAACTGGACACAATACTCCAGATGTGGCCTCACCAAGGCAGAATAGAGGGGGAGGAGAACCTCTCTTGACCTACTAACCACCCCCTTTCTAATGCACCCCAGGATGCCATTTGCCTTCTTGGCCACAAGGGCACATTGCTGGCTCATGGTCATTTTCGTGTCCACCAGGACTCCCAGGTCCCTTTCTCCTACACTGCTCTCCAGCAGGTCAGCCCCCAGCCTGTACTGGTGCATGGTGTTGTTCTTCCCCAGATGCAAAACTCTGCACTTGCCCTTGTTGAATTTCATTAAGTTTCTCCCCGCCCAACTCTCCAGCCTATCAAGGTCTCTTTGAATGGCAGCACAACCTTCTGGTGTGTCAGCCACTCCTCCCAGTTTAGTGTCATCAGCAAACTTGCTGAGGATACATTCTGTACCCTCATCCAGGTCGTTGATGAAGATATTGAACAACACCGGTCCCAGTACCGACCCCTGAGGCACTCCACTAGTCACAGTCCTCCAACCAGACTCTGCCCCATTGACCACAACTCTCTGACTTCTTCCCTTCAACCAGTTCTTGATCCACCCCACTACCTGATCACCAAACCCATACTTTATCAGCTTATCTACGAGGATGCTGTGGGAGACAGTGTCAAATGCCTTACTGAAATCGAGATAAACCACATCTACCGCTCTACCATCATCTATCCACCTAGTTATTTCCTCATAGAAGGCTATAAGGTTGGTCAAACATGACTTACCCTTGGTAAAGCCATGTTGACTGCTCTTAATGACCCCCTCATCCTTGATATGCCTAGAGATAGTGCCAAGAACAAGTTGTTCCATCACCTTTCCAGGGATGGAAGTGAGGCTGACCGGTCTATAGTTACCCGGGTCCTCCTTCTTGCCCTTCTTGTAGACTGGAGTGACATTTGCTTTCCTCCAGTCCTCAGGCACCTCTCCTGTTGCCCATGACTTACCAAAGATGATGGAGAGTGGCTTAGCAATGACCTCTGCTAGCTCCCTCAGCACCCTTGGGTGCATTCCATCCGGACCCATCGATTTATGGATGTCCAGATTACTCAACTGATCCCTAACCCAATCCTCATCTACCAAGGCAAACTCCTCCTTTATCCTGACTTCTTCTGGGGCTTTAGGGATCAGGGGCTCCTGGGGAAAGCCTGCA
This sequence comes from Aegotheles bennettii, assembly GCA_013398125.1. Taxonomy (NCBI): domain Eukaryota; kingdom Metazoa; phylum Chordata; class Aves; order Caprimulgiformes; family Aegothelidae; genus Aegotheles; species Aegotheles bennettii. The sequence goes on from VZRW01005709.1 coordinate 93,070, forward strand.
GGAGTAAAGACAGAGGCAAAGAAGGCATTCAGCACCTCTGCCTTCTTTATATCCTCTGTCTCTAGGGCACCCACCTCATTTATCAATGGGCCTATATTGCCTCTAGTGTTAGTAATGTTAGTAGTGTTAGTTCACTTGATCATAATGGGTTTTACTGGATAGTCAGAGAAGATTTAAAAAGTTAAACTTCACTTTTTTCTTCTTCAACTCCTTATTTTACACGAGCATTAGTTAATAAAACATGGTAATGGAGCTCCACGGAATGAAATGTATACTAGCTTTAAATGTCTACAAACATACTCCCTTTCTTGTTTCTAATATGATTATGGATCACTGCCCGTAGTCTAGAGCTATGTAAAAGTCTTCCAAGCAAAATAAAACAACGTGTTGGGCAATTAGTTCCTCATGTCTAGAAAGGGAACAAGAGCTGGCTTACAAGTTGTTAGGATTGTAAGTACAAGATGATACGTTTATTTTCCAATTTATAAGGAAGAAAATCAAGCTCATTTCAAAGCACACGATTTTTTTGTTCAAGCCAAGTATAGACCCAAGTAGCATAAGCCCGTGGAGGATGAGCTTGGGTAAATATGCACCATCCTCTTTAGTTAAGGACATTTTCCAACGTTTTATTACTAATTCTGAGCATTATACAGAATACAGCACTGAGCAGCTACATGGTTTGACCCTGAACTCCTGATGCACCCAGAATTCCCACAGATTTCATAATGAATAATAATTGCAAGATCAAACTGTTAATCAAGACATCTAACTAAGAAGAAACACATCAGCTCAGCAGCAGCCAATTGACACATAATTGCTTCTTGTTTAATTTTCTCAAAAGAGTGAGGGAAAAGGGACAAGGCGCCGCTGCTTTGCTCTGTTCAGGATGAAACAAAGTTCACTTCTTTGAAAGTTTCAGTGCTGCAGAACAACCATGAGGAAAGCCCAAAATGAGACACGACATCAGCATTAACAAACTTTATTGTTCCTTTGGGTTTTTTTCAGGCAGCTCCTAGCCTGCGGCATTCATCTCTGGGATAAATCTCAATCCTCCACCAGTGCTGTCAACTCTGCAGGGAGCAGGAAGGATTTCAAACTGATTCTTATCATTTTTAGGCTTCTAAGTTCTAAAATCTATATCAATAGACATTACCATCTTTTCCCCCTAGCATTTCAAACACTGTCTCTTTGTAAAATATGAAAGAGGATGCTAAATAAAGGGCACTGACTTTGAAGCTCCTGGTTAATTATTTCGCTTAGCTAGCTGCTAGGAGAGGAATGAGGAAGAGAGCTGGGGGTGGATGAGGCAGAGGAGGGGAGGTGAAAGCAGCAACAGCAGCTCTACGATGTTAATGTTCACTGGTTCTAACATCATTTTCAACTGCATTCATTTCCCAGCCAGGTCCAGCCCCTGCCACATCATCGATACTTGTTTATTTGCTTATTTGTTTACTTTTTGTCCAGGTTAATTTTCCCCAGCAGACCACCCTGTCACATACACACACACACACACACACACACACAAATAATAAAATAAATACTTACTTATTACCTAATCAAAACCAACGTCACGAACACAGAGCATCCACTATTTTAGCAATATCCCTAAGAGAGACGAGCTGCCTAACTGGCTCTTTGCATGCCTTTCCTTGCTAAACTCTCAAGGCCCATGAAGTTTGACTTCCACAGTCCAAGAAAGGCAGAGGGTTCAATTCCTTCCATCTGCAGGAGCCACAAGGTCAATCCTGGAAGCAACACAGAATTTTGTCACTTCCAGAAAAAACCTACAGCAATGTACCTGAAGCTGCACCTGAAATCTATCAGAAAGCAGAGCCTGAAGTAAACTTCAGTGGATCACTTTTTAAATGAGCTGTTGGTTAACTCTTTCTCAACAAAAATCCTGAAAATCCTAACAGATTGGCACACTGAAAAGTCCTCTTGGTCCTATATTCCCAGAGACAAGAGAAAGCCCCACTGCATGATGGGGAGAGGTGGCAGCAGGAAGGACGTTCCTCACAAGGATCCCCTAGATCTGGAATTTGTAAAGCCAAAACAGTTCTGTGGTACTGACTTCTCAAGAACATTGCAAAGCCATTTTGTTTCCATCTGCAGAGCATACAGAGCAGATTTCGGGGAGAAGCAGGACCTCTGCATATGTGATAGCAGCTGCTGAAACTACATTTATCATTATACAAAGGCATAAGGAAAGGTTTAGTTAAGGTATTCATGATGAGCCAGGGAAGACATAAATTACAGGGCTAGTTTTTAAATGTTGCAAAAAATTAAAAAGAAAACAAAATAACCACCAAGGTATTCCCCCAGAGCCAGACCCAGGACTTGTGCTCTTCCAGGGGTCAGCAGTCACCCGAGGACACCCTGTCCACCGAGGACACCCTGTCCACCCATTCCCTGACAGCGCATTCCATGAGCGCCTCACAGCCAGCACCTTTCTTGATGGCAGCTGAGCCTGATGGCACATTTGAAAGCAAAACTACTGAAGATGGGACAGAAGATCAGGCAGGGGTGAACACGTGTCACTGAAGAACCAAACTCTTCCACTTAGTGCTGCACAAACAGCTGGGAACATTTCTGCCATCTCCTGCTTAAAGTGACCCAGCTGTTGCTGTAAGAGTGAGTTCAAAATCAGGGCTTTCATCTGTCTGCTACCAAAGGCATCCGTCCATTTGTACACATGGTTTCTATCACCCCTAGAGATTTGCTAACTCAAAGTAGGACAGCATGTTACCCTGTCACTTCTGCATGCAGAAACACCAACATAAACAACATCAAGGTGAGTAATGTATGTTATGAATTCCAGGACATACATGCCATACCACAATTAAAATAAAAATTAAAACACATCTCTTTTTTTCTTTCTCCCTTTTACTTGTTCCACTGAATCGAATGCTATTTGATCTTAGACTTCAATAGCACGGAAGGGCTCTGGACAACTTTCATCATACACAAAAGTATCTTGGTGTGTATTTGCTAGCTACAAAAACACTCGAGTTGATTAAATGACTCGCATCCACAGCACACAGCTCCAGAGCACTGCACGGCCGTCCAACACAAACACAGCTCTCAGTTAATATTACAACAAGCGATAAGAGGGGGCTGCTGCGGATGCCATCAAAGATTAGCAGTGGTTCACACGGACCTTCTCACCTATGTGTTAAGTCTTTTATCTAAGCTGTGCTGTGAGTGACAGCCATCGCTGCCAGGCTGCAGGAGGAGGACAGCATGGTCTACCACAACCAAACCAAATTTCTTGTGTGAGGAGCGGGGGTCCCTCACCTACCTCCATATTCTACATCTGTTTTGTAAGAGAGACGATGCACTTGCCACGTCTGTATGAGTCTGCAAGGCAACTGTGGCAGGGTTGTGTTCTTCACCGCTGGATTTCAGTACTGCATCCCTTGTCATGGGCCACTGGAGTTTTGCTCCGAGCTCACGCCAAAGATCCTCCAGCTGCACCTCAGTCCGAACCGTGCTCACAGCTCAGTAAAAGCAGCGTGAGAGAGATGTCTGGCATGCTAGCACCTACCGTGCAGCCTTGAAGCAGACATACATCTCTGTTAACTGCCTGGCCAGATGGGTAAATGTTGATGTGAACTGACTGAACAAACTGGGATGAAAACCTTAATAGCGACAAAGTTAAATATTTGTCTCATAAGAAGGCAGCTAAAGGTCAGAGATGTAAAGGAAAAACCCTAGGGCTTTCTGGAAGAATTTTACTTGTCCCAGATCTCTCTTTCTGGCTTCTTCTCTCTCCAAAGAAGGAAGATTTAGAAAAGAACAAAGCAAGCTTGGCCACCTTGAGAACTGCTTGAGCAAGAAAAGCTGTGTGTTCAGAACTGTCCTCACTTCTATTATTTCCAGTATAAAATATGAAATGTGACAAAAGATCACTTTTGGTACTAACTGTGCTCATTGTCTTCAAGGCTGTCAAAATTTCTGACTTTCAGGGTTATTTGATCTTCTCCCATGACACAACTGTGACTTGCTGTACAACTAGCTTTCACACCAGTGCTCACCTCCTCCCACCTCCTGCTCAACAGCCGCTTTCATGCAGAAGACATCCTCCCCCCTCTGAGCATGTACACGGCACGTGAAGGGGAGCACTGCTTGTTTGCTGCCAATACGTCCCGATAACCAGCAGTATGTCAGACAACACAGTCTGGTGTCCCAAACATGATGAACTGCAGAGGGGTGAAGAAAGATATGAGAGCAGAGGACGTGCCTACCGAATTGCTGCCCTTTAGTGGGACACAGAGGCCACAACCGGAGCTGCTCAGGTACTCCCTGAGCATCATCACATGGGTAGGAGGGCAGTGCGGGTCGCTTCCCCCTACAGCAGTCCCCATCAAAAGTTTGAGCTGAAGACAGCAAACAGGACTGGACCAGTATGGGGGGGTCTTCTGCACCCACTGCCACGGTCATAAAGGATTCACATTTTGTATAAGGCCCATGGACCATCTAGTCTGGTTCAAGAAAAGGATGGCACAACTGCAATGGGCAGTCATGGGGCAAGGTGTCTGCAGAAGAAAACACTATCTCAGTCCCTGGATTACATCCTTATGCAGGAAAGCCTATACATCCTGAAAAACATTTTTTCTGTGCCACAGTCATCTAGAAAATGTTATTCCCCTGTATTTACATGCTGAAAGAAAGCCTTGACTAGATATTTGAAAGAAATCGGTATTATTGGATATAATTAAGTCTCATAAATCTGTAATGACTTTCTGAAGGATAATATTCCCCAGGTGCTTCTCAAAATTCATGAAGGAAGAACCTACTTTAGGTAATAAAAAGTGCGCAAGAATCAAGGTTATTCTGAGTGATCATTTACTTCACAAGCTCAGAAGTGACATCGTTGTCAGAAACAACATTACTATCTCTTTACAGTCTACCATTAACACATTTAATCTGCAGTTAAAACACAGCAAAAGGCCAGTATTGCCCTTGCTTGGTTACATGGAGAAGGATTCCCACGCTTGGGCACCTTCTGGTGCCTCAGCTGACCCCATTTAGAGGCAGAGCTGCTGGTACTCCGCAGATTTGGTTGTCTGCTGTTGAAAACTGCTATCAGTTTTCTTTCAAACACGTTAACTTCTCTCAGTCTGTGGTATTAGCCCGAATAACTGAAAAAAAACTAACCAAGGCTCTCACAGCTGTTCCCCAGGTACTCATGGCCTGAAGCCATAAGCTCCTACCTTGTGCTAATCTTACAAGCTAAGAAACTTGGGGTCAGTTTATATTTGGTAAGAGACCTCCAAGTGCTGGAGGGAAAAAGTTGTCATGTACTGTTCTGTCCTCTGGGGTCCACTAAGTCACCACAGGACAATTATGGTGAGGTTTGGTCTCTCTAGTGTGGTATTAAGCCAGGGCAAGAATCATTTACAGTCTTTAAAGACCCCATTATCTCTTTTTAATACATTGATGTCAGGTCATTGTTCAGGCTATGTTCCAGTTTGGCTAATCACATTCTACCTGCCAGACTGCTTCTCTAATTGCAGAGCAGGTAAATGTAGATGGAGGGACCTCAGGAGGCTGACCCAACTCTATGTCCCTGCCCTGAAGCACAACTAAGGATACTTGGACCTCCCCTGTGTGGCTACCCCAAGTTCACGTGTTTTTTCTAGGGAGTGTTTCCACTGCTTACTCAGCGACGGGGTTAAAAGATATTCCTACTATCTTGCCTGAAAATTAAGCCAGTTACTTCTTGTCCTACTTGCAGTGGACCTAGGGAACAATCGGTCATTATGGCCTTCCAAAAAAATTACTTTCTTTTAATTTGAAGAGTCTTGGCACATTCCTCTCAAAACCTACCTTTCCCTATTCAAAGCAAGTACCAGTTCTGCCAGGCTTTCCCTGCAGGCCTGCCTTCCTGCACCTCCCAGTGCTTTTTTTCTTCCCATTGAGACTCTTTCCACTCTGTCTACCTGCTATTACAGGAGGTACCCAGAAGAAGCACACTCAAAAGAAAAGCAAATATCCAGCTCTTCACCCTTATACTTCTTTGCAACTCCCATTCATCAAAGCTAGCACACTATTCACTCCTAGTTGTAGCATTTAAAAAACAGTGCTTCTCACACCTGATACACAGGTGTGGTAACTGGAATAAACTCTGGATTTAACCTCACTAGGACATCCAAAAGGCTACCTTGACCCATGCTGCTGCCCAGCAGCTCCCTTGTTCTGGCTCAGCCTGGGCTCTTTGAAAGACAGCCTGATGTGACTCACTCCACAGCTTCCAAAGCTCGGTTGTGTTAAACTTTGCTGTAATGTTAAAACATTGCTCCAGGCATACATAATGAATAAACTTGTTATAAAAGTTAAGCCCGAATCCAAGCCAGACCAGCTATTACACCGTGGGATACAGAAAAACAGATACATCTGACTTCAGAATGACCAAGTTTTCTCCAAGAATTTTGGCTCCTGCTCATCACGAGGCAGAATAACTCCCTATTCAAGTAGTGCCCAAAGTTTACCAGATTTTTAAAGATGTGAAGTCAGCTTGAAAACACCATACATACCAATAGACAATGAAAACATCTGACACATTTTTTTACCACATTCATAGAAGAATGAAAAAGGACCCCTTGCAAAAGTCCTACATATCCGCATACTTACATAAGTGTAGGTAGCATTGTCATTTTTAAATTAAAAATCAAATGTAAAATTTAAGTAAAATTTTAGCAACGATGTAATGCTAAATTGCATGAGGTGATTTTGAACCCGCCATGTTATTAGCTACCAGACAGCTATTTCACATAACTTTGAAGATTTCACTCCAAAATAATTTGCAGATTTCAATTACACGAAAGATGAGACTGTTATCAGTCACTATTGCAGAGAAGCAGCAACCTCTTGGAAATAGTTCCTATTTAAAGAAAAACAAACCCTGCGACCCAAGAAGCAGCAGCAAAAGGCAATTAGTCTGTATTTATGAAGAACCAAAATACAAATGTATAAAAGTGTAAGTAATGCCTATACAAATATAATCTCACAGGATTATGTTCTGTTTAAGCAATGATACTTCATGTTTCAAAACATGTTATAATCCCAGACAAAATACAAATGGGCCCAGCAGCAAAATCTAACTCTTAGCTTTTAAACACTGAATGCAAACATTTTTATAACCCTAGATATGAGATGAAAGCATCCAAAATAACATCAGGTCAATTTGGGCAGCGTACCATGCTCACCACCTTTGGACAGCCACAGCAACAGATGAAGTGATTTCCAGCTGACATTACAATTCACAAACTTAATTTAGTAATTTGCTTGTCCTCCAGCACACGCTCTTTCAGAAGACACGCCTGTGGCTGCAGCCTGGCAGCCTCCAGCATTTCTCCAAACCTGCCTTCCAGGAGTTCCCCACTGCACAGCTCTGTTACACCCATGCAGAAAGCAGGACCCCCAACCTTGATTTTTAGGAAAGACAGTCACAGCACTTGCTACACGAGCAAGAGAACTGCAGGAACTTAAAACACCTGCCCAGCCTAATTTTCTTCTTTCATGCATAACCATATAAAATGGTTTGTGTTTGTTATTTTTATCTCCTCCTCCATGGAAATAAATCTGCCAGAAGGCAAAGGACTCCAGCTTTTCTTAATCAGACTCTGGGAGAGGACTCCCCCCTGTTACAGAGCACAAGAGCGGACATAACCTTGTTATTGCAATCGTCGTGATAAGAATTTGCAGTTATTTCAAATTCCAAAGGCAACAATTTTAATTTTTTTTTACCATCACACTGTGCCATAACATTTTAAAACTCACCTCACATGTCTGTAGCGCTCTGTGAGTGCAGACCTCACTAATACCTATTGCAAGAGCAGGTACACGTGGCAACTTATTTGTTGTGTGTTTCTGTGTTTCCACATAACCGGAATTTTTATCTGCTCCACACATCACCAAACCAGCACTTAACACAACCAGAGCTTAGAATCACAGTTTATAAACATAGTTGGACATTTTATTATCAACAACGCAGTTTAAGCACTCCCTCCAAAATACAAATGGGATTACAAACTTCCATTTGCTTTACATTTGCAGCACAACACATAACTCTTCCCATTCTTCAGATGACCATCATATGCCCTCAACATCAAATTTTATTATTTGTCAGCAAGAGCAGCAGCAACTGCTCTTTGGTGAACTCCACAGAATGGTTTGGGTTGGAAGGGACCTTCAAGATCACCCAGTCCCACCCCTCCTGCTGTGGGCACCCCTCCCACCAGACCAGGTTGCTCCAAGCCCCATCCAACCTGGCCTTGAACACTGCCAGGGAGGGGGCAGCCACAGCTTCTCTGGGCAACCTGTGCTGGTGTCTCACCACCCTCACAGCAAGGAATTTCCTCCTAATATCCAATCGAAATCTGCCCTCTTTCAGTTGGAAACGGTTTTCCACTGGGAACAAAACAGCTGGGAGCAAGACAACTCCAAGCAAGAACAGGCAGCTCCAGTAACTCCCAGGGCTGTCACACTGCTAAATTACTTTATTCCCTGATGCTTCCAGTTTGCAATTTTTATGCATGCATCTTACAGCACGAACAGACATTTGTAACCGTGGTGATCAATCCCTCCCACTGCCACATGGTCACTCTCTCCACTGACGAAGATTTACCAGCAGTGAGGAAAAGCCCATGACTGCACGGGCACTTTCCTGCAGACACCAGGGCCATTTACGGATGAGTCTCTGTCTTTGCCATCCTGTCTGGGTCTTTTTTTCCCCCTTTTGGTGCTGTTGGTTGTTTGACTGCAGTTGTGCTTGGGAAATAAATAACACAAGTCTGCTTCAGGAAAAGTTACAGTGATTCAAAATAGGCATAAAATAATTTCCCTGCATGTATTCACGATTTTTTTATATGGCCACAGAGTAGAACATTCAGCTAGACCTATGGAAATACCCTGTTCACCAGTCTTCTGCATTACCTCAGTGATGTAAGTGTGAGCAGAGTTACAACCGAGTGGCCTAGGAAAACAAAGCAAAGTTTCGCCTCGCTGATTTTTCATTACTGCCATCCTGCTGGCTCCCGTACCACAACATATTCCAACACCATCACTTCAGCCAGCAGCAGGGGGGGAAGGGAGTGGAACATACCTGAAAGCCTCTGCAGGCTTCAAAAACAGGCTGACAATGGTTCACAGACACAAAAGCTTACAAAACCCACAGCCACAGGCAATCCCAACCTGGCAGGGCAGGGAGCCCATCCGTCTTCCCCAGGCAGCATTTACAGATACCAGCACACTGCCCTGGAAGTGGCTGCACGCTGTCGCCTTCCTCCAGACCTGCTGGCAGAAGCCATGGACCACCAATTTAAGCAGCATTTTCTGATAATAACCCCTGTTTTGTCTTAAAACAGCCTGAAGTGAAATACAATGTTTCCTGACAAAACAAACTCCAAACAAACATATAAAACCAAAATAAATCATCCAGACCTTTTTTTTAGCTATCATGCACGATCTCCACTTCCACAATAAAAAGTGGCAGTACCCAGGCCACTTCTACTCTATTTTCTCATCACTCCCCCCCCCCCCCCTCTTTCTTTTTAACAACTCTATTTCAACACCAGTGATTCCCAGAATTTCACTCCCACTGTCCCCAAAGCCTTATCTTCACTTTAAGGAGTAGGTTTTCTTAGCCTGAAGCAACATGCTCAAGTCAAATAGCTGAAGATGGAAGACACCCGGTGGCCCGATGGTCTCAAACCTAACCTGGCAACTCCACCCTGTATTGCACTAATATTTTTTCCTTGACTTAATTAGTGGGATTCAAATGAGACCTCAGCATCAACGTGCACAACACCACAAACCACAGCACTGATGTTACACACATTTCACCTGGAGACACACCAGAACGAACATACTGTGGGTTTTCCAGAGCCTCAAGCTCTCCAACGCCTTGTGGTGTTGCCAGTTCTCTGGTATGACGAGCAGCCTCTCCTGATGCTGCCTCTCCACTAGGATTTCCTCAAAAATCATGAAATAAATTAGAATATGATTTCCTTTTGCCTCCTGTTTTTTGATGCCATGCTTAGCACAAATTTTCACATGATCACAATCTTTTTTTCCCCTGTGAATGCTGAAATTCTTCCATAATTACAATCACTTAAAAGCTGGGCTCTAGGAGAATACCAAGTGACAAAAAAAAAAAATAAATCACAAAAACTGACACTGCAAGATCTAGATGCCTCAACGTGGTATCAATACCACAGCACATCAGGACACCACATAGTCATTATGCTGAAGAAGTATGTGACATTGCTGTACTCATCATTGTCACAGTGGTGAAGGAAGTCAGTGATTATCTCATTTCTCCTTCTAAATCTTCCAGGAAACCAAGGGCAGAAAATAGCAGGTTTGTTTTTCCATCACAGCTCCCCGTGGAAGATGAGGTAAATCTATAATTCAAAGTATACACAAGTTCATTGTCCTTCTCCTCTTTAAATAAAAAATACAGTTCTGGGGACACACGGACGAAGAAAAGAAAGGAAATTTGCAAATGCTAGCGGGACATCTGCTCAGATGATGCTTTGGACATTAGTAAGAGGCTTCTTCATCCAGTGAGTCTGAGCAAACCCAGATAAAGCTGTAGTTTAAGGACAGGAGAAGCTTCAGCCATTTCACAAATAACTCTGGTTTTATTCTTGTCAAGGCAAACACCAGAAATAGTTACGTACTTTGACCAGGAAGGTGGTCACATCACTAGCAAAACCCCATTTGCTCCTCTTCAAGGTCATTCCAACTTCTTGAAGTATCTGCACCTCCCCGCACAGACCTTCACCTACTGCACCCTGACAGCTGGACCTTAAAATAGGTGACAAGCTATTCTTTCTTACTCTTTCCTAGCCTTCGAAAGCTGGCTCTTCTCCCCCTGGAACAGACTGTAAAGAAAACTCCACAAAACAAACACCTGAACCTGAAAGTGATTCCTGGGAGACTGGCATCTGCCAGCAGCCAGGACAGCACGGAGCTTGCCGCAGAAGGCAGCATCCCACTCGCTGGTGGGCAGCCACGCAGCTGACGGGAGGCTGAGGTTACCTCTGATTCCTCACTCTTGCTCAGCTCCAGAGCCGGACGGCAGTCCTCACGTCTCCAGACAGCTTCACAATCATCACCAGGCTGAACCTAATTACAGGTCCGCTTACAAACTCATTAACTAACTCAGTAATTCCCAGGCAGACTGTGTCTTTGGAACATTTCCTGACGGCCTTCAGCGAATGGATGTCAGGAATGCCAAGGACTCTTCCCCAGCTCGCTCCTGGCTCCAGGCCAAGGGTGCCCTTCCAGACTGAGGTCTCCATCTTTCCGCCAGCTCCTGGGCACCGCTCGAAAATTCCCGGTCAGGAGATGCCTCGCTAAGAAGCCGCCACCATCCCCCACGACCCCGCCCCCCCGACCCCCCCAGCCGCCACTTTCCGGGTGCCACCAACACCTCGGCACCGGGCAGAGGCCACAGGTGCCACCGGGGGCTCCCACGGCCGGACCGACGGACACCCAGCAGCGGGGCCCGGGCACAGGGACCCCGGCCACCCCAGCGCCGCCTCGGCGGGAGAGGGGGCGCCCCGGTGCCGCGCCTGTCGCGACCCAGCGGCACTGCCG
>VZRW01005709.1:105151-118737 GCA_013398125.1 Aegotheles bennettii
GGCCGGGGTCGGTGCCCGGCGGGAGCGGGGGTGCGGGCGCCGTCCGTGCCGTGTGCCGGGACACACGGGGTCACACACGCACCCACCGGGACCCGCGCTGCCCCCGGGCGGGGGGGCACATCTGTCAGACAGCTCACAGCCGTAACCATCGCACCAGCCCCGCTCCGCGGTGTGGAGCGTGTGTCAGCGCACATGGCCGTGCACACCGTGCCGCTGGGGCGCGTCCTGTGAGGGTGCAATGCAAGGGGGCACAGCTCAAAAATAGGGCAGGTTTAGGTGGGCTATTGGGAGGAAATCCTTTGCTCTGAGGGTCGTGAGACCCCGGCACAGGTTGCCCAGAGAAGCTGTGGCTGCCCCCTCCCTGGCAGTGTTCAAGGCCAGATTGGATGGGGCTTGGAGCAACCTGGTCTGGTGGGAGGTGGCATGGGGGGTGGGGCTGGATGAGCTTTAAGGTCCTTTCCAACCCAAACCATTCTGTGATTCTGTGAGGTTTTACTGGAGAAGGGGGTATTGTCCACACTTAAGTGAAGCTAACTAAAGGACAGCCTAGCTCTGGAAAGAACGGCTTTGCTTTGTGGAAGGTTAGAGCTGTCCGTGAAGGATAAAGGATACCCCGGGACAACCAAGACAACACCAGCATCCTACCCGCTCCGACACGTCTTTGAAACCCTCCCAGCGTCATCTGGTGTCACAGATAAGTAGCGCTGGCAAGGCTGACTCCAGGGATGCCTGGATCAATAGACAGCAGCAAGAATGCTGTAAAAATAGAGTTGCCTTGCAAAGTTTTACTGTGATTAGTGATCGGTAGTGTGGCTGTTAGTGATTAGTCAAATCATATTGGACCTGAAGGTTTGAAGGGTATGAGAATCCTGTGTGAAACAGGGTTGTTGGGGTGCCCCAATTTGTCTGGGGCACCTCATGCACCTGAATAACTCTTCTAAGTCTATGCTTTGCATCCTAGCCTCTCTCCTGGGTTGGCATGAGCCAGCTGTGAACTTTTGTGACACATCCTTGGTTTCCCCAGTGAGGGAAAGGATCGGGGGAGCTGAGCAGGGCTGAGAGGCAGTGCAGGGGACAGGCAGTCCCACTTACCTCTGCAGGAGCACACAGGGCCTTTTGTCTCACAACAGGGACACACTACACAGAAATATTGAAATGTTCAGGCCAGCTTTAGTCTTAAGCCACAACATGAAACCATTGGTGAGCAATGAGCAGGTAGTGGTGGTTGGTGGGATTTTCTGAAGCAGAAACTGCAGGTGGGGAGACGCATCAGTGGCAGGAGAGTAATAAATGTGTCCCCAGGTGAGATGTGCAGGACATGGACACACACCTAATCTCGATTTCTTTTACTGAGTAGGGGGGGGAGGTTGCGACTCTTGTCCCTGCATGCAGTGCTCTGCTTCCAGCACCCCTGCTTTATCTGCTGGCAAGGGAGAGGTTTTCTGTGCTGAGCTCCTTCTCCCTCCTTTCCACTGTCCTCTGCCTGGCAGCAGCCTGCACTGCTCCGCTCTCACCTCTCCTGCCTGTTCACAGCCTGGGCAGAGCCGGCGCTGGCTGTTGCTGAGGGAGCAGGTCAGAGAGGAGCACTGGGAGAAGCAGAGCCTGAAAGCAGCTGAGCAACCAGACCTGCTGGCAGCAGGACAGAGGAGTTGCATGCAAGAAGATAAGGGATCTGTCTGCAGAAGTGGCATTTCAAGCATGGCTCCAAGCACAGATGCACAGACAGGCCAGGTGCATGCTCCCTGCCATTTAAACATTGCTGTCCTCCTTCTTTTAGGTAAACTATTCTTCTAAATTAGGTTGAAGCAATTCCATGGTTGCTTTAAACCATCCTAAATGCAGGCTTCTCTTGGAAGAGGGTAGGTGGCAGTCCTGCCTGACATTCCTATAGCAGGAGGGGGGGTTCCTTTGTCCTAAGCTAGGTCAAACTAGGACTATGACCCAAATGTAAACTAACTCAATAAAAACTCTATCTGAAGCAGTTCTTTAATAGACCTGGATACCCTTTTTTGGTACCATCCTGTCTTTTAGTCAGTCTACAGCCAATGGGGGACAGCCTCTGGGTAGTTTATGCCTCTGGGGAAAAGCAGTGCAGATCAGAGCACTTCTCCCCCTGACCCTGCTTAGGTCTCCACATCCATCAGGTCTACCAGTTGACCTGTCTTGACAACCACACACTTTTCCTCTGTTTTTGCTCCCCTTAGGTGGCTTACAAGTGGATCAGACAAGTCCTGGTACTAGCACAAGGTAGGAACACATTTGTAAGGGCAGAGGGAGAGTGTGACTGAAACAACCATGACTGATACCAGCTTAAGAGTTGGGAATCCAGATCCAACCATGAACATTGCCTGCAGTTTACCAGCAGAAAGTCACTTGGTCTTGCACGAGGCTGCCTGTGCACCACTCTGCTCCTCTGAGTTAAATGGCATCGTTCGTCTGGAGGACAGAAGTAATGTTGCTGCTCTGGGAAGAGAAGTTTAGACATAAATTGAGTACACTAAATGGAAGGATAAATGTGACAAGACACAAGATTTGCAGTACTGCTAGCCAAAATCATTTTATCAGAAAATTCTTAGTACCAGGGTTGTTTTAGAGCATCAGCATCTCACCAATAAATAATGGTGTGTGAAGGTCCTATTAAAATAAAAGTTTGTGTTTGTATGGTTATGGAGAAAATCTCAAAGGCAGAAGTATAAAGTTCAAGACTAAAAATTACAAAGTTCCCAAATACATTTTAAAACTCTCTCTTGAAGTTTAAACCTTGAGAAATCAAAGTTTCCTAAAAGCTTGAACAATGCATATTCAAATATAGAGGCCTGACTGAGCAGAATAAAAACCACAAGGTCTTTCTTGCTTTTAGCATCACAGGTTCATTTGCTGTTCTCTCATTGTATAGCTTCAACAGAAAGCTCAAATACTTGAATCCAGCCGCTCCTCTTGTCATCGCTGAGCTGTAACGGTAAACGCTGACCTTGTACGAGACATTCCCTTTCTTAGAAAGCCAACCAGCCCCAATTTGTGAGCATGGTAAGAGAAAGATATGCACAGAGGTAAGGAAAGATAGGCACCTGATAAAGAACAGTTCATGAATTTGACTCAGTGTTTTCATTTTGCTTTTGTATTTTAACAAATGATTGAGTTTCATATGCTTCTCCCCCATCTCTTTTGCATGTTAAGTCTGCTTGTTTAAAACAGAACAGAGAGTTTCTAAAGATTGAGGAAAAGGGTGCAGTGGTAGAGAAGGATCTCAGGAAATTTCAGGAACAATGAGAAATCTTATCTGGATTAGCATGAGAATCAATGGGAATTAAGATAATACAGTAAACATTCTCACCTCTCCAGCATCCTCTCCATTTTAACAAGTGAATTATAAACTAATTTCTTTCCCCAGCGATCCACTGCAAAGACACCTTTATGTAAGCAATGTCTGTTAAGAAGAAAAGCAAATTAAAATTGCAGTGTAATGCCTGTAGCTCCAGTTCAGCTGGAGGATAGGCCTTTTTGAGGTGATTGCTGGGAAATACAGCTTCTGCAAAGTTTCACAGCTTCTGCAAAGCATGCTCACTCTTGAGTCAGGCAGCAAATAGCCTCCCCTGACTGTTGTCCCCAAACCAAGATGCATAGTGTTAGAGGAAAATATATCATGCCAGATCCAACAGAGCATAAAGTACTGCCGCGCAATGCAAGGAGTAACTGAAATAGTGACTCTGAATATGAGCATGCATTTTCTGCTGAGAACAGTGAGTATTATGTCCTGATAACCAAAATCAGATATTAGTCCTAGTGTATCTGCTTTCCATGTAGGTGCCACAGATTCTACAGTTCCCTTCATTTCTCCAAGAAAAGTCTTTAAAAATGTAAAATTCCTCCCTCATTTACAAATTTGTCTGTGGTGAGAGCATGGTACTAAACCTCTGGAAGGAAAAAAGTTTAACTCCAATGGAAGTTCGTTGCTCTGGTGCTGTCTGCTGCTTGCAGATTACATCTTGCCTGGGATGTCGGTAGCAAAATCTCTCCTTTGCAACAGTTATTTAATGCTGATCTCTCTTATGCCATTTTCAGTTCAAACATCTTGCCTACCACCATCCATCTTCTGCCTCCTCCCACTGTCAAGGCTTCTGTTTATCTTCTGGCAAGTCAGAATGTCTGCCCAGATCTCTACGCAAAATTAAACCCCAGGAAGGAAAAACACTACTGGGAATTTGCTGGATTCTCCAAGGCCTGTTAATGGATGTCAAACATTCCTCCTATAAAATGAGTAAATGAATAAAAATGCTCTTTTCCACTCTGCTTAACAACCCCACTGGATTTGGTGTGAGCCACTTGCCAAAATCCACAGGACAGAGCAAAGGAACACTTTTTTCCCCTCTCCTCCCTCCTACTCTTCTGGCTAATGCTTTGAAAACCGGAGTGGCATTGGTCTGTGCACATGAAAGCAGAGGTTTTGGTAGAAACTTTCACAAGGCCGTTTTAGAAGTGGCTGCACGAGTAGGAGAACTGTGTGTCCTTTCCCACAGAAGATGCTGGGTCCACAGGATTCAGAGCTTTGGTCCAGGCCTGTTTTATTGCCTTGCACATTTAGGTGCCAAAGCTCTGCCAGAGCCTTGAGCAACATGGATGAAATGTTTATAGTTCTCCATGTGACTTCTCCGTGATGTTTTCAGTGCAAGCCTTGTCTTACTTCTGTTGCTTTAAGACTGCAGCTGGAAATCCTGAAAGTATCTCTCTATGCACCGACAGACCTCCCTGGAGCCTGCACACAGCCAGCAGCTCTGCAAGGGAGGTACAGCCCTCACTCCTTCCCATGCCTCAAATCCCACTGAAAACTCAGAGATAGAATCTTTTCTGTTACCTTGTTAGCAACTGAGAAGTAAATTGGCCACACTGGTCTATTACCCACTTACAGCTGCTGAGAAATATGTGTCTGCATAGCTGTCAAGGCCAAGGCTCAGCTGCATGGATCATTGAAACCACTTTTCATCTCACCACTGGTAGGTTTAAAGATAACAGCTAAAAAAATATATGTTCCCATAAGCTCCCCTCAAGCTCGTGGGCTATTTAGACAGCTTAACACAAGACTGATCTTGCTGTTGGGCAGCGAGGCACGGGGCATTGGGCAGAAGCCCTTTTCCCTCCAGCTACGGGGAGATTCCAACACCACAGCCTAGTCATGTGCTTTGAATGTGATGAAAGTGAGAGTTAATAATTCTTGGCCTGGAAAGGGGACTATAGATTAAGATTTACCTCTGAGTCACAATTTTTGTGCCTTTGCACACATACAGACCTGTACCTGTGCACAGGCATTCAGTGCAGGAATGAGGAGAGGAATGAGAGGGCCCTTCAGTAGAAGATGCTCTGAAGCTCTCTGCTGTCTCTGAGCCTTACCTTTATTTATTTAACCTTAATCTTTGTGGTATCTACAAATGCGGCTGTTGCCTCCAGCAGCTGTTTCGCTCCCAGAGAGGAGCAACAGTGATTTTACAGTCTGTCTTTTACTAAATTACCTAATCATTCTGAACAAGCAAAACTCTGCCTGCTTTTTAAAGTAAGGGCTGGCATTTTTTTGACAGATAATGGCATAAAAATTGAAAACATGTATCACCATGTTTTAAAGACATTCCAGTTTACAGGAATTAAGCAGTGATATGTTATATGCAGTTCATGTGCTATTGTACAAAGATTTTTGTGATATCAGTTTGTTGTCTGTATTTCCCCTGTGTCTATACTGTAATCCCAGACAGATGTCCTGCCCTGTTTAAAAATTACCCTGAGTTTCTATTACACACTCCTAATTTCTGTATAGTTTAAAGATTACCTTAGTGTTACTCTGGCCCCAGCTTTCCCCCTTTTTTTTTTGGGGGGGGGGGATACAATCAATTTTACTGGCATTTTTACCTTTCTAAGCTCAAGGATGAATATCTTTCATTAAAAAATGTAATTTGGCAAAGTATTCATCTATAATGCTCAGAATTCTACAAAACACCACAGCTGGAGTAGTAATTATGGCTTTAAGAAGTTACATAAGCTTTTTTTATTATGTTTTTAATGGGTTTACATAGTACATTACAAATGCCAAAGTATTTATACAGGGGATGGCAGTGGCAGTAGAGTATTCTAGCAGATGTCACAATTTGATCACCGAGAGCATCATTTATCTGCAAGAACTTGGGGAAGAGAAGAGATGCCAGGCAGAGCACCAGGGCTGCTAAGGAGAACAGCAGCAACATGTTTCAGGTAGCAGTTTCACAAACAAAGGAAGACCGATAATTAGTGCACTGTGCACTTTTTCTACAGTCTGTCTTGCGATGTTTGATATACTGGCATGTGTCTGTACAGTTTATGCCTCATTAAAGGCCATAGGATAAAATAAAAGCTGGGAGTGGCTGGCAGCATCCTTGATGGATTTGATGGGCAAAAAGCAGCTTTCATGGGATTGGAGACATGCAAAAATGTCCTGGATTAGTATGCAAGCCAATTTGATAATATGCATTCACCTTCAATGAAGGTCTCACCCCTGTGTCTGGAAAGTGTTCCATCTTTGCAGGACACTAAATTCAGTATCACTGTCCTTATCTGTAACAAAAAGGTTGCTTTTCTGAATTATTACCATGTGGTCAGCCAATTCTCTCCTCCAACTGGTTCAGTATAAATGTCTTAAACAAAGCCCTAATGAGGGGGAGAGAAATAGCCTTGCTCTCAGCAGAAAAGATGCCACAGCTCCCCTGCAGCCAGGCAGCCTGGCCAGGACCAGACGGTGAGGATAAAACTCTGTGCTCTTCCCGCAGGCTCCTTTCAAGGCAGTTTGCCCTCAATACCATGTAGAGCAGCATCAGTGACACAGAGATACTGTACTGATTCAAAGTGGAATAACCTCCTTAGCTGAGAGTTTTTATATAGGTTAGATGTTGCCACAGGGGTCATCCTGTTGGCATGTCTCTTCCCACAGTGTGTCTGCCTCCATCCATGAAGTCATGAAGTGGGCTTGTGAAGATGCAAGCAACCCTGCAGACATCACTCCAGGCAACGCACGTGGAGCCACGCCAACATTTGTGGTTGTGCCCCAGCTCCTGTCTTGCTTGCAGGCTTCTTGCTAGGAGGAGATCCTTTGCCAGAATGCGTTTAATTTCTTCAGGAACAAGGTCATTTCTCTGTACTCTCTCAGGAGGTGAAGTACACACTTCTGAAAGTGCAAAGACTCTTTGCAGAGCCCACGTGGTGCCTGCAGCTGTCCTGGTGGCAAGGCTGGAGGCAAAGCCAGCTGTTATAGAGGAAAGCCTGCCTTGCTGTCTCACTGCAGAAGTGGCACAGAGCAGGCAGGACTGTTCCAGAGGGCATTTAAGCTCCCCCACAAGGTAAAGGAGAAGCAACTACTCTGAGCTGTATCTGGGTCAATGTCCAAAGCCAGGCGAGCACAGGAACCTCCTGGCTGGAGCCCAGGGCACTGGCACGGGCAGGGAGAGACCCCAGCACTGGGACCCACAGAGCAGCAGCTAGAAGGGGCACATTTTCCCACTAACTTCTCACTCCTCCCTCAGGCTTAACACGAAG
This sequence comes from Aegotheles bennettii, assembly GCA_013398125.1. Taxonomy (NCBI): domain Eukaryota; kingdom Metazoa; phylum Chordata; class Aves; order Caprimulgiformes; family Aegothelidae; genus Aegotheles; species Aegotheles bennettii. The sequence goes on from VZRW01005709.1 coordinate 112,700, forward strand.
GAAAGAAGATGATCATTGATGTACAGTGACGGGAGCCTTTAGGAATCGAGGGCTTTTTGCTCAAGCTTTGTGCTGAAGTGCTCAGCCTTACACTGTGAAGACAAACAGCAGCAAGATTGCTCTCAGCAACCCAGACAAGAACATTTTCGTGCATAATTATGGAAGAGATGCAAGAGGACAAAAAAAGAAGGAAAACATCTGCTTGCATAGAGTTTATTGCCATTCACTTAAGAGGCCCATTAAATGCCAGAAAAAAAGCTATTTATCCTTCTATTTGAGGCAATTATCCTGCTGGAAATCTCTGTGGCAATTTGCCCTGTGATTATTCGTGGAGTGCTGACACTGTGCAGATACACTCACTACATGGAAAAAAGGCACAGACCTGGCCCACCAAGGCTTGCGGAGGGATTTTCATAAGTGAGGTAGCCGGTCCTTCCCAAACTTACACTTTGATGGTGCTTAAGATACCTTCCTACTGAACTGCTACAGAATGAGATAACAGAACTGCTATAGAGTCGCTTAGCTTTTTCAAAAACTCATTTGCAGCAAATACTACATTATTATTAACCACTGTGGAGAAGAGGGTTGTTTGGGTTGTTTCTTGGAGTCTTTTCCTGGACTTCAGGTGCCTCAGCCCCTTTCTTTCAAAAATTGAAAGGAGATATTTTACTCAAAGCACATCTAAATGTGGGATTGCTCTTCCTGTAGCCACAGTCTCAGCAACATGGGATGTGAGAAGCCCAAATCAAGTTCCTTGCATGCTCAAAGGAGATTAGCTGTCCCACCAAAGAGGAGACTTCTCTGCTCACCAGCCTGCAAGGTGTGCAGGGAGGAGAGGCTTCATCTCCTTGAAGCCCAACCCTGCACTCACTTGGCAAGGAGGAAAGCAAGTGCAAGGCTTCCTCCATGGCTCTAGTACATTCCCTGCATGAAGGGTTGTTTTCCAGACTTTCACTTTAGCCAAAAAGCCGACTGGAGGTGCCTGTGCAGGTGCTTCAGAAAGACCTGCAGCTGGCTTGGTTGCTTAATTCTCAGATGATACAGAAAACAAACAAGCCTCCCCTTCCCTGTTTGGCTCATAAATGTAAGTAAAGGCTAATGTAAGGCTTGCATATCAGCTGGTCGACTGAGACTTTGCAGAAGTTAAATAAAAAGGCAGCAGAGATGATAGTGACAGCAGCACAGCATGTGATGCACATGGCACCCTCCTCTTACAATGGGATAAACACATTGTCCCCATGGTAGGTGATGGACATGAACAGTGATGGAGGAAAGCAATGTGGGACTCTCCTAGTGCTGGCTGCTGTCAGTGGTGTGAGGCAGTCTCAAAGGAGGAAAACAAAACACAGGAAAAATATTCCTTGAAATTTGTTTTACATTTGGAAATACCATTTCTATAAAGTTGTTCACTTTCAGAAAAGTTTCTTTCTGCTTTCTTTTCTCTCCAGCCCCTCTCTTTCCTCATAAGGTTGAGTTTTGACTCATGTTCACTCTTCCTCTCCAAAATACGTAACTTAGACCCATGGGGGGAATATTCCCAGAAAGAAAATAGACTATTTCAGATCAGCCTTAAACCACTGATAGTTTCTAATACCTGAATGTCCAGTGTGGTGTGTGGGCTCACTGGGAGCCAGGCCAGGCAGGGGGTGCATGGGCCAGGCTGCAGCCCTGCAGGGACACCCCATGGGATGTCCAGGCACAGCTCAAGGGGCTGGAGGACCCCAAGTCTCCACAACAGAAGGAACCGAGGACACTTGGCTACCCAAGACAGTGGTTTCCCCGCCAGTCTTTTGGTGGGGAAAGAGCTCTGGGACAGGCTCCTATAGTGACAGCTTTGTCTTAGGGTTATAATTCCTTATTTTTATTAACAACAGCTTTCGGTGTGCTGCTACTTTCATATTTCTATTTCCTTAATTTACTTTTATTTTAAGCATTCTCTGTGACTTTTTAGGACCCTAACTGATTAACGATTATTTCTTAAGTTCTATTGCAGCATCAAAGTCCACCAAGCCTCACAGGCATGTGGGAGCCCAACAGACCCCCACCTTCCTGCTGAGTTCAGCATCACTGCGTTTGCTCTTTGACGTGGTGTTCGGGTGTCTTTCAGCAACTGCTTGATCCAACATCACCCTCTAGTGGGAAATAGGAAATAAAGCAGGATAAAATAAAGCCTCGTACAACATACACAATTTATTTGGTAGCTGTGAGAACAATACAAATCTCGGTCCAGGCCATGATGTTCTCTCTAATTGCTACATTTATTCCTAATTAATTTGAATGTATCACACTGAAGTTTATATCAAATAGTATTGGACTGGAAAAGAATTATAATGAAAGGTTAATGCCAGTTTTCCTGTATTTTTTCAGAAATTTGGAAAATTTGTTTTAAATATAGGAAAAAGCCTATATGGAAAAAATATGGTTTTATGGCTTTGTTTCTGTGAAGAAAATCAACAAAATTCCATTGCAGAAAACTATTATTTTGTGCTCAAGCTCTAATAGCCATCATCATACAGCCCACCTGCTCTCTGTGATGGCAAGGACTGATAGAAACATCTTAAAATATAGTTGTTCCCTTTCTATGCCATAATTACGCCTTTGAAGTTCCGTGTGAGTGTGACAGATCGGTTGCCATCTGCCAGGGGTACCTATTCAGTGTAGATCAGAAAGTGCATATAAGAAGGAAATACCCAAGTATGGCTCTGTTAACTTTTGTCTGGACACGTGTGAGCTTAAGGAAGGGTACAAGGATAAAATGTTTTGCACAGGTGACAGCTAACTCTTTGTTTAAGAGCACCTTTCATCAGCATGGAAAGTTGGGGAGGTCTAATGATCTTCCACTATTAACCCTCTCCCATATGCGAGTGTTTCCCTGACACTTGCTCTGCATGTCCAGATGAAGGCTAAGGAGCTGATGCAACAACACAGACAGATTTAGGATCAAAATGGAGTTTTGCAAATTCCTCAGCTGCCAGCTCAGCTTCAGCTGGAGCTGGAGAGTTAACAGAGGTCACATCTTTGCTCCAGCTTCTGGCAAGGCTCTTGGGTGAGAAGCAGAAACTCAGGGATGGCTGATATTGCCAGAGACTGACATCTGAGACTGGGCAGCTGAAGCAAGAAAAAGACTCATCTCAACAGATTTCAGCTGCCTAAAAGTCAAGCAGTCATTGTCAGCGAACTGGCTTGTAGGCATCTTTTGAAGACTCACCTTGTGAGTCCTCTTTGTGGGTAAGTGTATAGTTGGCACAGGGCAGCATCACTATGTATGTATGAATATATTTTAGAATACTTCAATTTTCCATGCCTAAGAAGGGATGTGTGATTGTTCCCAAAATATAAGGACATATTCTTGGCAAATTGAAAGGTCCTGTAACAAAAAACCTGAGGTTCCTGAGCAGAATGCTCAGCCTTTGTGTGGTGTGACTTTACCAGGGAAGAAAGCCTCTGTGAGGAAGAGTAAGATTTAAAAATGAATTTTAAACTAGAGACTGGGGAGGAAGCTAGCAGGCAGAGAGGAGCAGGGATTCATGTCCTTAAAGGTGCCATTTTGACATCTTTATAACCACAAGTAAGCAGGAAATGGCAAGGCACAGCCTGGACAAATAAAGCCCATTTCTACAGGGCACAGAAGCTGAATGTATGCTTGTCTCTATTTGCTCTAAGTCTAAAAATAAGATATGGGTCCAAAATGCTTGATTTTTATATAAGGGTATTGAAATAGCAGAGACTTTGCAGAAGAAACATCATTACTGGCTCATTGTGATATTATGATAAAAATTACACGAGAAAGAACCTAAATAGATCCTGTCCAAATGAGGAAATGGAAAAGTACACAAACTCTGACAAATTAAAAGCAGAAGCAGAAAGGCAGCCTAAAAAAGATTTTGAGGAAATAACTTGCAAATGGACAAGAAACTTCCTCCAACCCAGGAGAAGTGGTGAGCCTGCCGGAGGGTCTGCAGGTGACTATGGTAAGCAGGCAGCAGACGATCAGGGTGGCAAAGGAGTTTGAGAGAAAACAAGCCCTAACACAACAGCTAAGCAGATTACCTGCATCTGTGTTTGGTGCAGAAAAGCTTAGTGAAAATCCCACAGCAGAGCTATTTGTTAAGGGGATAACACAGAGAAGCTGCCTCAGATTGAAGGGCCATTAGGTTAAGGTTTAGAACAAATAGATGCAATGGGTAGTAACAAATTCATGAGAAGCAGATGTTACTCACTTGTGGGTTTTTAGGGAACGCTAATGGGAAATTGTTGCACTGTTAGGGCTGGTGTATAACCCTTTACTTACAACAGCCAAAGAAAGAAAGAGGATGGCACGAGACACTGTTTTAAGTACTGTGAGGGATCTAAGACAAATGCAAACCACTAAATCTGACACCCGTAGTGGGCAAACAGTAAAAGCCATGATAATGGAACAGTTGCAAGGACAAATATGGACTAAAAGGGAAGAATCGGCAGAGCTTTGTAGTGAGAAGCTGTGAAGCTGTGCTTCACCATCCTCTTATGGCTTCAGAGGAAACAGTAAGGCTCCAGGCTACAGCGGTCTCCTCAGTATGATCTCTTCGCTTCTGGAAAGCCTTTAATAGTGTCTGTCACCCAGGACTCATAAAGACATTGATCTGACATGGGATAAGAGGGAAATTCCTCTTGTGAGTCAGCAACTGCATACAGGATAGAGAGATGAGGTAAGAAAAAAATCATCTGTTTTTCACAGTGAAGACAAGTCACCAATGACATCTTAGAGGGATCCACGGTAGGGCCAGTGCTAAGTCACATACCCATCAGTCAGGCAGTAAATGGCAAAGTGGCTTGATCTGCTTGTGGTACCAGTTCATTCGAGTTAGTAAAATGCAAATTGCCTGCAAGGAGCTGAAAAAACATCTCATGAGTCTGGGCAAGGTAATGGCAGGTGAGATTCAGTATGGATCACAGCAGAGAAAAACACATAGCTGAGCTGGAAAGAAGACCTCCTCACTACCCAGTCTCAGCAATGGCATCTGAACCACCTTGTACCATTCAGGACAGGTATCTTGGAATTAGGTAGTTCTATTCAGGTGTCAGTTAAAAGCTCATTAGTGACTATAAATCAATTGAGTATTAGAAATTATTAGGAAGGCAAGAGAGATGTCATCAACTAAATACAGGGTTCACCCCTTACCATGAATACTGTGTGCAGTTTTGGTCCCTCCATCTCAAAAAGGGTATGTTAAAGCAAGAAAAGGTATAAAGGAAGAACCATTATGGAATGACTTTATGTGGGTAGCAGCTACCTGAATAAAGATTCTTCAAGGTGGGAAAGAAGAGTCTGAGAGGGACAATGGTACAGCTCCATAAATTCAAGAAGGGTCATGGAGAATAAATAGTCACCACATCTCATAAGATGCAAGAAAGGGGCATCAAATGATGTTTCCAGGTTCAAGACAAACACGAAGGCAAGGAGTTCTGTGCTCGGGCAAAGAAGTGTCTCCTATTATGGTATCTGTTGTCACGAGAAGTCGGGGACTACAAAAGTGCTGTACATGATTTCAGAAGCAATCCGACAAATGCGTAGACGACAAATTATCTGAGGGCCATGAGATACTAAGCTACCCCTCAGCTAAATGGGCCAGGGCATGCTAGAAGCAGCCCTCTTCACTGCTGGCCATGGCCAGAACTGGGATGCCAGGCTGACGGGACTTGCAGCTGAACCCATTTTGCCATTTTTATCAACCAGACAACTTTCAGAAGAAAATCAAAAGAACTCACACACACACCCCCTTCAGAGCAGAAGTGCACAACAAGAGCTCTGGTTTCTCACAGGGATATGAGTATCCCATTAGCATTAGTAGTGTTTCTTGCTCCAGGATTAGCTACACTCTTTGTTACTCCTGAAGATTAAAATCAAGATTAAGAAAATATAGCCAATTTGCATTATTTTTCCATGTATTTCTTTATGTTCTGTGTTAGCTGAGAACAAAACTGCAGTTTGACAAGCCCTATGCCAACACTGCTGCCAAAAGCAGAAGCTCTTTCCTCTCCTACCACTGGAAAGGACA
>VZRW01005709.1:118752-129723 GCA_013398125.1 Aegotheles bennettii
GGGGGCAGTGCAAAATTAGCCACTGGAGATGAGGAGAAGTGGGCAAGGCTGCTAAAGGCAGGGCTGGCTTAGGCTGATCCCAGGTGCTAACTGACCTATACTTTAATTTGATGACGTTTGTCTCAACAGCTGTTGCTTGCAAAGGATAACTGTTCTCATCCCCCCTGAGAAGAGCAGGAGTTGACAGCCATGTCTGAATGTGGCCTTTCTTGGCCTTGTCAGGCCATCCCAAATGAAAGAAACCTCCTTGTTTATGAAAGGAGACACTACAGAAGTGACCTTTGCTCCATAATTAGAACTTTATTTATCAGTTCATTTTAATCCTGTGAATTCCTGAAGAATTTTGATTCGCTTTGTAAGGACAAAAAAAACTAGTCAAAAGAGGATGCTAATGGTCTTGAATGAGCCATTTAAGATCTAATGAGTGGTCTAATCACTAACAGTCAGACCTCCACTTTGATAGTAAGCTTCAGTTTTGGGGAGTGACTATCTTCAGTCACATCGAGGGGCTTGAATTGCTGAGTGGAGTGTAAAGCCCACCTCAGCCTCTGCCACGGAGTGAGCATCTGAGCTCCAGCGGTTCAGCTTTCTTACAGCAAAGGAGCTCACTTACCTCCAGTTACAGACAAATTTGTCTTTAGAGTGTTCATCTAGACTTAAATGGCTCTTCCCTCCCTTATGAAACTGAAGCTGGTGTTAAGATCTTTGTTGGTTTGCCACCAATTTATTCATATCAGCTGTTGCAATGAAAGCAGCCAGTGCTGATGCCAAGTAGAAAAGAGATGCTTGCACTTCCAAGACCAGCCTGAAAAATCCTCTTCTGTAGAACACAGGCCATGTCAATGCTGCTATTGTGGGGGAAAAAATCATCTTGCAAATAAGCGTGAGAAAAGATGCACAAAACTATGGTTCATAAGGGGCAACCTCCTCTCGCAGAAACTTTTTGTTGAGTTCCCTGAGGTGTGATATGGTCAAATGCAGTGATCAGTGTCACAGACCTGCTCTTAAAATCACCTTTGCCTGGTCACTGTGCATGACCTGACCTTGCTTTCTGTAAGAGCTGACCTGGAGCACTGTAATGCAGCACTGTGTGGGGTTTTCTTTTCCTTGTAAATCACATGGAAAATGGTAAAGTTTGTTAGCAAGATGGCAGCAAAGACAATACTAGGTTAGGTTTGAGACAAGAGGGGAGAACTAGTTTTTACTGAATCTGAACGTAGTACATTCAATACCCTTTAGATGCAGATGAAGAAATGCTAAATTGATGTTACTGATATTAAACTGCAGCAATCTGATCCCTGTTATGTGAAGAATGTTTTCATATCTTGCCTTCTCCTCAACACGAGGATGGAAGAAATGTCCAGGGCAGAAACAATGCCAGATGGAGGAGAAGGACAGCTGGACTAATACTGCATCAACCCATCATGCCTTTCCCAGGTGGCAGCTGGAAGCCAGGTGAGATACCACAGATCATCTGCAATGGCATAAGCTATTGTCTTAGGTTCTTTCTATCCAGTAATGGAATAAAAGTTCAAAGCTGCTATTAGGAGATGCAACACTAGCCTGATGTAAATGGAAAAGAAGCCTCCAGGATTCAAAGCTTGGCCCTCAATGAGGAGTTTTTCAGAGCAGCAATGCACTCTCCCACCAGACGAGCAGCCTCTTTGGCTGTGCCCCTGTGCACCGAAAAGCCACCTGCCCCATGCCCATAGTTGTGGACCACCAGGAGCTTAACTTCTCCTTGGCTCAAGACCTCTCTCTGCAGTCTCACACACTGCCTGGATGGCCTCAGACCCACCTTCACCTGGATTTCCTGAGCTTCTCGCAGTGAGGGCTCAAGGGAGCAGCATCTGTCAAAGATGTCTTTGGTAGTGCCAGGATCAGGGGAGAGACTCCATCTTTCCTTTTCCCTGGTTCCCCCTAGGGTTACCCTGTGTATCCCTGGGTAGATGTAAGTTAAACCATCCCCATCCCGAATGAAGTTTTTCACCCAAGGAGCATGAACCTTGAGTACTTGTCCCCTGATGGGGAAGAGCTTCTCGTCCCCCACCAGCTGGTGGGCTCCAATGCCTGTGCAGTTAACGACGACATTATATTCACCGTGCAGCTCCCACAAGTCTGCGACTTTTCTGGTGTGCATCTGGACCCCAATTGCTTTCAACCTGCAGAAAGACTTCAGAAGTGAGGCAGGAAAGAATCCCTTAAACTCTCGTGTAATTATTATGCACATTAAGTAAACGAGATAGATTGCCTTTAACATACCGATCAAAACCAATCAACAGATGGGACAAAAAGCAAAGAAAATGCCAGGGGGGTTCTGTTTGTGATTTGTCTGATTTGGTCTCATCAAAGCTATTTTTTAGCTTGTTTGGGCTGGAAAAGATACAGCAAGTTGATCAGTATTACAGAAGGGTCTAGAATAAGACTCTAGATAGACAGAAAGAACCTCATGGTCTCACTGATTCATTTTTATAGCTGTACCAAACTTTAACAGGTCAAGCAAGCTGCAAAATGTCAGATTTATTCACCAATGTATTTCTGCTAGTGACACCGCTGTTGTTCTACACCCCTTTTAATGTGCCTATTACACACTGTCGCATTCGTTTCCAACTCACTCCCTGGGTGCAGCAGGATGCTGAGGCTGGCTGGGAGGAACTGGGGAGATCTCGTGCAGCAGCTGTGGCTGGGCAACTTGCTGGGAGAGCTCATAAGTTTTGTAACTGGGACTCTGTCATCATTCCATAAAATTAGCACCAATAAAAAAATGCTGAAAACTCCTGAATTCAGGTAAGAAACAGGAAAAAAATCCTGAGGTCCGTTTTTGGACCAGCAAGGTGGGCACAAAACCAATTTTCCTTGTGGACTGCCAAGAGAACAGTCTATAAATAGTGCTCAGGTCACTAGGGGTTTGAGAAGTAGTTACATGTTTAATATGCTCTTGCTTCTCATCACCAGAGAGGAGAGATACAAAAGGAGCTTGATCATCTCATTAGACTACATCCCTTGAGAAATAAGAAGGCTATAGGAGGACTAAGGAGAGAGCTGAAAGCATGTGGCAGATACTAAATGGGTTGTACAACTTAGTTGTGCTTCAGCAGAAATTTCTGATTTGGTTAGGCAATGAAACATGACAGAGCGTGTGCACTGAGGAGATGGCACAGACCTCACGGCACACTGGTGCCACTGGAGTACTCCCAGCCTGGCTGGCTGCTAGAACAAGAAACGCTTTTTCACATTTTGCAGTGAGATGAAAGGCATCCAAGAGACCAGCTGAGCTGGCAATTTGTACCACAGTGTTGGTACATGTCTTTACTTCACCTCAAATCAGTTTGCAGCCTATCACTTTCACTCAAGCAGAGACATTTATTTGGTCACTTAAATGGATTAAATGCACATCCCAGGTGCCAGAATATTTTTAGATCTGCATCCTGACTCTCCTACAGTTCTCTAAAACCCACGCACTTTGGAGAAACTTGGAAATTGGCAAATTTTCTAACTTTCATGTCAATCCGGGCATGAACTCTGAAGCCATGACTCCTCAGAGTGCGTATATCACCCGTGTTACGCAGGCAAACATTTCCAAAAGGTTTCTTACAAGATGATGCTATTTCACCTTTTTACACTTGACTGGATTAAGAAATTACCCCAATTGTTGACCAAATTTGAGATTAAATGGTTCAGCTACTTCTTAAATGCAAAGTCTTCATAGATATGCCTATTCTCCCAGGGGTTGGATGTATCTTCAAGAACAGAGGGATGTATTTGGGAATTTTGACAAATGAGGAGCAACCACATATTTTCTTATGACATGGCAGGTTCCCAATGTACTTTCAAGGTCTGGCTGGCCAACCGTGGTCCCTGTGGCTATGTCAGTCCTGTGCCTGGAGGCATTCCCACTCTAAGACCCACTGTACAGCCACAGTGGTAGAGAGAGTACATTCCATAAATGGGGCCCTTCACGTTTTTAAAAAATTGGGTCATTCTTTCTTGTGCTTCTCCCCAGGGAAGAGCTTGCTGCATTTTCCCCAGTGAGAAACAGTCCTTTTCCAGTTTTGTTCAAACCTATGACTCTCAAGGAGTCCCCAGCTCACCCCCAGTCCCTCTGCCTGGGTTTCTCTCTGCATGCCCAGCCTGCAGCAAAACCAACCTTTTCTCCAGCCACAGTAGGTAGGGTGGACAGTCACATTTCAGTGTCGTAAAGGCCTGACCAAACCTGTGCTTCGGAAACTTTTGGAGTTCTGCTTCAGACATTGGTCGAAATCCCAGGACGACATCTGACCAGAAAGGTAACTCTTCCTTGGGAGTGCTTTTAAAGACCTGCCACCTAAAAGGACACAGGGGAAAAGCCACAAAATTTAGCTGCTATTGATCTGCCATGTTATGTGTCATGGCAATCTTAGCACAAACCCAGGAACTCAGGAACCTGCTCCTGCTCATCTGTGCAGCTCTTCAAGGTTAACAGCAATGGGGAAACATCACTGCTTGCCACTGCAATACCCACCTTGGCAAACAGGCAGAGGGGCTGCCACAGCCGAGCTTGCAGGTGACACACTGGGCTAACTCAGCTGGAAAGAGTTCTTCCAGCTATACTGTATGAACTTCTAGCTGTAGATGTACAAAGTCCTCTCACACAGTGTCCCCACCATGGCTGTGACCACCCTTGCTGGACCTTCATGTAGGGCCACATGCACATATTTTTTTGGGTACCCATAAAGCTGCAGAGTGCCCAACCTCAACAGGTGAATTTCTGTGTAGATACTGGGCAGCATAAAACACCCCCAACATACTGTTACGGTTTGAGGGGACAGGCAAATCTTACAGCTTTGCTGCAAGGACCCAAAGAGGGGGTGGAGTTTAGGACCCTTTGTGAAAAGGGGTCTGGGGTGTCGGTATTCCCTCCCATTTCCTGCCAAACTCTATAAAGCCAGGAGGACAGGAAGTTCCTCTCCTCTTTCCTTTCTGCTCGCTTCTCATTGCCACGTGGAATTGGCCCGGAGGGAGGTAAGGCCTTGCCTTTGTTACCAGCTTGCCACGTGCTCTTCAGGATCAGACTGCATTGGGTGCTGGGAAGAGCTTTGGACTCCTTTTTCCTACATTGGTTTTGCAGTGGAGGACTTTTGGGAACTTGTATCAGCAATCATCAGAGTCGGGTTGTATATATTTGTATATATTTTATTCTCTTCCCACCTGTTACTCCCCCTCCCTGTTTCATTAAATCTGTTACAGTTTTGACTTCCAACCATTAAGCTTCTATTCCTTATTCCCCTTCCATTTTCCCCAAGGGTGTGGAGGGGAGTAGCAAAAAAGCAAACTCTGTCTCTCTTGAGTTATTGGCTTGCCCCAGCCATCTGAACTGAGACACACACACACACATCAGTGGCATCTCTATAGTTGCTGAAGGTGGAGGATCCTGCAGACCCATCCCTATGAGGACCAACCCTGCTGCAAGCAACTGGTATGGGAAACATCAGTTATTAGAAGACATTTGGTGCTGGCCAGTCTTGAGCAGTTTCTCTGTGCACACTTAACGCGTGAATTTTGAAAATACATCATATCTGAGCAGTTTCAATGCAGTGCAGTTTCTTAGGAATATGGTCATAAGAGCTACTCCATGAAGGGAATGTGCCTGAACTCCAGAGAGGAAAACCTCTCTGTCTGCTCCAGCATATGGCACACACATACCAAAGGCTACCCCGGGGGCCATTCTTACCCAGAGACCAGGTGAATTCCAGCCTCTGATGCCACGGCTGAGTTGCTGATGGCAAAAAGGTGAGTGAAGGTCTCTTTGAACCACTGCTTCTGCACATGGATCGGTGTGCCTGCATGTGAACAAAACCAAACATGCAGAGAGGGAAAATGCGAAGAGGTGAAGCGTACAAGCGAGTGCCAAGGAGATGGGACAGACAGGGAATGGAGGACATGGCACTTTTCTTCCTGAACCTCTGTGCATCACTGCACACCCAGATACGCGTCTGCCTGCGGTGCCATGGGCAATGCCACACGGGGTTGCACGCACCTGGGTAGGTGTGGGGGATGAGCATCCCAGCTGCGACATCGCTCGTTGTGTTGGGGCTGAACTGGTCTGAAAGGACTGTCACGGAGCAGCTGGGGAATGTCTCCGCGATGCACAGTGCCGTGGACAGGCCGATGACTCCCGCACCAACGACTGCAACCTTGGGTGCTGCCATCTCTGGGGTGCAGAGCCCGAGGAGAGAGGCACCTACGTGCATTTGGGAATAACGTATCCCGTGTCACCAATATCCCTGCTGGACACGCTCGTCAGGCTGTGAAATACCCACACAAGATGTAACATAGCCCCCTGGGATAGCTAATTGGAGACTAACTGCTGCACACAGAGCCAAGGCTGAGGTGAGGATTAAAAAAAAATCACCAGCCTTTGGCATGACAACTAATTTTTGAAAATTATTTCAACAGCCGCTACCACATCCTCAGCACAAGAGCAAAGGACAAGAGAGTGATGTGCACGTACAGCACTGGTGTTCAGGCTGTACCAGTCTGGGGCATGGTTTTTTCAACAAAACCTGGGGGACTGAGGCACCCGTCAAGTTTTCCATCACATCACGGGCAAAAGTGTCTTTGGAGCTCTGGGGAAATTGGCTTTGAGGCACCATGAATAAAAAGGTTGTTTGAACGTCAGGATCGCCAGCAATGAGGTCTGTCACTGCCTGAGCAGCAGAAGCAAATTGCACAGGAGGCAAATTGGTTACACAGAGCAAAGAGTCCAGTGCATTGTGAAAGATGTTCTTCTTATCACACACCTTAGTCCTCCTGCTGTGCAGGGCTCCCCTTCTGACTCCATGGACTGGGTTACCTGCTTAGCTCTGTCCTAGAAAATGTGAATTTTAGCTATTAAACACCAAGCATAGCTTTGCAGGGTACAGCCTGCCTGTTTACACTCCCACATCCAAAAATAGTTTTGGATGCCTTGGTGGGAAAAGGGTGGGAAGAGAAGCTACCTGTACCCTGGGAGATTTTGTGACCCTAGTGACCTGAGGTCTCCAACCCATCCTTGGTTCTTGTACCTCCCAGCATGACCCACTGCCTCGGACAGATTTGTGGGCATCCAAGACTGCCATGCTCTCCCAGCAGCACACGGTCCCCAGGAGCCAGGAAGCCTACCTAACTGCCCCAAGACTCTATATATTTGCCTCTCTTTGCCTTGCTTTATAACCTGCTTTATGCCCTGGAGCAGCTCCACTCCATTCCTCAGCATCTTCAGCTGCTGATTGCTACCCCAGGAGTTGCAGCATCTCTATTTTCCCTTGTTGTCGCCAAGTTTCGGAGCTTGGCACCTGCCCTGGTGAGTGTCACACAGCTCCTGGTTGATAATCACCGGGCTGCCCATCCCAGCAAGGTGCCAGCATATGTGCCTGGCCACGGCCAGCTAACAGGTTTCACACCCGGGAAGCATGAAGCACAACTGAACCATGCAACTCAGTGGAACTAAATGGGCAACCTTAGAGGTGATAAATCCTTCAGTGGCTGAGAAACAGGTGAGTTGGGGAGCACCCGCTGGCTCAGGCACTCCTTCAAGGGGTTACTGCCAAAAGCTGAACAGGGATGTAGGGGGAGAATCTCCTTTGCCTATGGTTCTTAGGTTTTCCTGTAGTATCTGCCAATATTCATTCTGAGAGGATACTGAGTGATATGGACCTCCGGTCTTGCTCCCTTATGGTCTTACTTTCTCCTCCAGGACTTGTTCTTCCTTGACTGTAGAAATCCAGCCTCGCTAATTGCTTTCTGAGAACCTTTTCTCAAAAGCAGTGCCTGCAGTTATAATCAGGGGCTGATTTTCCACCTTCCTGTGGCTTTTGGCACCTTTGATATAAGTTTAGGCAAGACAGACTGTGTGGGATTATGATAGGTCAGGTTTATTGATGAGATCCTTGTTCATAACTCTTCACACAGCTTCTCACTCACCTCTGAGGTTTTACTAAAACTTTGACATCCCTACTATGTAGGAAGGAAGAGAAAAGCAGGCACTGTTGCCCGTCATTGCAGTCTTTCTGCATCACAGCTGAAGGTTGTTACAACCCCTCTTATTCCTCTCAGCACAACACTTAAGTTTCTTCCTGTTAATTACTACATCTACTTTCACAAGCTGACTGTAAAAGTGCCCCAGGGAAAGAGGATGTGGGGGTAAAGATGAAGCCTGAACCAGAGCTGCTGGCCTGCAATCACTGCCACCCGCAAACCCCATCTGAAAAAATGCTGATTTGAACGGGAGCTGCACCCCTCAGCTCTGCCATCGCCCCAGCTTGCCTCAGACACCCGCACCTGGAATGCCTGCAGTCAGCAGAGTGTGGACAGCATATGCTTCCCCACCATAGCCTCCAGGATATTTTGTACTGCTAATTGTTATTAAAAAAAAAATAACAAGAAATTAGAGGAGCTATAATAATGGTTAAATCACTTTTGTCAGGAAAATTGGTTCTGATAAATCTCTCTAAAGACATTTTTATTAATAAACCTTCTGGCAGCTGTGGAAATCATGTGTGGCTGTCAGCATGCCCAGTGAGCCTCCCAGCAGTGCATGGATGACCACAGTCCTGCTGAAACATATGCATTGGGTACATTGTGCATCTGCCAGAGATGTGCTCTCAGTTGCCCCTGCCCGCTCTCGTTCCCTGGAGCCCTTGGATGGTGACGGAGATTGAATTTCCTGACTGACCTCCCCGCTGCCGGGAAGAAAGGGGAGCTACGGCTCAGTGAAGGTTCAGGTTTCAGAAGCCTTCCCAATTTGGATGGGATTTTCACAGACGAGTCGGTTCAGTATCAACTGATCCCAACGCTGCAAAAGCAAGTGAGGATGGGAAGCGGCTGCCGGGGGCGCTGGAGCCTGTGGAAATGGCTCAGAAGGCCATGATGAGCACCCATCAAACACGAGCACTTACTGCTGCAGTGCAGTGCAGGAGCACACACAAGCCTGAATGTGCTAATTTGCCAAAAATTAACCGGGTGCAAAGCAGCACTTCGAGTGCAAGGCTCACCTGCACCTCTGCCCTGGCAGCACAGCCTGCCCCAGCTGGGCGCTCTGCACCTTGCTGGGAGAGCACAGGTGGATAAGCTATTTTTAGCTGATGTGGCAAGTCAGCTTAGTGCCAGCAGGGGTGACACTTCTCACCTCCTCAGACTGCCTTGTGCTGAGGTTTTACAAAAATCAGCATCTGAAAGGCAAATCTGTTGCAATAGCTGGTGGAGAGGGCGGAGAAGTGTGTCAGGTACTGTTTAGCTCCTTGTCCTTTCTTGGTGCCAGAATGTTGGGACAGAAGCCAGACAGAGCCACCTGGAGTTGTAATTCCCCAGCAACACAGATACTGGCTGCCTGATGTGGGCTTTGTGCCTCTGCCACCCTTCTGCTCTTCCCAGGCCAGAACAAATTATTTTTCAATGTTGCAATGCTGCAATGTTTTATGACGTGACTCAATCTCCCAGCTCCTGCAGCTGAGGAGACAATGTCAGACTCATGTTACACAAGGGGATCCTTATTCTTTCTTGCCCCATGTAGCTGAGTATCACCACTGAGTGCCACTAGTCTTCAGCCTTAAACCATTCTAGCAGTGGATAAAGTGATCACTATGGATAAATACAGTGGTCCCCAGCACACATATGTGCACACACACACAGAGCAACATGCACACTCACTGGCAGCTGCAGCAGTAGCCTTTTAGCCTGTGGTCCCTCCAGGCTGCCCCTCAGGCTGTGGCAGACCCCAGGAAACTGGCATCCCCCAGCTGGAAGAGCTGCACGAACACTATGGCTTTGGCATCTTTTCATTCCAGGCACAGCCCCTCGCCCTACCCTTTCCCCCCTGTGGCCCAGCTCTGTGTGTGTGCTTCCCCAGCTGCCCTTCGCTTGTGTCGCAGCCCAGCTGACCTGACAAACCAAGCACATTTACATGCCCAAATAAGCAGCTGAAAAAGCCCAACTGATCTGTTGATCAGAACATGGATCAACAGGAAGTAACTGAAGAAAACCAAAACCTGATGCATTTGAAGTCTGATAGGTTTTTTTAAACTAGCTCTCACCACACTGAAGTGCTGAAACATTGTTCTGGATGGTCTGAAACCTGTGGTACCAGAGAGGAAAGGCTCCAGCCTTTCTGAGCTGCTGGAGAAGCTCCTCATCCGCGGGGTGGCTGTGCCCACCCTCCCCATGTCTCTGCCTGCTGTGGAGCACTTTCTCCCTTCCTTTTTTTGCAGATGACTCTTTTTGTTTATTCCCTTCCCTAGTTCACAAGCAGCCGCAGTTTTGCTTCCCTTCGCCTGACCCCGGAGAGGTGTTGTGCCAGGCTCTTTGCTAAAGGTAGTTACGGATGCTCATGAAGCTCAATACATTCCTGGGGGTTTGTTGAGGCAGGGGCCTGATTTTGGCCTTTTGACTCTGGCCTGGCCCCTTATCTGTCACTTGGGCTGTTCTGTGAGACATACGTTCGGGATCTGCCACAGGAGGAAGGCGCGGATGCTCTCCCTTCACTGAACAAGGGACTCTGGAGGCTCCTTGGGACCCCCTCGACCTCGCTGCAGGGTGCACTGCAGCATCGCTGCTGGAAACGGTGCCTGAGCCACCGCCGCAGGGACCAGCGGCACCAGGGGAGCCTCGGCTCCCGTTTTCAGGCTGCTGTTCGGCTGCACGGAAACGCCTCCTAAGGGAAGGGAGGTTACACCCGCCCTGGAAGCTGCCAACAGCATTAACCCCCACCAGCAGCGCCTGCACGCTGAGCGATGCCCTCGCTCTTCCCCAAGCGGAGCGGTCCCCGCTGCCGTTCCCCGCGGGACGGGGGCTGCGAGGCCGCTGTGGAGCGGGCAGGGGCTGAGGCTCGGCAGGGCCCAAACCCTGCGGCGCCGCTCACGGCAGAGCCGTGACAGCCCCGGCGATCCCACTGCGCTGCACTCCCGTGTGCGGCCTAAACCCCCCCTGCCCGGGTTAAGGAGCTGCTTTGTGCCCCGG
>VZRW01005709.1:129738-238075 GCA_013398125.1 Aegotheles bennettii
CCGCAGGGGAGGGATCCGCCATCCAACATCGCCCTCCTCGGCTGCGAGTGCGGTCCGAAAACACCAAACGAGCGGGGAGGGCAGGCGATACCTGGTGAGGAGGAGCCCCCGGTCCCGCCGGGAAGAGTCGCTCTCCCGGGAAGCGCGGGGGAGCGGGGCGGGACGGGAGGGAGCGCGGTGCTGGGCAGGGGGGCAGGGGCTGCCGCAGCTCCCCTTCCCGTCCCTCCGGTAATGAAGGAGCCGCTTGTGCCCGGGCAAAGGCCGCCTCCGGGGCTGGCAGCTCTCCCGGCAGCGCCCGGCCGCCGGCCAGGTCACCAGATCCTTGGAAGTTCCCCGGGTGCGCTCCAGAGGAGGCTCCGGGGCCCCGCTCTCCCGCGCGGAATATGTCGTCTTTTTTCCTCTCTTACAAAAACTAATGAAGTTCTGAATGCTTCTGAAGGTGCCTTAAGACTACCACAGTGCCTGAGTGATTGTTTGAGCCATGGGGATGGTGACAGTGCAGTGTGTGGTGGGCCCGGCCATGTCAGTCATCACAGAATCACAGAGTCCTTGTGGCTGGAAGAGACCTTCAAGGTCATCCAGTCCAACCGTCTACCCAGCACCACCATAATAACCCCTAGAACACTAAACCGTATCACTCAGTGCCTCATCCAGGAGCTTCTTGAATACCTCCGGGGACAGTGACTCCACCACCTCCCTAGGAAGCTTGCTCCAATGTCCAAACACCGTAACAGTGAAAAACTTTTTCCAATATCCAACCTGAATCTCCCCTGTTGTAACTTCAGTCCATTTCCCCCTGTCCTCTCACTGTAGGCTTGGCAGAAGAGACCAACCCCCACCTCACTACAAACCCCTTTCAGGTAGTTGTAGAGAGCGATGAGGTCTCCCCTAAGCCTCCTCTTCCTCAGGCTAAATAAACCCAGATCCCTCAGCTGTTCCTCATAAGACGTATTTTCCAAATCCTTAATGAGCCTTGTTGCCCTTCTCTGGACATGCTCCAGCACTTCAGTGGGTTTTTTTTGCAGTGAGGGGCCCAAAACTGAACACAGCACTCGAGGTGCAGCCTCACCAGTGCCGAGTACAGTGGGACAATCACTGCCCTATTCCTGCTGGCCACACTGTTCTTGATGCAGGCCAAGATGCCATTGGCCTTCTTGGCCACCTGGGCACACTGCTGGCTCATATCCAGCCAGCTGTCAGCCAGCACCCCCAAGTCCATTTCTGCTAAGCAGCTCTCAAGCCACTCTTCCCCGAGCCTGTAGCGGTGCCTGGGGTTGTGGCCTAAGTGCAGGACCTGGCATTTTTCCTTGTTAAATCATCAATGAAGAAGGAGAAGTGACAGTTCAATGAAGAAAGAGTCCCTGCAAAACTGCAGATGTCTGGCAAGCACAGCCAGGCAGGGCTGTTTGGATTAACCTTTTTCATCAGAAAAATACAACTGTGCTGAAAACAAACCTGTCGGCAGAATCACTAGGATGGAATTGTATACCAGGGTTTCTTGGCTGCAGGGCATTTGCCACTGGCAGGTCATTTTGGCTAATATTTGACCACCAGAGCATTCGTCCCTGAATACAGTAATAGTGTGCACAACACTCGATCAGCTCTTCTTGCATCCCAGTCTAGCTATGTTCTTAAGTGGTAAAACTACAGCCATGAGATATTTGATATATTACATATATTTGATATATTATATTTATTTGGTAGAAGAGGAAGAGGAAACAGACTCAAGTTATGCCAGGGGAGGCTTAGACTGGATATTGGGAAAAATTTCTTCACCGGGAGGGTTGTCAGGCATTGGCACAGGCTGCCTAGGGAAGTGGTGGAGTCACCATCCCTGGAGGTGTTTAAAAGCCGTGTAGATGTGGTGCTTAGGGACATGGTTTTGTGGTAGAGTTGGCAGTGCTGGGTTAACAGTTGGACTTGTTGACCTTAAAGCTCTTTTCCACCCGAAACAATTCTATGATTCTATTTTATTTATGATTAGCTACATCCAGTACTTCTATTTTTATCGTACTTGCCTCTGTAATTTCTTCCACTTTTTAAGAAACAGTTCACTAAAGTTAATTGAGCACACATTAATAAATTATCAAAAATATTTCTGTAGAGTTCTGCACCAGAAGTGCACTGGCAGGTGTGGCACAGAGGTTGAAAGCTGTCAGCTGTAATGTTATTCTGGTACTATAGTAACAGATTGTAGAGAAAGGCAGTAGTTTTAGGAACTCTGCCATGTCTCTTTCTCATTATCTAGTGTGGATTTAACTGGAAATATTGTATGCCATATCAACTTGGCTTTCTACTTCACGTCATGTGAACGTTACCTAAGTCAAATTTACAAACTTGAGCAGCACTAGAATGCCTTATTTATACACACACTTGCCTAGGGAAATAAAGGAATAAGCATTTTTCTGCCTTACCTGTGGAGCCACAAAGCGGTGCCTGATCTTGTGTGGTGGGAGAAGCAGCCTGTCCCCCTTTTGATAGAGAAATGAAAGCAAAAGAAAGATATTTTGTGCAGAATGATAGAAGAAGAAGGACAACAAAGCTGGTCAAAGTTCTAGAGAATAAGTCTTGTGAGGAGCGTCTGAGGGAGCAGGAGTTGTTTAGTCTGGAGAAAAGGAGGCTGAGGGGAGACCTCATCGCTCTCTACAACTGCCTGAAAGGAGGTTGGAGCGAGAGGGATGTCGGTCTCTTCTCCCTAGTAACAAGCAATAGGACAAGAGGAGATGACCTCAAGTTGCGCCAGGGGAGGTTTAGATTGGGTATTAGGAGAAATTGCTTCACTGAAAGGGTTGTCAGGCACTGGCACAGGCTGCCCAGGGAAGTGGTGGAGTCACCACTCCCAAGGGTATTTAAAAGCCCTGTAGATGTGGTGCTTAGGGACATGGTTTAGTGGTGGGCTTGGCAGTGCTGGGTTAACAGTTGGACTTGATCTTAAAGGTCTTTTTCAACCAAAATGGTTCTATGATTACACATACAGAACCACTGACCTTTTAGATGAACACTCTTCAGGAGTTTTTTCCCTTACTAGTGAAAGGAACAAGGAATAATTCTGCCAAAATTACAGTATAGTTTGATTTTTCTGAATCTTTTGAGAAGATACGAAAACAGGGTATTGAATAAGAGAGGGAAGACGGCAGAGGAATCACAGAATCACAGAATCACAGAATCCTAGGGGTTGGAAGGGACCTCGAAAGATCATCTAGTCCAACCCCCCTGCCAGAGCAGGGTCACCTAGAGTACATCACACAGGAATGCATCCAGGCGGGTTTTGAATGTCTCCAGTGAAGGAGACTCCACAACCTCTCTGGGCAGCCTGTTCCAGTGCTCTGTCACTCTCACAGTAAAGAATTTTTTCCTGATATTCACATGGAACCTCCTATGCTCCAGTTTGCAACCATTGCCCCTTGTCCTATCATCGGTCATTACTGAAAAGAGCTTGGCTCCATCGTCCTGACACTCACCCTTTACATATTTGTAAACATGGATGAGGTCACCCCTCAGTCTCCTTTTCTCCAAGCTAAAGAGACCCAGCTCCCTCAGGCTTGCTTGTTTAGCAATGAAACTGTTGGTGGGCATGGGCTATTGATTGTAAAACATACAGTATTTTAAGTAATTGCAGGATATCTGCAATAGTTTTGGAGAGAAGCTTTCAAAATATGGAAATATATTCTCCTTCAAATATAAATAGAGGTTGCAGTGCCAGCTAAGATTAAAATTGCCTGCTATTTCTCCTCCTGAGAGTCCACTTCTCATTGCTTACAAATTTACCAAATTTGAATGATTTGTACTGAAATTTTCTGCGTTGGATGTTTATGCAAGGCTGAATGTTTCAGGGAATTCCCAGTGTGTCTTTTCCTAAGAATGATATTCAGGAAATTTATGCTGGTTTGTGACACCAACTCTTACCATAATTTCTTTGATACACTCTCACTCCTCCATGGCTAAAGTATTTTGGAAGGGTGAACACACTGTGCTTTGCTGTATTTTAGGATGAAGGAAGACTTGTTTGTCATCTCTTTTCTGTGTAATCTAGATGTGTGACTTCCCACCACAAATGTTTGTTTATCCATGCAGGCACCTATAGGGGGAATAAATTTCAGCACTTTAGAGCTGCCATGGTTTTTCTTACCTCTGCTCTTCATTAAAATGAACAGCACAATTAGAGCCTCTTTGGGCTTACTCCCAGAGCCCTGGTTAACTGAAGATCAGCCACTCTGTATTGAGGCCTTCAAGATAGGAGAAGTTTTTTGCTACAGATGTTGTTGTTTTCTCATGAAAGATGGGAAAAAGCACAAGGAGGGAAAGAAGCTCTGCATATGAGCCCAACTGCTAAAGACCTCTTGGATGTTTGTGTATTTATTATTCTGTATATTGTGCAAAGTATGTAACTTTGAACTAACAAATTAGCTAAAGAGTATTCTAAGTGCATCATTCACCTATTTGTATTTGAAGAACACTCCTGACAAACTCAGTGATAGTGGCTGTTGTATCCTTTGACTGAGTGCAAGTCATGATTTGGTCACTCAGGAAGAGAGCACCAGGCTTCTGGCATAAAACAAACATGGCCCTGGTCATAGGTGGAGCTCTTTCTGAACAATGACCAGCAGTGGCATCCCAGCATACCATCAACCCAGCTCGAACAGTGCTTAACAAGTGTTTCTCTTCACCTTATCATTCCTTTTGCTTTGTGTGCTCTCTTGAAAAGAGCGGTAATGATAAGCAGCAATGACCTCTGTGAACATGAACTCTGCTCTGTGAGACCCCACCTGGAGAACTGTGTCCAGTTCTGGAGTCCCCAACACAAGAGGGACATGGAGCTGTTTGAGTGAGTCCAGAGAAGGGCCACAAAGATGATCAGGGGACTGGAGCACCTCTGATATGAAGAGAGGCTGAGGCAGTGGGGTTGTTCAGCCTGAAGAAAAGCAGGCTCCAGGGAGACCTTAGAGCAGCCTTCCAGTACCCGAAGGGCCCTATAGGAAAGCTGGAGAGGGACTTTTTGTGAGGGAGTTAAGTGACAGGACAAACTGAAAGAGGGCAGATTTAGGTTGGATATTAGGAGAAAATTCTTTGCTGTGAGGGTGGTGAGACCCCGGCACAGGTTGCCCAGAGAAGCAGTGGCTGCCCCCTCCCTGGCAGTGTTCAAGGCCAGGTTGGATGGGGCTTGGAGAAACCTGGTCTGGTGGCAGGGGTTTTGGAACTGGATGATCTTTAAGGTCCCTTCCAACCTAAACCATTCTGTGATTCTATTATTCTTTAACCAGCTCAAAGATAAGTCAAGCATCAATTCCCATGGCAAGTTAACATTTCAGCGAAGAGGTTAAGCTGCTCCTCATTTGGTGTTTTCCCGTGTTATTTACTTACTTCTGGGGAAATTGTCTCAATATGAGGAAGCTACCAGCAGTACCAACATTCCTACTGAAAAGCTTTGTGGAAATATTTACTGAGATATCACCCATTTATCCCTGATTCTTTTGCTGTTAACGATCACCTCAGTCAAAACTGCCTTTCATTCTCATCACTGGCAATGAGACCGTGGAGAAAATCTTCACAAGGCTCATACCTTGGTACTGTTTTTTTCCTATTCCTGTCAAGTCAATTCATCTCCACATGGAAAATTATGAGGCAACGTTAATAATTAGATGCCTGTGAACACTCCGTGGCTGGATCCTACTCATCTGCAACAAAGACCCAAGCAGTATCCAAGCCTGTGTGTTAGACAGGAATGCAGAGAGAGAGGAGTTGGTTTGTCACTAAAAGAAATATTCCCATTACTTCTGATTATTCATAACTTAGATTAGTAATTTATTTGAAAGAGCTGTTTTTTTTGTTTTGTTGCTCTCTGCAACCATTTTTAAATATCAGTCGCTTTAAAAAAAAGCTACTTCCCCATCTGAGGTATATAAATTTTAGGCTTGGTTTTTCTCAGCTTGACTGAACTCAGTGCTCTTGCAATCAGTGTATCAGGGATGATTCAAATTTCTCAACTTTAGCAAACAGATATTTGAACCATTCACTATGGTTACTTTCAGGGAGGAACTTAAATCACCTGACAAGGACATATAAAGCCATTAAAACACAAATTATTAAGCCAAGTGATGGGTGTAACTTAGTAATAAAACATAAGATTAATAAAGTATGCATGGAAAATCGAGTAATTTGCACTAATTTGAGATTTAAGGGAAGTGGAAAACAGGTTGCTGAGCATGCATAGGAGGACAAATCACAAAGAATAGGGCTATAGATTGCTGCAATCCTCATTTTCCTTGCACTGTCTGTCCACTCCAATACTTGCATGAGGAAGTCACAGTTTTCACATCCACTGAACATCAAGTGCTTACGAGTTACATTGTTTTGTCATTCTTATAGTCAACCACTCTCTGTTTTGATCAGCTCATACCCATTCTACAAGATCTGCAGCTATTTCTGTCACTACTGAATTTGTCTGAGGGACTACTGCCCCAGCCAGCTTCTAAAAATAAAGCTCAAAAAAAATCATATTCTTCCTGCAACTGAAATGCAAAACAGGTCACACTTTTAGTGCACTTCTTGTCATAGTCACCACCTAATACATTACCCAAATCTTTGTTTACACCTGCAAATACAAACAGGAAAATGACATGCAGGTGACACTTGCCAGTCTAAACCACACAGGGATCTCCTTGGAACACCGAAGCGCCAGCCCAGCTCCTGCAAGGGGACATGTACCAAATGGAGTGCTGGTGATTGTTAGGAGTTCATTAAATTACATAAAGTGTGAAGATTAAATAACATGTATTTGACTTTATTCTTGCATGTAATTATGGATATAAATACACATTAAAAAAATATTAACATATATTGTACTAAACACGCATATTCTACGCAAACTCCTTCCCATGAGTACAACCTTTCCCCATGTTAACAAAATGCACACTCCATCTGGTACAGCATCTTTTACAAAATTATCGGGTTACCAGTACATAGGATGTGCTCTAAACTTTCTTCATGAGAGATGTAACAATGCAGACAGTGCTTGACTGCATTTACTAGATTTTTTTCCTGATAAAATAAACTTGTTCTTTTGTCAATACTAATTTTTTTTTCAATCTTTTTTTTTTTTTTAATCCTTGAGATTAATTTCTCCCCTATGAATCTGTTGTGGGATTCAGACAAGCTTCTTTAAGATATGTTTGTACAAGGGTGTGGGATGAATCCCACACCCTCCTTTTTGCAGCCACAAACACCTTTCTGGCATTGTACCTCCATGGTGCAAATGATCTTACATTTTGTAAGCCCTTGCAAAAGGCCCAATCCTAAGTGACTGCATGCAATGAGCTGGTAAAAATAAGCTGTGAAAGATACAGGAGAATGCTAGATTCCTTCCTTCCAGAGCTGGGATTCAGATCATCTTCTGTTTCCACAGAGCCATTACACAACACCGCTCAGCCTTCAGGCAGGGTTCACGCCCTTGTTCAGACATTCAGGTTACCACCGAAAGCATTTGACAGACTGCATATAGTTTGCATAGTTGTGTTTTGGGTTTTTTCTACATAGTTGTTTACATAAATTTGCACAAAGAATTTGAAGTTAGCTATTAAAAGTAGAAAATACATCTCACATAGTTTTAAAATACAGAATCAAAATATCAAAAAACATTTACTTATTATTTTTCCTTAGCTATCATTGAACGATAATTGCTCTCATTCGTATATTTAACCTATAAAGCATGCCCTTAACAAACTGCAAGATTGTCTAATAAAATATGATATCAAATTTAGGGTAAAAACATTTGTTACTGTGCAACAGTGACCAGCAATTAAGACAAATAAGAATTCTAATCCAGTATCTCATAAAGCTATCGTGATTCCAGAGACATTGATCAGCATAATAAATTTGCACTAAAATAGAGATGACAAATACAAAAATAAAAGAACTTAAGGACTCAGATAAAAAACTATGAAAAGGAATTATTTTTTATGAGCAACAAGAGGAAAATATGCCCTGCAGAAGCATTTGTTCTCAAACTCGGTGCTCTCTTTCAAGAGGATTTAGATAATATATGAATATTTAAGAGAAACAAATCAATTCACCCGGTCTATGTTACATTTATAACACATGACTTGTGTTAAATGTGTTTTTCTCCACATGGAAACAACAAGCAAACGGAAATGCTAGACACATACAGACACATGCTATTTCCTTTTTTACAGTAATATGCTTCCTCAGATTAAAGAATAGGATACCCCAAGGCATCCTCTAAGCTATTCATGCATAAAACCACAAAAGGTGTTCCTGTAGATCAATAAACTTCCTATTCCCAGGGAAAAAAGTAGCATCATTAGTTCAAGGAAATTGAGGTCTCATTTGAATCAAAGACCAAATACCAACTGACTTCACTGACAGGAGGAACTGGCTTTTGGGGTTAAAAGTCATCAAGCTACATTGTGGTTTAGAATCATCATTAAGTTTTAGTCTGTAAGGACTGCTCAGCATTCCAGTTTTTGCTTTTATCTCTTTTTCTTTACCTTATGTATACTGATTACCAGTGACCAGGTCCTGAATCCCTCAAGTCAAAGGAACACAGAACATGCATTGATTGTTTTTAGCAGAATAACCCCCAAATCAGTTATTCAGCAGGTAAGGAAGCAGAACAATTAATTTTAATTGTTTTTAGTACCTTGTTAAAAATAGACTGTACTATTCCTAGCACTCAGGACTAAGGAATTTAAGATAGGACCTTGTACTAATAAAAGAGGGAGTATCAGTATGAAAGAACCCCAAAATAATGCAATTACTTGGAGTCTGTGTGTGGGGAGGGTGGTTTTAATGTCAGACAGTACCCATTTAATTCCTTGTTAGGTCTATTGCATGATGTTTTCTTTTTCAGCATGGTTAAACCCTTGTTCAAGGCAGGGCATGCAGGATTTGGCAACAGATCTTGAAGATAAGGAGAGTTGTTCTGCTCTAGGAAGTGAAGGGGGATCTGAAAGCAGTGGAAGAATACTAGGTCCACTCTTCAGCAAAATAAAAAGTCACAGCATGTGGGTAATCTTATCTTCAGTCATCAAAGTATGTATTCAAGTCATTCTCTGAATAATGATGGGATTACTCATGCGGGTAAGGTTAAGTACATGCTTTTGCTGAATTAATACATTGGGACAGAAGCCATAGTATTCTATGCTGTTCTCTTCAGAGGTTTTCTCTGCAAATACCGGAACACCCACAGAACTGAAGGGAGAATAAAGATCCCTTTCTGCTTTCCATGTAATTATCACACAGAAACTCCCTGAACTTAAACTTACTGATTTTTGCTTGCTTTGAAGCATGTTAGTCCTCATATAAGATATGATTTTGTCCTAATACCAGGACCAAAATGCTACTTGACACTCTAGGACAGTGCAGTGAAGAAAAAAATCTTTTATAAGAGGATATAAACCATTATTCTGGTTTCAGAAGTCACTGAAACTAATATGACTGTGCAGGGATAATTGAAAAATGTGACCATGAAACTCTACAGCATATAGAATATTTATCTACAATAATATAGATGTCTTATTTTGGGGTACATGGCAAAGAAGTAAACAAGGAAGACTTGTTTTGATGCAATCATACCAGCTAGCATGAAAGCAGGTGCCTAAGATGAGAAGAACACTGATTTGAAACCAGGGTTAAAACCCCTCAAAGCAAGGGTGGCCAAGCAAAGAGGATACAGATCCTCAGGCAAGGGAGAAACCCCCAGGTCTGGAGGCAGACTGAAAAAGGGGCAGTGGAACAGAAAGCCATAAAAGTAGCAGGCAGAATGATGCATTCCTATCTATCAGTTTCTGTGGTCCACAGTCTCAAGGCAGAATTACTGCACCAGCAAGTAAGTGTTGATGCACGCATGAGGCGTAGCAACAGCTGGACATTTGCAGACACTGACTAAAACTACTAGAGGAACTGGTAACTGCTCTATTGATCAGTGTCCTCCAGCTACCATTTTTTACATTATATTTTTCTAACTGATTTTGTGTGGTATAAATTAAAAATGAGCTACAGGCAAATGTTCTATGAGAAAAATGGTATGTAGATACCGTGTCTACTAAAAATTCATTAATTACTAAGTCCACCTCTGTGCAGGGAACCTGAATAAGACCCATATGCCAGTTATTCTTTTCCAGTGAGGACTGAGAGGTTCAATGCCTTGATGGAGGCATTCAGCAAAGTTTCTGGTGTAGCTCTTGAAAGTTATGAAGAATCTGATGAAATAAGTGAGAAGGGGAGCAGTGGAATGGAATGAATATGACTTTCAAAGGCATCAGGCATCTTAGTTTTATCTAAACTAAAATGAACTTACTAAGACAGCAGTATATCCAGTGAACATTTTTTTTCTAAACCACTAATAAAAATACATTTGGTATTCAACAGAATGAATAGTATACAAATTATTTGCATATTTTGCAAACTTAGTATTATTTTTTTCAATCGGAAGCTATTCCACAGAATATTTTCCTCTGTTAGCAATGGCACCTTTTCTAGTAGAAAACTTGAAAAAAAAAGAGAATAAATTAGTTTAACTTCAACATTATTGATATGACCATGCAGTGATAAGGCTTCTCACTTTTATTATAACTGTCTGTTTGAGTTTACCATGTTTTAAAGTCTCAAGACTGTAACTGTCAGCTGCAATAGGATGAGAGCAGACAGGGCACTTTGTGGTGGGTCTACAAATCTAAGTGTAGAAAATGTGAAGCAAAGAACCGGCATATTTTTTACATATGTGTAGTCAGGTAGGTTCCAACATTTAGAATAATCATTCCAACTGGTCACAGCAAGTCAGGTAGGTTTTTTAAAGTCTGGGTACGTTTTACAAGGGATCTAGAAATCCTATCAGATTTTCTGCAGTACCTCAGTCATGTGGAAAATGTTTTATATACTTGCTCTATTAAAAAGGAAAGACTGGATACAACGTATAAGGCACAGATATCACAGAACAGTTACACTCCTTGAATAAAAAGATCTTATAAATTAGATAATGTTTAAAATTGGGAACAGCCATTTTGCTGTTGCTTTATTTCTCAGTGCTGACTGTTTCTTGACCAAACATCTCTATCTTTTCTAATGCCGCTCCACTGTGTGCTGGAGGAGTCTTTTCTGAACAGCTTTTCTTCTTTCTTCCCATTTCTGTGGCTTCCACCAAAGTATTAGTCAATGGTTTTCCCAGTGTTTCTGGAAGCATTATTGTTAATATTCCACTCAGAAGAGCCATGATTCCAACAAGCAACTAGAAGAAATAAACAGTAGCTGTAAAGGTAGAAATGTGTTTCAAGTTATGCATATCTGATCTTGCTTGAGAGTACATTTAAAATAAAGCACAGGGAACTATAATGTAAAGCAATGATTGTAAGTCTTAAATGTTGACTGTATAGAAGACCTGCCTTTTTTTGTTGCATTAATAAAAGATCATGCTCAGAATTCATAAAGACCAAGTTAAGTGTTTTGTTCAACAAGGGATCAACACAGTTCAAGCAGGAATAATTCTGTTTGAGAAAACAATACATATATGTTCATTTGGTATTTCTACTATCAGGTATGTATTTAAGAACTGATTCAAGGACTACCTAGATGAACTGCATGTTCATCGAGCTATAATTTCCCTTCCACCTGTAAGCTCAATTTGCACTCCAGCTTCTGAACCTATTCCCCCCATACCTGTGTGCCTGTACCTCCTGCACACAGCCATATCAGAATTTCTCAGTATGACTGATTGATCTGAAGCCACAAAAGCACACATCCCCGCTCAGGAGTGCTCTTCAGCAGATAATGAGCTAGCTCTCAACACGAATACTTTGCTAAACTGCAGATTCAAAAGACTTGTTAGGGGTGAGGGCATCTACTGAGATGTGCACTGGGATGACAGCTGGGATTTGTCCATGGTGTACACAGTTCTGCAATGACAGCTTACTTCAGCACAAGTGGTGCAAGCATCAGGATCATGTGGGGTAGATGCATAAACATGCACATGCTCCAGGAGTATCTTTTCCTCCCTTTCTTCTCTGTGTCTTGTTCAATGAGAACAATTCACACTTTCCTCCTCTGAAGTACAGAACAGCATTAAAAACCTGACATTCTTCCAATGCCAGGTTATAAATGACCCAAATCACTCTTGATAGAAATGGTTCCACATCATGCCTGACCTCAGTATTTTTCCATTTTATGACTGCACACTCTGA
Source organism: Aegotheles bennettii (assembly GCA_013398125.1). NCBI lineage: Eukaryota > Metazoa > Chordata > Aves > Caprimulgiformes > Aegothelidae > Aegotheles > Aegotheles bennettii. The sequence goes on from VZRW01005709.1 coordinate 141,930, forward strand.
TACTGTACTATCCTTATCTTGCCCTATGCTGATTCTCAGGTCTGTCCTGTTTGTTTAATACTTTCTTTCCAAGTGGGAGAGAGAGCACTTGGAATTACTATTCCTATGTCTCTCACAGAGAGCTTGTGACAAGAACTGGCCAGCTACCATCTGCATCTAAGCCAGACTTCCTCCTTAAGCCAGAAAGGTACTTTAAAATTGTAATTCTTCCTTGTAACCTTGAACAGTGCTACTTTCATGTAAATACTCTGTGCTGCTTTTGCCCCCCATCCCCTGCTCCAGAAGAAGAGGACAGTTTGTCTCAAGTGCTCTTTTGAGAAGCAGAATTCATACCACTGCATACACTCCTCTTTTTGCACTTACATTAAATACAGAGTCTGACAAAATAAAAAATTAAGCACAATACTGCTGAATACTACAAACTACAGTGAAGAGAAAATAGTTATCCTCCTACCATGAGAAATTAAAAAAAAAAAATCCTAGTAGTAATGTGACCCAAGAAAATGACACTGAGTGACAAACTGACAGAAATCCTTGCAGACTTAGATATATATGGCAGGAATGATATTTAAAAATATATTCCAAAATATGAATGTCTCTCCTCTGAGTGCCAGAACTCTTCTCCACTATTAAACCAGTATTTTCTACCATTGCAAGACAGAAGAAGTTGACATATGGCAGCTATTCCACCGTAACCTCTCTTATGCATATCCTTTTGGCTGTCATAAGTTTATATTGGAGGATATTTAGGGCTGTAAAGGATACTGAAGCTTGTGGATACCTATACATTTGGAATTTATGAGAACAGGATCACTACTGATGCCCAACAGAACAAGGTTAAAGCAACACCATGTGCTTTAAGTACGTACATCTTCTCTGTTTCAGTTAGTCTTTCAGACATTTTGCATTCTTCTCATGTTTTGCTTCCTCATGGACCTACCTCTTATTCCTCTGTGAACTCTCACTACTCTGCAAGCGTACACACCACCTTCATTCCTGCCTTTTCATCTCAGCTTTCTAAACTTTATTCCATCATGTGTTAGTTTTCTTTTTTCAATGTGAAAGCTGCTGCACACTGACTAATTTATTGTGTTTCCTTTCTCCATGACCCTACAAAGCATTTCCAGGTATTTCCTATGAAAGGCAATATAAAACAATTAAGTCATCGTATATTAATGAAAGGACTTCTCAAATGTCATCTACTTTTCCAGAGGCAGTAACCACACTTATCAATGAAGTTACTCACATTTAGTCAAAGCAAGTCTTTTGCAGTCTTACCCTGGCATACTTCTCCATGAGGCACCTGACATAACTTAGTCCTTTACTTGCTCATAACAAATGTGTACATTTTGTATGTATGTACTGTTTTACATATATAATTCAGCATCAGAAAACATTGTTCTGATATAGTCAATGAATTAAATGTTTATGGATTAAAGTGTACTATTGTACAAAGTATTTAAGTATGTTTAAGCTTCATTGAAGTTAATTTGACAGGATTACCTGCTTAAATTCATTGGTTTTTCAGGGTCTTAACTTAAAATCTGACTTTCTGCTTAGTCAAGCTCTCAGAATATTCCCAGCACTTCAGTACAGTCAGCAGCTTCTAACAGCTACCATAAATAATTTCAAAAAAAGTTCTACCACCATTTTTCATACGTCTTCCTCCCTACCTGGAGCAACAGTTTTAATTTCACAGTGGTCTAAGACCAGGCCTAGTTAGTCTAGAACAAAAGATAATTTGAATTAAATATCCCTACAAAATCATGCTTTTACTTCTGGGAACAAATGATTATTCTAGTTCTGCTGTTTATATTTATATTCACATCTGATGGCTCTGAACCAATCTAAAATGTGATCATATTTATAATATTTCTACTTCAACAAAAAAAAGGTTACATTTTATCCTGAAAATTTACTAGTATTAGATACAGGGTTTGCATTCATTTAACTTTACTGACCTCAGTGAAGTGGTTTTTTTTAATTTATAATTTATGGTTTGTCTGAAAGAAAAATCATGTCTGTTAAAGGGCTACCATGCCAAAATGAGTAACAGCTGAGAAACAGAAATAGGTTATACATGGAGCAGTTGCTTTACTGTAAGTTTTCTAGAAAGTTGTCACATGACAAATATACTTGGCAAGTTATTCAAGATTTATAAGCATTCAAATGAGATGCTTGCATTACTCACAGGTGGCATAACTGTATCAGAGGCAGACTGTCAAACAAACAGCAGTAGTAACTCCTTGACAATGTGTGGTATATACAATAGATCAACATGATGTATATCAGTTTACTTACAAATGTAATCCATTTCATTTCACTTTCATTCCAAAATACTTACGTTACCTGAGACTTGCCATGCTATGTTCTAACTCAAGACAAGCCTATTTAATAAATGGACAAATGTTTTATAATAGGAGCTAAAAATGAAAACATATTCACTGTGAACTACTACACAACTCTACAAATACTCTGGATACTTTTTGGTCACTCAGAGTTGTTCATAGCTGAAATAATTCCTCTGTTTATACTGCCATTTACACTGCTCTTCAGCATGTTTGAGCATTTGCCATCTGTGGTTTAACTGCAGCACTTCTGCACAGATAAAGCTTATCTCAGCCAGAAAGGCGAAACACTGACAAGAGAAGAAGAGTGCTCTCCTGTGACCACTCTGGTGTGCAAATGTTTCTTTGCCTTTTCTGGGATGATATCTTGGTTTGTATGGGGCCATTATTAAGAAAGAAAACATTTTTTAGGAGCCGGGGGGGAATAAATTGATTTGTGGTCTGCTTTATCCTCTTAACTTTCATGCAAAACTATTGAAAGCAATTAATTTAAATAATGAATTAAGTTCCCAAGAATTCTCTGAAACTGATCTCTAGCATCTATAATTGAAGATTTTATAGTTGCAAAATCAAAAGGACACAATGCCACTTTTTTCAGGAAATTCCAATGTGGTAGACAAAACTAGAGTAAGAATCTAGGTTAAAGACATGTCTCATTAACTTTCACCTTCTAACATGTATAATCTGCATATAACACTGCTGTGCTAGTTATAGTGAATCCTAAAGGGTTTTGAAAGGACTAAAACAATTTTTAAATTGTTAATAAACTCTTCTCTACTTAAAGCCTTAATATAAACTTTGTAATTCCTTATGTTTTTATATATATCGGCATAGATTATCCTTCAGGAGAAAAAAAGGGATTGAAGAGCTGCAGGATTTGCCTCATAACAGAACTATAATGAAGAAATGTGACTCATCTGTGAAATACATAAAATATTGTGTCAAAAATGGATCTGAAGCTACATAATCCAGACAAAAACTTGAAGTTCATGAAGGAATAGTCCCACCACTCTTCTAGGGGAAACTGGTGGTAGAAGACAAAACCTAATGGTTGCATGATCTGTAGTCACCTCAAGTAGGATGTGCTTAATGAATCCAAGGTTCCGTTGCTTGTCAAGGTCACTGTGAACCTCATCAATATACCATTTTCTTTTCTTTTTCTATCTCATTGATCTCATTGTTCAGTTCTTGCAAATGTAAAACGCAAAAAAGGAGCTTTGGAATAGCTGTGAAGACCAAGTATAGTAAGCATAAAACATCCCTGATCTTTTGGAAGGCTATTCCAAACGTACAATGTCCCAGGGAAGACATGAAAAACTATTTCAGTGACTCAAAGTCTCCCTTTTGCTTCATTTGCATATTTTTAACAATATGAAGTTACTAGTCTTTGAGACTTAAAATTTAGAACAGGAATGGTTCATTCAATTTCCTTTTCAAAATAAAAGTTCAGCTTTTGGTTCCTGATAAAAGAAGTGACACATAGGCCTTTTTACTTACAAGTGGCATGAAAATCCAAACACTTCTCAGATAGACACAGAAAGGAGCAACAACACTTCCCACACGGCACATCATGCTTCCACTTCCAACAGCAAGTGATCTACACATAAAACGAAGCAAACAATTAGAAATGCACAGATACTTAAAACATCAGTAGGATGCTATGTGTCTTTATGCGATTATACTAGGAAGCTATTGCTACACCAGTGTAAATTTATATTGTAGTGAAATTCAGCTGCTTCTACAACTAAGATTAAAAATACAATCATCATTCAGCATAGATCACAGGACTTTTAAAAAAGTATTGAGTGTTCTTCTAGCTCCTAGATGAAACCAATAAATGCACATGGAAATGAAAACTAAATAAAAATGTATTGTACAAGCAAATACTAAACAACTCTGAAGCAATGGCAGAACTCATCCCATCCCAAGTTTTTCAGACCATTGCCATTAATGCTAAGAGCTGCTGGATCTGGCCCAGGAGCACAACAAAGAAAAGTAAATAACAGCAAAATAATAAAAACTACATGACTGATGAAAGTTCTTACCTTACAATTGTTGGGTACAGTTCTGCTGTGTAGAGATATATAAGGCCAAAAGCCACACCTATCGAAAATTTTCCAGCCATATTTGCTAAGATAATTAATATATTGAAATCCTATAGAAATAGAGCACAAATTAATAAATCACCAGAAAATAACACTGTTCCAAAATGAATTTAAACCCTTCAAAAGCTGTGGCCCTTCTTTAAACAATAACCAATACTTATTGCTTGCTTTTTTAAAATTGGTCTCAATAAGTAACTAGTGTCCACATAACTTTTTACCAGTCCTGGTTTGCTGAAGCCCTGGGTACATTTTACACGTGACTCAGCAATGAAACTGTGAAACCTGTACTGAAAATACAGAAATCTATCTTAGACTGACAGCTGCATTTTAAAAACATCCTTTAGTCAACTATACGATTTAGGAAGAACAGCTGCATCTACAGAGGGTCTTTAAAATCAGTTTCTACTATAGGAACACTTTCAACGATATGTGACTAACCTGAGGTATGAACATAATTAAAACACAGATCAATGCACTTAAAATAAGGAACGGAATGAGTGTGTTTCTCCTTCCCAGTTTGTCCATCGCAATGCAAGCAATGATATAGCAAGGCAACTCCACAGCACCTGTCAGTATGAAATTATTTTAAGTCATGATTACACACATTCATGCTATAACTCTAACTTACTTCCTCTTTATGAGGATTAATTCAATCCGAGGGGTAATAAATAAGTGAAATCCAGAGATAACCAGTGTGTTTGGCTAGTTCATTTTGTAACAGAAATGGCAACAGAAGGCATAAAACATGACCTAAAATATGGTAGTGGGGGATGGAGAAGGACAGGCAAAGGGGTTTCACAGCACAGAGCAGCTCCAGTTCTCTTTGGAGTAGAAAATTACAGAAAACGGCAAGGCCATGGTTCTGCTTTTCTGACACTGGCACTTGTAACCGAAAGCTTTCCATTTGCTGCTCTTTTGCTTCAGGTTTTCTCACATCAACAGCTCAAGTGTGCCTACAAGGAATATTGCTGGTGTCACACCAACACCTCTCAGGATTTGCCAGCTTCTACCTAGACAGAGAACTGAAGCCACAGGTGCCTCCCCCAGCTTCAGCCCCAAATCATCCCAACGCAAAAGGCAAACAAGGTCTTTCCAGGTCCAATTTTCTCTGAGCCAGCTCCACAAATAGAGAGTGTGGTTTCAGCTCTCTCTCTTCTCCATTAAAATGAGAGCAGCCACTTACAGTATCCCACTCCTACTCAGATCATCTCTTCCTAATGTCTATTCCCAGAGAAAAACTGCTGCAGCTCTAAAGGAACTGGTGTTTGGCTAGGACTGTTCACAAACCCCGTTTAAACATGTTTTGCCCCTAAACAAATTATATTGATCCGAAGCCATTTTGGTCTTGTTTTAAACCAACCTGCTCATGAAGAATGCTACTATGTCCAGTGTAAAATCAATGAAGAACATAAGATACAGCCCTGAACAAATATGCTATGTTCCTTTACTAAGCATGTGTAGTATGTCAATACACTTACAATATTTGGAAAAGATCTTTTGGGCTTGTGTTGGTAAAAACAGGTTGCAATTACTCAGTTTTTGCTAATCTGCTGAAATATTTTTGGTAGAGGTGTATACGGTTAAATTTCACACTGTACTCCACCATAACAGTTTAGTTATCTGTGCAATACTAGCATCCACTCCTCAACAAGTCAATCTACCAATATGCTATAATATGTTATAACACAAACTGAATTCATGAGAGCCCCAGTCCTCCTGTGTGCTTATGTACATGAACAGTCACATTCACTTTACTGAGAGCACTCAGTTGCATAAAACAAAGCACATGATTTAATTCTTTGCTGGCTCTGAGCTACGTGCCTGATCTGGAGTCTTCTGAAGTCAATGGAATATTTCCACTGATTTTAACAAACTTTGGATCAGGCCTTGAATGCACTGAGCTGCCTTTATAAACAACCTACATACCAGAGAAAGATTACAGTCAGACCAACAAAATTAAAAGAATGGTACAACTAAATTAAAAATGTACTTCAGAGAAAACTAAAATTACTCTTGCTTCTGAGAATTATGTATCTATTTTCTACACAAACAAACTCAATGTATCATGGCTGTGATTAAAGGAAATTTTTTTTCTTGTTTTGATAGATTGTGCCTATAACAGAGCTGTGTGAATTTTCTGTTGCTGGTCTGCTTCCCTTGGTGTTTGTGTGGAACTGCTATAGGCGTGCAGGCAAAGAGGAGACAAGTAGAATATGGTTTTACAGTCACAAAGACAGACAAAGAAGAATTCTGTACTCCAACAAATTTTAAATTTTCTTTTTTTTTTTCAGAAACAGTGAGATTCAGAGCAAATGATACTTCTGTGTTAGTCAACCTTATGAACAGTTAGATAGACACTTTTGGAACAAGGTTCGTAATTAAATGAACAAAGTTAAAAAATTGGCTGTCAAAGCTACAGACATTTCTAAATGTTATGTTCTAGTTCTGTCATAAACAGAATAAAGTACAAAAATATTTACCTATGAGAAATAGATTTAAATATTCATTGCCTCCTAGACTGACAGAACTGAGCGAGAAGACGTAGTACCCCAAGCTCCCAGTGAACCAGATGAGCCAGACTGTGATGGTCCTTCTTGCAATGTGCCAATTACAAAACAGGTCTAAGATGTTGTGCTTCTTTGTTGAGGATGTGTCATTGTCATCTGTTCTGCCACTGACTAGATTATCATGCTGGACTGAGCACACTTCAGAAACTTTGCAGGGAGTGCTTACTTTATTCCATCTTGCCATTATATTAATTACTTTTTGAGCATCTTCGTATCTTTCTTCTGACAGGAGCCAAAAAGGTGTTTCTGGGAGCATCCAGCAGCACAAGACAAAGGGAATTGTTGCTATGGACAGAAATATCTGATAGACCCACCAGGTCCGAACCAAAAATCCCACGAGTGCCACAACCATAATTCCCATAGCAAAAAACGCATGGACATGCATAGAAGCCCAGGTTCGTGCTTTAATGCCAACAAATTCAGTCACATAAACAAAAGCCACAACCAGATAGCCACTTGAAACCTAAGGGGTGGGAGAGAGAAAAAAAAAAAAAAGAGAAGTTTGTATCTACTCTCCTTGTGCAACACCTAACACTAAAACCAGATAGCTAACTGCTCCACATTTGCATACACTTAATTGCCACCGCACTGGCATGTCCCACACTGACAGAAAAAAAGGCAATTCTGAAAACAAATCAGCTGGAGAAAAAGTTCACTCAAACCTTCAGACTGCCTGGACACTGTATTTAAAAATGTGAAGTGATTTTGGATGCTTTTCTGTAGTGGGGGAGAGCCAGCAAGAGACACCTGAAAAAGAGCCTAAATTGCTGATGTCACTAAGTTCTTCAACTCAGGTCACTTAATGACATCACAAACTAGACACTCAGGAAAATGAGGCCCCCTGAAGTAATTGCCACTTCTGGAAATCTTGACCGTGGCTTTTAAGTAGATCATTAATACCTGTCTGTCAGTGAACCACAAATTTACTGAGAACTACCTTCCACAAACTCGTAAATTACCTCATAAAATTAAACTTTTATAATGTTGGAAAATAATTTCATTTATATGGTTATAGGTTCTCATATGTTATCTAGCCATATTAAATGAATGCAATTACTGACATGTTCTACATTACCATATTTCTTCATTGAATATATCTATTATTGAATATGTATATATTTCAATTTCTCCAGTAACAGTCAAACTCTTGGTATCTCAAAACATTTCAAAACACAGCTAGAAAATTTAGAGTAGAAAATATTCCAGTAAAGTGCTTGATTAATCAATTTTCTGGTTAAAAATATTACAGTTAATAAACTCACTGAACCTGATAGGGAATCTGCGCTGATCTCAGTGGCATGGGGCCCGAGCTTTAGACTTCCATCTCACAAATCAGTCCCAGTAGGCAATTAAAACCTACAGCATCTGTCTGGTCAGAGCTTTTTGCTTTTCTAAACTATGACAGCCCCTAGCATCAACTGCTGAGGGTGTCAGTAGAGGAACTTCTGTTGATCTCACTGTTCAAGGCTGAAATGCCCATGCAGTTTTTCTTGCTAGGAAAGCCTTCTGAGCTCTAATCAGGCAAAGGGATCTCCAGATGCAAGGTCCTGTCTTGACTAATGCACTGCCAGCAGGAATAAAATAAATTATGTGATTATTTTCAAATTTCTAACCTACTTTAAATAACATACATAATTATTCTTGTGACAGCTTTCTAATTTGTTTATGCAACATATAGTGAAAGATTACAAATATTATTCTTTTGTATGTAAAATACTAATTTAAAATTGGTTAGTATATATATAAATATTGAATATATATTATATATTGGATATATATAATAATATATTAAAAAGTACGTGTATAGATATGCATAAACACATAACTGGAATACCCTTAAGTACAGTATAAACATCTAGGTATTAAGCATGTCTACCTAAGTATTTAGTATTTCAGATGTAGTCTAAAAGACAAGAGATGCATGGCAAAGAAAACATGCATCTCCCCTCCATCACTCAAAATGGCAGAAATAAAAATCATATTTATTATAGATTTGTTATTTTAAGAAAATTATATCCCATTTCTGACAATAAGGAGAAATGCAATGGCAGCTGCAATGCAGAACCCAGAGTTTGCTGCTCACGCTTGGTATTTAATTACCAGTCCAGCAGAGGTTGGGATGGAGGAAGTACCAAATACTGCTTCATACAGACGCTTTCTATTAATTCAAAGAGGAAAAGTGCTGTGGTCCAAGAACATTCAGACTCTCCCTGCTCTGCTGAAATAAGTGCAACAGAGGGGGCTTTAGAATAGTGAAATAGGGTAGGAAATAATAACAAAAGGGAGGTTTTCCTGAGAAGGGGCAGGAAATGACACATAAAAAGAGCCAGGGTGAACATCCTTTCTTACCATAGCAAGGAGAAAGCGCACAATCACAAAACTGTAGTAGTCAAATGTGAAGGCCACTGCGATGCCAAATACAAACTGACCAGCACTTGTGAACCATATAACACGCTGTCTTCCCAGTCTGCAAATCACAGCAGTAATAAAATTATTGATAACCACAAACATTCTATTGAAATACACCTGCAACTCCAGAGAGCTTATCTGGAAGTGAATCCAAACATACTGTACTTAATGCTCTCACTCACCACAGAAATTCTACATTAGTTCTCTGTATTTTCTTCACCACATGAGAAAGAAAACAATTAATTTTTCAGTAATTCCAATTAAATGCAAGAAAAAAGAAGCTCCTATGGAAGGAACTTCCATTCCACTATTCTTGGCTGGAAGCAACACGCAGAAGTGGGCATTACATCTGTCCATCTCCAGTTTCAAGTTTAATTTCTACATAAATAATCTGCAGATTTACTCTGTCTTATTTGGAAGGACAGCAGGTAAGACATGCTTTTTCAGGTGCTTTAAATTAATTAAAACCTAGTTAATAATTTCTAACGAAAGTTAGCTGTGATAACACATGCTGTCTCTTGCCAAAGTAACAACCAATTTGGGTAGTGATGAAAGGCTTCTATAACCTATCTTTGTCCAGTTATTTAAAGTTGAATTCTCTAATAATGACAATTACATAGTTCCTCTAAATTTTCTGATCACATCACAGCACACACTGCATGCATGTACAAACACAGAAATCCAGTAAGTTGGTGTATTAACAGAAAAAATCCCCATGTCCAATACTAGCTGCCCATCGACAACATAGTAATCTCCAGTATAAAAGAAGGGCATTTAGTAAAAGGGAACTTCAGTTTGTTTACCTTCTTCCCATATCTCAGGGAGGAAATATACCAAGCAGAGTCAGTTGTCCCTAAACAAGCTAGCACATGCTATCAGTAAGAAGCTCATCTGAGTAGAAAACCCAGAAATCTGCAGTAGACATACAACACTCTATTGAGGATTCATTATATTATGTCTACAAATGTTCTGTAATAGAAAATGCGTGAAATCATTTTTCTTCCCAGATAATATTCTCTTGGAGTTTTATTATCTACTGCACTGCGAACAGCTTTACACAGATGTGGATATTGTGTTTAGACATAGAGTTTGAGGACTTTCAGGGGTGTGGGCTCATTTGTCACTTTTTCTCTGTATTTGGTACTACAATAAAAGAACCCTGGAAAGTGATGTTGTAAACAGGAGGTTAGCCCAAACAGCCACACAGCATAGTTCTTTCCAGTGCTCTCTTATTTTTCTCCAACCATGACCTGGAGTCATGCACATTTGGTCTCTGATCCCTGCCAGAAGAGATCCCAGTGAGTCCCAGCTGTTGGAGCTCTTCTGCTGGGAAATCTGTTAATTAGGAATGGGAGGAACCCACAAACTTACGTCCCACCAGCTGGGATGTGTCAGAAAATAATAACTTTCAGCTGTAAAATCTACAGTTGTAAATCTGCAACGCAGAATGTGTGTATTATCTTAACTGGTTGACCACAGCTTGAATTAATGGAAATGAGAACAATATGATCATAACCTTATAAATCATGTCTGAGTATTAATTAATAAAGCTATGAATGATTTAAAGGATTGCAGAATAAATGTTGGCATTGTATTCTGGTTTTGCATTAAATATGGTAATACAAAGCCATGGATCAGGAGGGAGGATTGATTCCATGTGTTCTAAAAGCCAAATTTAAAAAAAATTAAAATAAATTAATCTTTACTTTTGCAATCCCATGTTGTAACTGTGACATCGTTGCATTGTGCTAATGAAGGAAAACCAGAAAACAACATGTCTGGTGAGCTTTTTCTGCTTATATTGTTAGCTGTGGGATAAAACCTGACTCTTCGCCTACCAGAGCTGTTAGTCAACAAGGCCCTTTATAGAAAGAGATAAATAACACTAACCCAGCCTTCAAATCAAAACAAAGGTACATAAACTGCCTGAGACAAAACCAAATACAACATAGGCTAGGCATTTGACACTCATATGGATAGAGGGGCACGGCTGGGTGTTCTGAGGTAGGAATACATAGGAATATGTATGTTTGTGTTGAGAGAAGATACAGACGCACATCCTGGATCTCACTGTTGCTCCCGAGTCCAGCTCTGACGCTAGACCTCAGTGCGTGATCTGAGAAAACATCCAGGGAGTCAGTGTTGGTGGGGAGCGGGCTGAATAACAGCCTCAGCATCATGAATGAGGGACTGCTTGGGTCGAGTCCCTCCACAGACCGACTCTCCTCATGCTCAAACACAACTTTGTATGTGCTAGTAAGTAAGTGAAACTACAGCACAGCTCACTGACAACCATTTTCCTTCTATCTGGACTAACCTAGAAAAGACTGAAGTTTAAGCTAACCACTCAGGGAAAAACTACAATTAGACAGCAAGGAAAAATAGTGTATGGGTGTTTCTTTTAAGAACATGGGGCCTGATCAAACCCTCAAAGCCTTTGTGTGAGCCCCAGAGAGTTGTGTTCATGACAGAGGTTAGGAAATTCGTGATTTCAAAATACATAATTTTTAACCTTCCAGTAGTCCTTCAGCTGCTTATCATATCCAGATGTAAAAATCTATGTTTTCATGAGGAATCTCTCCTCATGGAAAATGAGGTCAAAATTTATTCCCAGGTTTTACTGTTGCTATTACTACTAACTATTGCTATTCCTGCTAAAAAAAACCCAAACAAACAAACATCAAAGCGACAAAAAACTAGGGGCAAATAATAGCTGCACAGGGCATTTTGAGGGATAAAGGCCTAGAACAATGACTGATATAAAGTAGGGAAAAATTCTAAAAGCAAATGACTTGCAAATACATTTTAAAATCAGTACTTGTTATTGAAAAAAACCCCATTCTCTATGAATAAAACAATATCCAAACCTCCTGAATTGTGAATACATAATTATGAATACCAAACAAATGAAAACAACAAAACAGGTAGATACGCATGGAGTTACTGCAGTCTGAAGCTACAATTTTCAGAGGATGGCATATTACCTGTCAGCAATGTCACCAAAAATCACTGCTCCAATCAAGACTCCAAGCATGAATGTAGGCTGTATTAGTTTTGCAAGCCATTCTCGGTCACACACCAGGTCCCACTGCGTAACAACAGTGCTCTTCCATTTTGTATCATCATAGAGAAATCCATCAGAACAAGAAAATATGGACTTGTTGCCATTGTATTCATATGCCAGATCCAAACTGACTTCTCGTTTGGACCTGCTGCATTGGTTAAGTTCCCAAATTTCCCCATTTTCCAGCTGGACTACAATGTAATTTTCTGTTGATGTCCACAGGGTCCAGATGTCCTCTATACTTGATTCAGAGGAGTTGTAGAAAAGAACACTACTCACATTTCCAGGGATCCCACATATAAAGTTAGGAGTAACAGCCATGAACACAGATGCTAAGTAATGGATACCACATGACATAGCTTGAAAGACAGATGCAAAATAAACACATGCTTGAAATCTGTAAAGGGAAAGAAAAAAGTTTACTGAAGAAAAGCCCTCTACACATGAAAAAAAAATTAACATCATTATTTTGCTAGGATCAGGAAACGGAGACTTCATTAAAGTGTCTAGTGCTTTGTCATGCAGAGCTGCTTCAGTATTAGCTAAGCCCTGCAAGAGACCAAATATGAGAAAAGCAGACGTAATCTATTGTCAGGAAATAAATGCTGCTCTTAATCATGCATTTAGCCATACACAGAGAAGACCATTTAAAAAGAATTAATTCTGAACTGAAGCACTTAGTTTGAAGCAACCTTTTACCCTCCAGTTCTGTGCAGTACATCTCCTCGAAATAAAGCCTTAGATTACTGGAATTGTTAGAGAAACCAAAACATTGCAACCTCACTTCTGAGGGATAGAGATATGCGCATCAAATAAAACAAACCAAACACATTATGCCCTTCATTTCAACTAATTCTATCTATATAACTACATGCCATCTCTGTTCATTGCTTCAGAAAGACAAAAAGACAATTCGTGTAGACACATGTAGAGGAAGATAGAATCTGAACAATGTAAAATGTTTTGTACCAAAACATAGCTGTAAACTGGGTTAGGTTTTGGCTTAAACAGGGTGTGCAGTTATGCATTAAAGATTGTATCATAAAGCAAACATGGTAAAAGAATGTTTTATGCATAGCCTGAATTTTGGCATTTTAACAGCTTTTAAAACATGCTTGAGATGCAAGTAAATCTTAGTATAGGAATTGCACAGGTATTCTGAACTTCTAAAGACTGGCAATGAACACTAGTATCACCACCTGAAAATTCTAGACAGTTTCTGACAGTCTAAGCATAAGGGTCTTTTCCTCAATTTAATGTTAAAATTTTGCACATAAATAGTACAACTGTTCAGAAAAACACAACATAGCTTTGGTTTCTCCTCCACTTTTTACCTCCTGAAGGCCAACCAGTTTCACTAATTTGACGAAGCCATCCCTGAGCTTCTATATATACATCCTTACTGCAGTATGTGCTGGGCCTCGGTAATATGAAACTAAAAGCAGCTTTTTTTAAAAAATGATCAGAGGTCACCTCTGCTGAAGTTACAGGAAATGATGCCTAAAAAACAATTGCCTTGAAATGTCTTGTGGGAAAAGTCAAAGCAATTCCAATCCCTGTAGCAAATGTGACCTCTAGATCACTCCTCTCCAAAATGTATCTAATCTAGCCTTGAATTCCTGTAATAAAGGTTGCAACAGTACCTAGCCTAGGACTTTTAAGCCATCTATCATCCCAATTTCTAATGCATTTCTAAACTATCTATAACCAAAGTATTTAAGTAGAATTTGCTGGATACATTGTCTTAATGTGCAATTAGCCTTTCCAATTAAACTGTTCTCTTATATAACCTAAGTCCATTCACCATCCCCATTTTCCTCTGCCTTTTATCTTGTGATTCTTATTTATTTCCTTAATATATGTAAAGTCAGTTGCCTATCCTGTCTTTCCAATGGCATTGCTGCTTTTTAGATGAAGTGCTTTTTATCCCTCTTTCTCTTGACAACAGCTCTATTGAGTTTTCCACAGCAGTCTGAGGAGAGGGCTGAATTGATAAACTGACTGCGGCAGCTCAAAAGCTGGTTCCACTTCCTTCTCGACGACTTGGCAAGGCAATCCTCACACAAGTGCTGTGCTGTCTTTTCCAAACAAACCTTGTGAGAGATATAGTCAAGAGAAACTGAACATACTCACAGCATCCCCTAAGCATATCTATCCTTTCTCAAGAGAACAGCTTCTTGAGGACTAAGTAGCTAGCAATAAATCAAAGCAAGGCTAAACCTGTTCTGAGAAGTTTTTGGACTATCTTGCACCATGAAAAAGCAAAGATTATTCTGAAAGATAACCTTTGTCTCCCTATTAATGTAGACAAATATGGTCAGCAACAATTTTTAGTCCCTCTTCTCTAATTTCACTGCTTAACTGTTCTTTTAACTTTTCACAGTTTAACTGTTCCCATCAAAAGGCACAAACTCAAATTCAACAACTTGGGCTATTGTTGCAGTATGCAGAATGACTGAAATCAGCAGAAGACCTCTAGCAAAATAGCAAATTTAATCTTTAGAAACTGTGCAGTTACATCTTCTACTAGCTAATAAAAACTGGCATACCTGGAACCAGGATTTCCAGTATTTACAATATCTGTCAGTATGCATCAGGGAATTGCAGTGTCAGAT
Source organism: Aegotheles bennettii (assembly GCA_013398125.1). NCBI lineage: Eukaryota > Metazoa > Chordata > Aves > Caprimulgiformes > Aegothelidae > Aegotheles > Aegotheles bennettii. The sequence goes on from VZRW01005709.1 coordinate 157,038, forward strand.
ACCCCAGTTGGTATTTCCCAGACAGAGGAAGAATTAAATAATTTCAAACTCCCATACATTTATCTCCTAATTAGCTCTCACAGTACAAGAAATGCTAGGTTCAGAATTTCTCTTCTACCCAGTAAGAGTGAGCAGGAAAATATATATTTATGCCCTTTCTTGTTGGAGAAGCTTGAAAGAAGATAAAAACTTGTAAGGATACAGACCTTTGAGAAAATGGCACGAACCAATGCATTACATTATTTTTTAAAAACCTAAATCCCGAGAGCACCACCAGGGGATATGCTATTGATCAGGTCCAGCTAATCTCTGCACTAAGTGCTCCCTTGAGAGTTTATCTCATCTCTTCCTGAACACTTCTTGTGATCTTACTTCAGTAACCATTTTGACAGACTGCTCCACTGTCAAATCTTTCTGTTGGAGTTTTGCATTAAATCTAAACTTGATGTCCCCTTTTCCAGTGTAAGACTATTAGCAGCTTATAAAACATCCTTGTGCAACCTTGAATAAATCTTCCTTATCTTTTATCACGTTGTTGTACAGAATTATCAGTTATCCTCCTCTAGTTACTTTCTAAACCTATGTAAACTACAGTCCCTTACCCTTTCCTCATTTTTCCTTTGTGTCCTATGGAACAGTTTCCCTTTCTATAAAAAGCAATAAAGGATTTATATTAAAGAAATATCTCTGTCTTGCCATATTTCACCCATCTTTAGAGGGTTCAACTTAGAACTAGATGTAACTGTTTCTTGTAAAAGTCTTCCATTTTCAATGTTATGAAAATCTTGGTTCCAATGAAGAAATCCACTCTGTAGTATCATTATTTTTCTTACCTAATTTGCTGCACCTATGCTAAGCAAATGCAAAAAAGCCAAACAGAATGCCAGGTATACATTAATAGACAATAATGTATGCTGTTTATGACTTAATTTAAGAACGGGAAAACACGTGTTTTTACAGCAAAACGGCCATGCTGCTGCAGAATCCTGCAAGATGGATCTCACTGCAGTTTTTAATCTCTAACTGCTCAATAAAAAAAGCCAAGGGGCAGGCAGGAGAAGCAGGAATAGGGAAGAATAAGGTCTGATGTGAAGCTAGAAAAGTGTTTGGCAGTGTCAGTGGCTGAAGGAATACCACAGCCCTGCTACCACCCAGGCTCCTCCTCTGCCTGTAAGAACTACCCACTGTTTCCTCCAGTAAAATTCCACAATGGGCTGGCTAAGCATCTTTCTGTAGTTATATATATATTTATAGAAAACACACACAGAAACATCCAACCTGAAAGCTTTCTTTTGCTGTGAAGGCAAAATTCATTGCTGACCACAGTAGTGTTGTAACAGCATCCCCACCAATGCTAGATCAAAAAGCTCAACCGTACGAGCTGCTGAGAATCTCTGGTGGGTAGGAAGGGCTTCTGAACAGACCAATTGCGTAGAGGTCAGGAAATTTTTTAACTTGCATAGTTACCAAAAGGAGTTAATTAGGCCATTGGTGACAACATATAGAAAGCATGAAAATTATGTAGGGAGGACGATATGTGAGTTGGGAGAATGCTATCGATGCATTGAACTTTGCTAGCCAGAACACCTGAAGAATGAAAAGGGACAGAGGAAGACACAGGCCCAGCCCCATGGTAGACACAGGTTTGCTAGAGCAGAAGTCAGGGCAGCAAACAATGCTGAGCAAGGACGAACATAAAGCTGCTGCCTGCTCTATTGCTAGCCTGGAATCCCTCCCTTTGGACCTTTGGGTGCATGAGTTTTATCTCAGCCCTCTTCCTGTGGCCATGTCAATGCTCTTCCCCAATTTTAAAACCCCAGGACTGCTTCTTGGCCCATGCTTATGGTACGGCTAAGCAGCTTGTCCTCTTTGTAGGAGGATTTGGTGCTGGGGGAGCAGAGCCGCTCCCGCTGGGGGAGCCTGGAGCAGTCCCTGCAGCAGGCTGTGCTGGGGCAGGAGGGCACAGCAGAATGTACACAGGTCATACACCTCACTGACCTTGGGGCACAGGTTAAAGTCTCTGCTGTCCTTGCTGCCTACTGTGAATGATTAACTTTTTTCCCTAATTCTTAATTTAAGAACACCAGGCTGATAAGAAACTCTTTTATGACTAAGCTTCAATCTCTCTGTTGCAGGCTAACATGTAATATAATCTTTTTAGTAAACTCACCAAACTCCAGTTTAAGTTAAAATTCCCTAAATAGAGAGATGCTGTTGCTCCTGCATAAAAATATTTAGAAAAAAACATTGCAGTAGCAATAAATACTACTGAAATTCACCAGAAGAAAGCGAGGCTTCTTTCAGCAAAATCTGTGATCTGTTTTCCTGGACTGATCTCCAAAAAGACAGTTTTTGGCAGGGGTATTTTATAGGCCAGTTATCTTCACATACACACATCAGATTATGTAACACTTGTTTTTGTAAGTAGTAGCTTTCAATACCTCATTTACAGATTTGTTTTCTTTTTAAAAAGCACACTTTTTGCAGGTTTTCAGATCTGTAAACATAATGACTGTCCTAAAAGGTATGATCATCTCTCACAGTGTTTTTCCATCTCTTCAGTGACTTGCCATGGGAGATAATTATTTGGCAAGAGCATTTTGTCACTCTTGCCAGGAGCGCCAAATATAGAAGTCAAGAAGACTTTGTAGGTTACTGCTCCAGTGTAGGAGACGCTTAATGAATGCCAGAAGTCAAATGAGCATAAAACTGTCTTCATAAAAGCTTGAGCAAGACACAACATGAAAATGTTCCAGTCTTTCTTGAAATATTTCTGCAAAATTTCTCCTCGGTTATTATTTTTTCAGTTCATAGCTTATAGTAAAAAAGACTTTTATGACTATTCCACCCAAGTCTTAAGAAAAGCAACTGGTAATATCATAATGTCAGTACCTGAATTGAAGAAACATTCTTCCATAAATGTAATGAACTAGATCTCAGACCACTGTTGTTCTAGCTGTAGCCTCATGACACAACATCTCTGAGGCATTGTCACTATAAGATATTTTCTCCCTTCTCCTTTCCCACTGTTTATTCACCCTCTGAGACATAGTGTACTACACCCTCAGTTGCGGTGGTACTTTTTATGTGGACCAACCATGAATTTTATCTGGAAAACTGATCTAACTTGAAAAAAGAAGATGATTAAAAAAAATAAAACAAGACAGACCAGCTGATTGATCCAATTTATACTGCATCCATGCAAACAATCTGCACCAGTCTATTTGAAAGGTGGTACATTTGGCATATAAAATTACTTACAGTGGACATTGTTGCATATATGTGAGAGAATAAACTCCCAGCCTCAGAGTAATTCTACCTTTGTCAGTTCTTGAAGTGTATAGATAGGACAAAACTTGTTAGATGATAATTTTATGTTAAATAAAATATGTTTCTGATAATATTTGTTTCCTCATCTATCCACCAAAAGGGGGAGAGGGTGAATTACTAGATACTCCTCAAAAGCTAATATAAAACTTTAAAAATCCTTTCAGAGTAGGATAGAGTCACAAAGTTGCTCTATGATTAGCATAAGATTTGTACTATTCCACAGGTTTTACAAGAACCATTTTTACTGTTTGTCTTTTCAATCACCTTATTAGCAAAATGCTTAGTCAGAAAACACAGTATGTTTTTGTTGTGCAGTGTACACTCAAGAGGATGGCTGCAGTGGAAAGAAATTTCCAGATAATTACTATTTCTGAAAGAATTTCTGTTCAGTTACCACTTTCACTTCTGTATTCCATCTTGGGTTTTTTCAATGTGAGAAAAGCCATTCAGCATTCTTTCCACTCTAAACCAAAAAGCTGTGATGCACTATATTTATTTTTTGAGAGGAAAGGAGCTGGATGAAACTCTGGAGCAGTATTTTTGCTATGGTGCAGAGATGCAGATTTGGAAGCAGCCTTAAATATGTAACAGACGTGGCCTTATTTGACTACCTGTGTCAAGAGTAAACTTCCTTCCCTCCTAAGAGCAGTTTAAACTACGCTAAGACTTGGTTTCAGCCCACATCAGCAGATGCTTATTTCCAGAATTTGTCTTCAGAGGCAGAAGATACTGTGTCAGATATCCAGTTTAAACATACCAACAGGCACTACAGGAATAAGGAAGCCTATAAAGATCTGGAAGGCCCCAGGAGTTATATAACATCATTGGTGACACTGTGTTCATCAAAATGCAGTATCCAAATAGCAGACACTTACCAAATCATTCTTACAATCATCTAAAATGGAAGAACTGTAACACTGCTATCTCATTAATCTTATGCATGTTTCCCTTTGATTAAGACAAGCCCAGAAGTTTTCAGCTGCTCACTACTGCACATTTGGTATAACAAGCCTAGATGAAGAAAGTCTCATCAGTTAAAAATGAGTAATTAGTGCTACTGAATTAAGGCCCATCATTTTATTTATTTTTTTTTCCAATTAATGCAACTTTTTTTTTGTTCTGGATATCTAAATCAGGCAAAATAGGCTTCTGATCTCATTTGTGACAGCTTAATTCAGGCGATAAATATTTCTGGGTTTCATCAGTTCAGCTCACTGCAGAAAGGGCAGTTGCCATTAAAGATGTCCTGATATTTCTTGCTATCCCTCTGCCAAGAGTTCCTGCCTCCAGGGGAGAGCCAGCCAGAAGGAAAGCCTGTTCACACCTTGCCCACTTCAGTTCAATGCCCAGCCTTCTGGTTCAATGACAGTGGAACCGGACTAGGTGCAAAGGCTCTGGACTTGCACTCAAGCTACCAAGCTACACACACATGTTCCACTCTTGATTTTGCTGTGAAAGTAACTTCTGGCTGAGGGGGAGCACATCACTGCGAGCAGTAACTTTTTAATTGCTGAGGCTATATCCACTAGCTTTCCCGCATGTGTAAACTACAAGGTCTTCTGGAGAGGTCAACAATGGACTTGGAACAGTTTGGCAACATTAGAAGCTAGCACAGCTGTTGTGCCATACTCCAGGCTCCTTAGATGAAAGGAAGATAAATGCAATGTAACCTGCCATGGAGGGATCCATCTACAGTTAGATTATCTAGTGAAGAGAGAGATCTACAAGGCTTGTCTGTTTAACAAATGCCAACCAAACATCTCTCAGAATAGCAGTGATGAGAAATTACAGCTTTTCTACTTCATATATTTATAGTATTTACCCTATAACGAGTAGAAATAAAGCAAGAAAAGGGAGAAAAGAAGTGGAAAGTTAAAACTATAACTGAAAACAATGGTCAGACATTAAATGATGCACATTAATGTCCAGCTTTCTTCTGGTCAGCCTTCTGTTTGATTATCAAAATCAGTAAGAAATAAATTTTTGTAATTTTGGTACATTTGCACCCTTTTAGGTACCAATAAAGCAGTCCTCAAATTGAGGTCATGGCTCCAAGTGGGGCTACAGCAGTCACCAGTGGAGCAGCAATCACAATAGGAACCAGGCAGGCAAGCAGGAATGGACTGCCATTGCAAAAGCAATTCTAACAGCCTCCAATGGCAGAGCTGGAGTTAGTCTATTTTGATCTAGTTGTTCATTGCCCTTTCTGCCTTATGTGTGTCAAGGTTATATATCAGGTATTTTAACTGAAAAAGAACATCACCATGAAGTTTTTCAGTTATTTAGGTTTCTTTTGGAATTATTTGGATCAGTGCTAAACACAGCAGGGTGGTTATACTTGAACAATAGTAACACTTCAAGCTCTACACTTGGATGTTTCCATTCCAGAAACAGCATTTTTATAAACATCTAGCATTTAGAAAATTAGCATGTGCTCTGTCTGCATGAAGTATTACTAGCATTACTTTTCACAGGGAAAACTCAATGCCAGTATCTTTGGTTACACTGTTGGGTTTTTTTGTCAGTCTATTTTTTGGGACAAATCTAAATTAGATTTTTAATTCTGTTCCACACTGTAGTGTTTCCATCATCTTATGCAAGCATATAATTTAACATCATAATCTGTACAGTGTCTAATAGAATTCAAATGTTTTTATTGAGATTCCATCTAATTATAGACATAGTCAGTACTTCACAGTATAAACTGTAGTATTTCATTCTTCCTTCTCCATTTAGGAAATCAGATGTTTTCTGTTGTTAACCTTGATGACACATTGCACTAACTTTGTTCAAACTACAGAACTTTATTTTATCTGATGTTTTTTTCTGTCTATAATCCTGAAATAAAACTAATTTGTTTTCATATGAGCTATGTTCTTACTTACTCGTTATTCTATTTACATATTTCTATCGCAAAACTCTAAACCTGGTATAGCTGAAGGTGCAAATACATGGACTGAATACCTGCTTCACAGTGGTGAAATCTGCCAATTCTGGAGCAACTAGAAATCTATTCTTCAAATACTATTTTGCAAAATAATTAAGCCTTCCTGTTGTCATAATTAAATCATACTTTTTAAAAAATCTTTTTTTGTTTCCTATTCATAGTAACATCTAAGAAGAATTGGATGCAGACAGCTCATTTTCAGACTGAATTTTACATAAATTCTCTTCTTGCCATGCCATGCTTATTTTTTAAGCATACTACCCATGACTTTAAATTTCTATATTGGAAATTTTATTCTTCCATGCTTGGAAAATGATTGCAAAATTTCTTACTCTTATAGGTTTTTGAAAGTTCTCCTGGGAAAATTTAAAACAAGTAAGAAATCCATGTAATTAATTTAAGCATACTGGACATCACTTTCCTAGCACGTTTGTAGCCATTCCTGCATGTATTCGTGACTTCTGAGTTTTCAGTTAGAAATAATAAGGAGTATTAGCTCTGTGGATCAAATTATGCTTAAATAATTTCTGTAAACATTTCGACGGAAGTGTCATGGAATTTTGGGTTGCTGCATTATTTCTTTCTTCCTTAATACAAGCAATAATTATACCCATAGGATTAATTTTGCAGCCTAGAATATGATTAAGATTATTTGGTCTACTTCTACTTCTGTGGGCTAGATACAGCGTTGTATTACCTGAATAATGGATCATTTTACTCTCCCTGGCTCCAGTTGCAACTCTTATAATGTTCTTTTGCTAATTTTGACTTTCACCACAGTGACTCTTCATCAAGAACAAAACAGAAAAGCTGAAGCAGACACCTTTTTCTTACTAGCTTTTTAGGAATATTTCACTAAAATAAAAATAAAATCACTTACCAAGATGTTACATTTAGGGAATTAAGTGTCAGATAGTATTCTGTCTTCTAAAATTTGAGACAAAGTCAACATATAAATCAAGACATGGCTTTAGGAAAGGCAACTCAATTTCAGCCAGAGATTCTTTGCTGCCAAAGACAACACAGAAAGTTGCAATTCCACCTGTATGAAATTCTACACTTGCAATTTTACAATTCTACAATCTGAAGAAAGAGATTTGATTTAATGCACAATATGGTATGGTGAAAGTATTGTTTTCTATTAAACTTGGTTTTGCTTACGTATGAATTTAAGGACATCCATATTTAGCAGCAATGTTCTACATTCAAAAGGAAAACAGCCTCCATACCAACAGGCTTTCTCTCTTCATGTAACAGAGTAGCTTCTATCTTCTACAGATTTTGTTAAAGCTCAGTTAGGACACCAAAGAGGAGTAAGACATAGCCCTGTTCTTCCTCTCTTTTCCGGAGTCTACACTGATGATCCACCAAGAATTCATCAGCTCTTGCAAGGGCTGTGCAGAGGCTTTTGCAAGGTCAACCAGTTTGTCCCACCCATATTGCTACTCAGTCAGGTTAGTATTCCTGACAGACTATGTTCTTTAAGGCAAGGCAGGTTACCTCGAAACCCACATAAAAGAAGGTTACTGAGCACAAGAGGAATTTCAGCTTCTTTTGCAGATTTGTAGCTCACCTTCCCTCCAAACTGTCCTTCTTCACTGCAAATGTGTAGCCCGCTCTTTGCCTAGAAGTCCTCAACTCCTTCTCCCCAAATAGTCATGAGAATCTGCCCCATAATAAGACCCTATTAAATGATTAATTCTCACTGAAGAGCTTTTTAGTTTGTTTTGTTTTGATTAACAGCCTGGTCATGAACTTCTGTCCAGGTTTTGTTTACTTATGTCTTCTTCCAGTTTCAGTACTGGATATTGGTTTGGCTAGCCTGTGTTTTCACAAAACAAGAAAAATATTTCTGTTTTCTCCCCTCTGAGAGATTTACACATTGCGGAGTATATGAAATAGTATGAAACACTGAAAGTTGATTTAATAGATCTTGAATATTTGACACACTATCTTTGATTTTAATTAGACAAAGAGCTTTTCTACAACCTCTCTAAAGAAGACAAGTCAAAATCTTAACAGCATTATTGATCTTCCCAAAGAAAAGATACTTTCATTAGTTTTATTGGTCATTTATCTCTTCCATGACCAACAAACCAAGTTATTCTATATTGATCTTGATTCTTAATGAAAAGCAGACAACCTTTTCATTTCCTGTTATTCAAATAAGATGATTCTACTACCTTTCTCATTAAACTGTTAAAATTCGAAGTAATTTAGATTAAAAACAAAGGAATAAAAATTACAGATTTAACTGTTTCCAAGGCTAATAATGCACTTAGACCTCTTATATAAATATATTCTGTAATGCTCTTTTACCTGCTTATACTTCTTTCCTTGAAGAAAGGTTCTTCTTTGTTCCTTGAACATCAGGTTCTTTCCTTGAGTCTTTGGGGTAGCTCATAGAAGGGAATGATCTGGAATAATGCTATTTTCTAATTTAACATATATATTTACAAGCAATATATGAGCCAAATTCTCCACAAAGTTCAATAAAGAAGTTGGATTCTTCTTAGACCTACCAGGAATCTTCTGCATAAGTTTATTTTTATAACCTGACTACTCTCAATGGATATGTGAGACAGAACTGAGCTCAGCTATGCTGATCTACAAAGGATGACAGTTCTCCAAAGTGCCTAAAAGACAGCTGTAAATGAAATGAGATCCCAGTCTCTCTGATCCTGCGTTCAACACAAATTATCTCTTTCAGAAGGGTGGAGTTGTAGTAAGTATGGTATTTCCCAATTCCGCTGACTTAAACCAGTTCCAAAGATGCAGAAAAACAACCAATAATTTGTTCTGGAATATGAGCCATGAATATAAGTTATTTAAATGAAATATGGTCTCATCTGCATAATTTCACCATATATCCAATGGCTTTGTGCCAGAGAATGCTTTTGATATTACCTATCTATTATTGCTTATTTTTCACTCTCTTTATTTGACTTTCTGTCTAGCACTAGACAGACAACCATCAAATGAAATATTACATCATAGATACAATAATACTTATTTATAGAGAAAGGCAAAATTAATATTATTACTAATAATTTCTAATTTTTCATCAAGGACTCAAATCTATGCCAGTAATTTAAAGGCTAAAAAATGCATTTTTTCCTACTTTGTAAGTTCTAAATGACTACATTAATCTTCATTTTTCCTTCTCAGAAAGTCAGTTGCAGGTTTTATTCCCTCACTTTCCATACCTTTGGGATTTCTGTGTTTTCAGAACAGGCTCGATCTCTTATTTCTCTGATCTTAATGCTCTCAATTCAGTAGCTGGCCTAAATCAATCTTTCCTAGAACTACCTGTATCTAAGAAACTGACAGCAAGGATTGCTGATGGAAAGCAAATAACACAGCAAGCATTGTGGCAGCAGTACTGTTGCATACATGACAGTTTTTCTGATGTCTGACATACAGCCAAGCAATGCAAGAGTCTTGGTATCTGCTTTGTGTTGTCTTGAGAGTAAGATGCTAGCTAATGCTGTGACACAAAGTGTCCTGCCAGAAGCATTTCTCATACCCCAACCTTTTAGTTAAGCCTTAATTGGTTCATTTAGGTTGAAAGTAAAGAATGTATACTGTACACTTAGATACAATATACTGTATACAGTATGCAATCCATATACATCCATGCTACTTCTCTAGATTCCCTTTTCACTCAGTGAGGAAGCACAGGTGCACCATTCATCTTGTCCCAAGCCACTCAATGAAAATAAGACAGGCGGATCATGGCCTTACAGAGTGTAGTTCTTCCCCTTGACAAGGTGACTAAGGCAGATGTCTTAAGTTTATAGTACTGTAAAGTTAGTGACATGAGCTCACTGGTGCCTTAATTTGGACAACTAGCATAGAATTATACAGATGGATCATGTAGGAACCCTGGTCCTTCCAAATCTCTTTCACAGCTCAGAGAGAAGAAAAAAGTTGCGACATGGCTGAAAAAATCCAGGCCATCATAGATACAACAGATTTAAATGGCACTGAGATCCACTCAAAGTGTGGTGTTGACTGTTCTTTATAGAGCAGTAAATTATTCCTAGTTTTTTTAAGCACTTTTTTGCCACTTGTTTTTCATTTCCTGCTGCCTTACCGGCATTTTTCCATCTATTCTCCAGGCTTTGGCCTCTATTGCTGCCTCAACACTGCTTCTGGGCCTTCATCTCTGATGCTTCTACCTAATCATAAGGCCTCTAAATAATAGGAAGAGGAAACCCAACTTCACATCTTAATGAAAATATTTTTTGAGGAAAAGGTTTAGTCTGTGATCCAGCAGTCGGTGCTTCTAGATGCCTCAAAACACATTTTCTTTGCATGTGATTTCAGAGAACATCTGCTCTGAGTGAGGTGAATATTATAGTTTGGTTGTCGATGTACAGTATTAAGGTATACATTATCTCTCTAGGTCATTTCAGCATTTTCCAAAGACAGCTGAGATTCCTCTCCTAGTATATGTAAAATCTGACAGATCAACTATCATTATTAGTACTTGTACATCTCTGTCTTGTAGTTTGTCATCACAATTTCTCCAGTCTTGGCCTTGCCACCAAGACATAGCTACCTCAGCTGGTATTTTTTCTGTCTTGCTATTTTTTCTGTATTCCTGAGAATATGAGAATCTCACGTTCTTGCTCAGCTGCTGTAGCTTCATGTCTCAAACTACCTCAAATAAAATGTCAGCTGTGTACACATCTCAGTTCCATCCTTGTTGCACACAGCAATATGGGAGCACAGAAATTTTCATAGCTTGTGCTGAAGGCTTCTGGGGCCCTTTATAAAACATTTCCTTCCAAGTTTGAGATATCTTAGTACTGCTGAAAATCATTACTATTATGAGAAAATTATTGAGAGCTTTTGTAGGAGTGATATCCCAGTCCCAGGCATTTTATTACAGGGAACACACTGTGCAGTGCCTTCTGTATTTCATTTTCATTCTTACCGTAATATTTTGGGATGAAACAGCAGATCATCAGCTCCTTGATGTATTTGATAATTGCCTTATGCTGTCATAACTATGTCCATGCTACAACTCTATCTAGAAGCTACCCTGGGGGTTTGCCAACATTTCAGAGGTGCAGTCTAAATCTCAGCAGGTGGTTTACAAATTGTAATTGATTTACTAGCTTAAAGTCTCAGTGTTGCTTGTATTCCAGGCTGTAGCCTTAGAGAAATAATGGATAGTACTATACACAAGTGCATTTTCATGCTGGTTATACTTAGTTTTTTTTTCTGTTATTGTGCTCTACTTTCTAATCTACTCCTATTATTATAATCTACTTTTTCAATCCAGAAACAGGCAGGATGAGGTTGTCGGCACATTCTGACGCAGTATACTTTTTTCTTTGCAGACAAAACTGCCTCCAATATGACCTGGATCCCAGCAAATACTGTTAGTACCTCTTGCAGACCACACTGCGACTGTGTTGTAACCATTATCCAGGAACACTTTCCAGTATCCAACTTTCGTTCTGAGTCTTGAGAGTATTTCTACTTTTGCTTAGTCAGGCATAGATAATGAGATCTTTGTTTAAGTTGCTAGCGCCTACTCCGTGAAAACACATGGCTTGTCTCAGTTCTCCAAGGCTATTATGATGCTATTCAACTAATGGGATCAAGTACTCTTTGCAAAATATCCGGACACACCCTTCTCCCCCCAAATTGTTTTATGCTATGAACATCTGAGATGAGCACAGGCTGTTTCAGATGTTATAATATAGCATAGTTATAAAGCTGAAGAACATTTATCAAGCATTTCTGCCAACCACCACTCCTGATTAAGAGCCAAAGGAGAACTTAGATTTGAAATTTTTCTGTCTGGCACATTTCCGTACACAGAAACAACTGTCTACTGATACATTTTGAAACCTGAATGACAGATTTGTTGCTATAAACTTTTCCACTGTATAAAAGTAGCCAATATATGGGGAAAAAAAAATTTTTTTTAAACACTCTTCAGACCACAGTGTTCTGTTCATCTTCAGGAAACCACTAAAAGCCTAAATAGAAATTCGCATTATATTGTTTACAAATACTGATTCTGTGCAGAATGTACTAAACATTAAATGTGTTAGTATTTCAGAAAAAGCTTATTAAGTTTCCATTTTCAAAGTTAAAGCTAATCATGGTGAATGCTGAATATGATTGCCTGCTTCTTCATACTAACATGTCCAGCAAGTATACTTCTCCACTTGAAAAACGTATTTTTGTTGGGGAAGAATGTTTCAAGACATCTGTAAAATATTTTAGTTTGAAAAAATCACTGCTTGAAAGTATTCCTATTTTCTTTTTGTGAAAAGAATTGGTGAGCATGTTCTTTGAGGTACTTGGGACTGTTATTTGATACAAACCCAAGAATTCCTGAAAGTATCATGTATACAGCACAATTTGCAGAAGACGTAATGTGATCACAACACAAGAGCTGTAAGCTATGAAACAAGAGAGAGGATAAGGGCATTGGCATGAAAATAGGAGCCTGGAAAAGTTCTGAGATGTGACAAGAAGATAGATGGTTTGGTGAAGGAATTTAGAAGTGAATCAAGAGCCCTACAAAGTAGAGAGAAGAGAAATGGTGTTACCACTAAGTGTTCAAACACTGCTACTATAGCACTGACCAGCAGGGTCAGTGTAGCATTGTAATAATCCATTGGAAGAATCTCTACAAAAGTCAAGCCAGTTTCTTTACAAGCTAAGCCTAGTCTCTGACCTATTCATGAGCACTCGAAAAGTTCCGGTCAAACTACCAGAAAATGTTGCAACTGTTGATAAGTGTAGTAATATCTACCAAACTCCATGTTTGGCTGCAACAGGTGAGCATTCTATCCAAACAGGCAGCCTGTCCTGCATCTCTCCTCCTACTAGCAGCCATTGCTAAACCTTATATTGGTCGCTTCGAAAGTCCAAATCATAGCAACTCCACTGGCAGGGCAACAGGTTCATAAAAGGCAACAATGTAAAGATCTTAAAAACTTACTAAATAAACAAACATTTCAGTAAAGATAAAGACAGTTACTGTTAATTTATTAAATAGTCTAACTGCCAGTAGAATACTGTATTCATAAAATTAACATTTGATAGCTTACTCAACTTTGTAAGAGACAGAATACTTTAACAGACAATCTTTTAAAAGACTCTGGAAATATTTAATTACAAAATCTGGAAATAGTGTCAGTGACACCCAATCATAGAATCACAGAACCACTCTGGTTGGAAAAGACCTTTGAGATCATTGAGCCCAACCATCAACCCAGGATTGCCAAGTCCACCACTAAGCCATGTCCCCAAGGGCCACATCCAAATGTTTTTTGAATACCAATCTTCCCCTCTCTCCCTGACAATTTTCACCCCCTGCTTTAAGATAAAGTGTAAGCCAAGATTTGAAAACCGTAAATCACAGGGGAAACTCTACATACCATGTAAACTGCATCTCATAGCTTCCAGACGTCCCAGCTGGGAAATCAAATCCTTACTCTCATCCACACTTACGATAAGAAGGTACCTTACCAGATTTCTCGCTAGACAGCTATTCCTGATTAGATCATGTCTCCATTCAGCACTCTGTTGGGGTGTAGATCAGAGCTGCAAAATACATAGCCTGCTTCTCCCTAGCAACCAGATAACTAAGTTCTGTGTCCTGCTGGTACATTAAAGTCACTAAAGTTATTAAAAGCCCGTTAGTTTACCTAGGAACTAGATGTGCAGGCAGCATGAGCCAGCCAGCCAGGTCCTGAGGCATGCCTTCCCACCCAGCTACATGCACACGCTAGCTGGTCAGACAGAGGCCAGCAGGCACAGGAGAAGCCGGCTTGCTGCAGGCCGTACAGCAGACACCACCACTGTAGGCATACAGATCTACCAGAGCCCAAGCAAGATGTGCTGCCAACCTTATGCCCATTAATCCTGTCTCTGCCTCCCCAGTACAGGGGGCTGCCAGGGATGGCAAATGGCTGACTATACCCTCTTTGCTTGATGGGCCCTGGGCTGGGACTTCGCAGTTGGGGTGACTGGGCAAAAAGGGGCTGGGGAAGGAACAGGGAGCAGAAAGGGAGAACCCATAGGCAGGGTCTGGCTGGAACTGCTGTTTGGACAAAAGATGCAGGTAAATTAGAAGCTTTAAGGCCTGGCAACTCATTAGAGAGGAGGTCTTCTGAAGCGGGCAGGGTTAGTTTTTTTCATTCACCTCTGCAACAGACTCAAGAATATGTTTAAAACAACTTTCCTGAATTTATGGGCCATGGATGCCATCCATGCCTAAATTCAGGCAGGCATAAAGTCTTCCTTTGATGGCAAAGGAAACAGAAGCCATTACGTATTTATGGTTGTTCATGCAAGTCTCTGGACCCCAGACAGAATTACAGCATCTCTGAGACTTCTGAAAGAGAGTCCATGTGGAAAACAAAATATTGTCAGCATCCATGTGAATGTCAATGCCTTAATCAAAGTGAAAGGTTTATATATTATATGTATGGTAACAAATTATATATATATGTAATATATATAATGCATACATACTCTCTCCATGCATATATTTATAAACACATAAACAGCTGGCCATTCTTTACTGCATCTGTCAGAGGTTAAGAAAAACAAAATAGTCTCAAAATACTAACAGTCGTGCTTGGATTGCTCAGAATCTGGCTGTGGCAAATCTACAGAACCTATGTGTAGTGCACAGGTTATATGGGCTTTATAAGAACTGCTTGGACTGAAGAAACGATTGAATATCTGTCAGTGTCATGATGATGCATAAATACAAACTAATCAGAACTAACTTCATAGTTACAGTTAAGAGCAACTTTTTGTATGCAGTATGATCTTCTATCCAGCAGTACAAAGGGATTTTTTACAACATTTTTTAAATAGGTGCACCCACCATAAGCTGCTATTATACTTATTTTTAGCATGTGGTCTTTGAAATTCTTTCCAGGGCAGTGGTCACAGCACCAAGCCTGACTGAGTTCAAGAAGCGTTTGGATGATGCTCTCAGGCACATGGTGTGACTCCTGGTGTCCTGCACAGGGACAGGAGTTGGACTCGATGATCCTGGAGGGTCCCTTCCAACTCGGCATGTTCTGTGATTCTATGAAATCTTGAACAGCCATGAGTCTAACACAACTGTGTAAATTTTGCTAGTCTGCAGTTCATCTCAAAGGTCCTAAAGCTAAAGCAACCTCTATTGAACTGCATCTCAAGTAGATGTGAGGTTATCACTGTAGAATTGTTCTCCCTTTAATTGCAAGAAGTACTTGTGAAAACTTTATCTGAAGCATTGATAAATGTTCTGAAGTAGGAATACTACTCTTGCAGTTAGGAATAACTACTTCCGTGTTATTTCAGTATCCAGTGTCGAGAGCCTGCTTTCCACAAAGAGCATGCAGGACGGAAGAGCAACAGCAACAGCAAAATAAACTGATTGCTAGGATTTCTCTCCTACTTCACAGAGAACAAGGTACTTTTGTTGTTGACCCACAACTGATAATGAACGAGATATTGTTCAGATAGATATGCACCTAAGTCACAACTTGGCCAAACATGTGCTTCAAGCATAGGTCCTAATTAAGCAAAGAAAAAAAGTCTTCCCATCCTAACCACCTGCAGAGACTGTTGGTACCCACACTCCTGCTGGCATGTGACATTAGGAGCCTATTCTGCTATAGAGTGCAGGTACACACTTCTACTGTCGAAAGGAGCTCCAAAGCTCTGTTCAAAATGCTGCTCCTGCTTGCCCTGGATAAAGAAGAGATGAACATTGTGGGTTGGGCTAGCCCATTGGTGACGGAGCTGGAAAGTGCAACACTGCAATTCAACATCTTAAACTTGCAACCAAATTGTGACACACGTGCCTATTGCAGACATCTGCTCCAAGGAGTATGCACCTGCAAAATCCACGCTGGTCGGTGCATCATGAAAGCACATGAGAGAACCCACTGTGAGGATGAGTGCCTCTCAGTTTTACAATTCATATCCTGTAGAATTTCATTTACTTGCCAAATGTTTCTTCCCCATTACCTGCCTAAGCAGAGCCTCAGGTGCCACACCTGCATACACACACACACAGACACAGACACAGACACACCCGTGTATCCCACCTAACCAACCCAGGCCTGTGTACACGCACATCACAGCCACAAACCACACCGAAGAACACTCCCCACAACGCATCACACCATTTACCAGACAGATAGTCCTTTGCCACTGTACATACACACAAACCCTGTATCTATCCATCCTATCACAGAATCACAGAGTCAGCTAGGTTGGAAAAGACCTTCAAGATCATCAAGTCCAACCATTTCCCCAGGACTGCCAAGTCCACCGCTAAACCATGTCCCTAAGGGCCTCACCTATATGTTTTTGGAACACTTCCAGGGACAGTGACTCTACCACCTCCCTGGGCAGGCTGTTCTAATGCCTGACAACCCTTTGGGTGAAGAAATTTTTCCTAACATCCAGTCTAAACCTCCTCTGGAGCAGCTTGAGGCCATTCCCCCTTGTCCTATCGCTCATCACTTGGGAGCAGAGACCGGCCACCCCCTTGCTCCAACCTCCTTTCAGGGAGTCCTAGAGAGCGATGAGGTCTCCCCTGAGCCCTCTCTTCTCCAGACTGAACAACCCCAGCTCCCTCAGCCGCTCCTCATGTGCAATAAGCCCAGTCTCGATAGAAACACACCATCCATTGCACTCAGCGGACCTGTGCCCCTGTGCAGGGACAGTCCGGCTGTGTGTATTCCTGTACCTGCTGCCTGTACCCTGCTCCTGTCACCCCTGCTGAGCCCAGGCTGTCCCAGGGTCTGCAGCTTTGTGTGTGAGTGTGTCTGTGTGTGTGTGTGCATGAGCCTGTGTGTGCCTGTGCGTGTCTGTGTGTGTCTGTGTGTGAATGTGTGTGCATGTGTGTGTGTGCATGTTTGCGTCTCTGTGTGTGTCTGTGTGTATGTGTGCATGCACGTGTGTGTGTTCATGTGTCTGTGTGTGTCTGTGTGTGTGTACATGTGTGCGTGCGTGCATGTGTGTGTCTATGTGTGTGTCTGTGTGTGCCTCTGTGTGTGTGCGTGTCTGTGTGTGTGTGCGTGTGCCTCTGTGTGTCTCTGTCTGTCTGTGTGTGCCTCTGTGTCTCTGTGCGTGCCTCTGTGCGTGTCTGTGTCCGCGTGCCCCCGTGTGCCTGCGCGTGCCCCTGCGCGTGTCCCCGTGCGCGCACACGCTCACGCGTCACAACTCCCGTGCCCACGAGCGCGCGTGGCACACGTGCCGCTGTGCGTGCGCAGCGCGTGCCGCCAACGCGTGGGTCGCCGCGTGCGCGCGCGGCACTGTGCACGGGATGGGGGGCGCGGGGGGCGTGCGGTGCCCGTGCCGCTGCTCCAGCGCTCTGGTTCCTGGGCGAGCGGTTTGAGCCTCACAGCCCGGGCGCCCTGGACACCTTCCTCCGGGAGATGGGTCTGTGCCCATCCTGCCGGGCAGCGCCGGCAGCACGCCCTGGTTTCCGCATTACAATTAAATTAAAGGAGGCAATTATATGCTTCAATCCTCCTGTGACATTCATTTATAATCCAGCGTGTTCAGGCTCTACTGTATCCCATACGGATGTTTTCAATTAAGGAGGCGATAAACAATTTTTGGTCCTGGGACATGATCTGAATGTTAATAAGAACAAATTTTAGTAGCCTTAGAATCTGCTCTGTTATCTGAATATATTACACGTTTGGGTTTTTTTTTTTCAAAGTTCTAGCACACAGTGTAAAATAGCACTACCATCTAATAAAGGTACGTGCGAGGTGTCCCGTATCCTTATGACTGCCATTAGCACTCCAATTTGTAATGAAACCTCAGTTATATCTGGACTTATTTTTCTGTCTCACTGAGAGTAGGCCAAGATAATCAATTTGGGATTGTTTGAGGATTAGCAAAGTGAGTTACAACAGGAGACCTTTGTAATTAACTTAGCAATGGGCTTTGTTGGAAACAGATATGCTCTAGCAGCCCAGTCGCTCTGGGCACTGAGAATTAGGCAAGATACAGAAAAAGCTGTTGCAGATGCAGCTCTCATATTTAAGGGTTTCCCTTCTCAGGGCGGTTCAAAGTTCAAAGACCCCAAGTAGATGGACCAGATGCCCTTCAAAGTCTCCTTCCAACCTAAATTATTTCATGATTCTGTGATGAAAGACACATTTCCAGCAGATTGCGTGAGGTCTTTCTGAGCTGCTTTATTGAAAAATGTGTGTAAACAGAAGAAAAAAGCCTAGTCAATTCAATCTTGCTATATTCATACTTCATTTTTTAGGAAGCACAGAAAAAGCTGAGAAGTAAACCCCTGTTAGATCCCTGGAAGTCAATCTTCCCTTTCCAAAGCCTGACCTGAATTCTTCTGCTACTGCACGGGCGGTCAGGCTCCACCACTTCTCAGGGAAATGTGCCTTTAAGGGGCTCTGGCATCAAGCAAGCACCACAACTGTTCCGCTGTGCAGAGCAGATGTTGGGGCTTTGGGGTGACAATCTTCTCCAGCCCAGACCTGGAAAAAGCAGATGTTTGTCAGGCTCCTTGGCCTCCGAGTGACTCTTGACCGGACCAGCGAAATGAGCAAATATCACATTACACAACTAGGAATCTGAATAGTAACTTCAGCAGAGGATTGCTTCTCACAGGGAGAGTGGTGTTAGGCCCCTTAACTTCACCCAACAAGTTTTGAAGGCATTGCTACATTGGACAAAGCTCCCCATATGTCTCTCTGCACCTGTACAGGACATTTTTAACACCGAGTCTAGAGTTCGTTGCCGTTACTTTCTTAGGCTGTGCAAACTTGTAACTCTGAGGACAGATTTGTTTGCTTTTGGTTAGAATTTTTGTATTGTGTGGCTTTTGCCTTATAAATATCAGCATTAAATTAATCATTCTTTCTTTTTTTTTTTTTCCTGGAGAATGTTTTCCAGGTTTAGAATGGTATGTGCTGGAATGCAACACTGGTAATTTAACAAAGCATTTCTTTCTCCGAAAAGCCACACTAGTTAAACAGTTATTTGCAGAAACAAACATGACTGAACAGTAAACATTCTGGCTAAATATTGCATTGCTGCTCATGTGCCTGTTTTTTAGTGTCTTCCCTCCTACAAAGAGTAAATTCATTAATTATCAACAGCATTATGGTATAGGCAAGGTCTATATTTGGTGTAAAAGTCAAGCGGGACATAAATAGATAAATCCTTTTCAGCACTGTTTTTTAAACCTATGATTTCATAATCCATGAATAGTTTCCCCTTTGTAGCGTCTCTCTCAGGAATTCTTGTCCACATTGCTCTCTATGCTCACCTTTTTGATATTATCATGACTTCACTGCCTGCATCAGAGTAAAGAAAGGAAATTTGCACTCACTTCTATTAAAGTTAATACTGAACCCCCACATCTGCATTTCCAAAGGTTATTAATGTAAAGTCTGCAATGTCTGCTCTCTGAAACATGTGGTGGTCACAGATTCGCCTTGTTTCTTTCAAGCCTGAGAAGATGCACACCATGCTTTAAGCCTGCCTTCCTCCTATCCCATTACACCAATGCTATGTGAAAGAATAACCATGCTTTTAGTCACCCTTGATCCTCACTGAGTTGTTTTCCACCAGGCACCCAGAAATAGTTACAGTGTTGTTACCACACAGTACATAGCTCTCTTTCCAAAGGGTTGTGCCGAGCAATGAACTCTTGTGCTACAGAAAACAGAGGAAACACCTAGAGAAGAAATGAAAGATACCTGTAATTAAAATGTGTCAAGATGACACCATCCACATCCAAGCTCTACTTCAGAATTTTAGGGATTTTATTAGCAGAAGGAAACGAAAGAAAATTGTGATCACTTTCCTATAATGTTTTTGGAAATCACTGGGATGGGAAGATTGAGGTTGTTCACAACAGACAACACTCTTCAGGGTAATTCTGGGGTATAAAGTGTTGGTCTTTTAATCCTGCAAGGGGAATATGCAATGGCTCATCATAAAAAAACTTCAGTTACAGGTTTAACCTCATTTCTGGCACTCACAAATAGGCTGTTGTTCAACAGAGACATTCAGTATTGCACAATCCTTGAGGAAGAAGTGATCTTAACAACTTGTAATGTGAGAAGAGCTGGTTTACAAAATAATCTCCTTCAGTCTGTCATTCCCACTGGGTAAAATCTGGCATCTACTGGTAAGGGCTTTGTCTGGTCTCCCCTTTTTTAAGTCAAATTACAGTGTCACCAAAATATGGGAGATATATCAGGAACATGCCTATGATGTGGTTCTATTACACTCATGCATGCACTCTGAGCTTCAAATTACATCTGAACCCTGAACATCAAAGTGGTGTGGGTGACAGATAACTGGTAATGTTGCCAACGCCTTACCGTGGACACAGGTAAGGACTTCTTAAATGGAGCCAATTTCTGATCCATCTGTTTTGCCACTCCTTTTGACAAGGCTTGCAACCCACAGATGAGAAGCAAGATTACAGGGAGTGCAGGAACTGCAGCTGTGTCAAGCAAGAAACACAGAGGATCTAACTACTGCCACCAGCACTCAAGCAGGTGGGTACAGTCCATCCCTGATTGGTCCCCAATGTCTGCTTTATCACACTAGTGAAAAAAAACCTCACCAAAATCAGTCACAACATAGCTGGAATGTAACCTTCTCTTCCCTCCTGCTTTGAAGTTACCAATTTCTGTTCTCTTTCAGGGAAAACTTGCAGGACAGTTGCAAGTGCATTCATTAATGAAAGCACAATGGAAGCTTCTAGAGACTAAGCCCAAAATGGGTCTTACTTGCATAAATGTCTGCCAGGCATTGAATTGCTGGTGTTGCAAAAAGCTTGTCTTTACAAAAGGTAGGGAAGTAATACAAGTGTTGCTTTTTTTCTGCTGGAAAGTAAAATAAGGCACTATGTGAGTTTTACTTTGGTGGTTTTGGAGTTTTCCAATTAGACTGCAATAGCTTGTGTGTCATTATACGTTTACCAGACTTAAAGGCATGGTCAGTAGTGTAGCAAGTAGGTTGATAAAGAGGATCAACACCCAGCTATGCAAAAATTTGGGATTCTCCTGAACTACAAGGTAGGAACCCTGCAATTCCCTGCAATTCCCTGCAATTTTCTCATGGCAATACCAGCTGTTTCTCATCGACCTGAAAGAATCAGAGCCGTAGCAAGGTCAATGATGACACTTCGGTGTGAGCTACTTTAAACTGAAGTAGTTTTCAAGAACCCTTCCTCCACAGTATCCTCTTGTCTGGAGTTATTCCAGCCATACAGATGATGAATGCATGTGAACAGAGTACTTCATCATTGAAAGTTTCTTTACTGGTCCAGTATGAATAAACAGCCTTTTTGAATATGAAAAAAAAAATATTCAGAAATTCAGAAAAGCAAGTTGAACGTCCAGGAAAACAATGAGAGCTTTGCAGGTCATTACTTCACCCAAACTCTTTGGGGTAACAGAAGCCCATTAGTCTATAAGGAAGATGACAGTGAGAATTTATCTTATTATTGTTGCAGTTTTGGACTACACCTACAGGGTGTACAGATAGACCTTGCCTTCTAGGGAAAACAGAAGCTAAACTCTATGACCTCTTTATGATAGAACTCTTCAGGAATGCCTTATAAAAGTCAGAGAAATCCAACAGAAATCTTAAAAATGCCTTTTAACAAAAGTTTGATCTAAAGAGAAATTCCAAAGAGAAAGCTCTAATTAAACCTAGCACAGTACACTCTAAATCCCGTCTTTAATTTTGTTTCAACTGTTCTTCTTTTAATGTTTCCTCCCTTCCTGTAAGATCAGTGATCACACGTTAGTCAGGACACAGCATCACAAAGCCTGCCAGGGGACACAGGGTTCAGTAAGAAAGTTTGGGCAATATATATCAAACTCTCTCTGCTCCAAGGTTTTCAGCAGAACTTCCTCACCATGAACGTGACCAAGAGAGTAATAGCACACTCTTATGAACTCTCCAGAGCTCTCCTAGAACAGCAGTGCATATGATTGCAACAGCAGTGTTACAATATTGTTCTCTGCCAGTCTGTATTTAATTGGGAAACAGACAAGGCATCTTTAGACTATTCATCATTTGGAATATCCTGCATTTTGTACTAGTTATGATTTGCTGCTTTGTACTTCTTATGGTGTTCTATATACAGGAGGACAGAAATCCCAGATGTTGGGTAGAAAAAGCATTGAAGAGCGGGAAGGGTGCTCACAGTTTAATTTTGTAATCTCGTTAGAAGTAAAATTAAGTAGTTAATAGAATTTATGTTGTATTAGAACCTGAAGAAGGAAAGAATGCATTTATCAAGTGGTCCTATACAGTAGAAGAGACAGATTTAAGTCAAAAGCTGAAAGTTAAAACCAGATTCACTGAAATGAGAAACAAGGTCTATCTCCATAGCAGAAAATGTAGATAATTATTGGAACCATCAACCAAAGGCTCTGATGGATTTTCCACCCCTTGAAATTTTCTAAACATCATCAAATTTGATGGTTTTCTTTTTGATGAATAGATAGATAGATAGATATTCTCTTTTATAGGGATATTCTCATCTAAAGAGATATTTATCAAATAAGTTAGTAATAAAACAAGTAGAAAGTCTATATCCTTCTTTATGAAGTGGCCAGGAATGCAAGTAGTGCCTTCTGGCTTATAAATTTATTCTGAGAGAGAATTGATGAGATGAAATTTTTGTTACAGCTGATTAATTAAACCACACTGGCAATGCCTGAATCTCTTTTGCTGCTGCCATGCTGAGGTATGGAGCTCTCTCTGAAAACTGAAGTTTCTTTGGGACCTCACAGACAAGCATTGTGGCTTCTTAACAGTGCAGAAAAACCAGCAGCATATCACGTTAGCTTGAGCTATTTAGCATGAATAACCAAGGACGCAGTCAAGAGAGATCTGACAGATTTAGATGAAGTGACTGAAGATGATACCAATACCAGCTGTCTGCTTCATAGTCCTCTGCTTGATGCCTCAGCAAATATATGGTCTGTGAAACAAGCTGGCTGAGGTACAGATTTCATATTATTTGGCCCTGTCTATGTTGGCAGAAAGGTGGTTTGGACCCGAGTGCCAGTAGTGTCTTAAACCACTGCATTTTGGACTCCCAGATCCTCTCTGTTGGTGGCCTTAGCAATGAGGAAGTGGCAGCACAGATTTCAGAGCAGGAAGGATGCCAAGAACATGCACCACAGGGGTCTGGAATACATACAGTGTGTACTGTATACTGCAAAATAGCACCCTGGGTAATAAAGCAGGGAAGCAGAAATTACATTCCATGCATTGGTAGGAGCTACTTATTTCCTAATATAAGATGACTTTAACATAGGATGAAGAGCAATGAAGTGTAACTGAAATTTTTGGGAAAAAATACTTACTTCTTGTAGGAAATGTTCTAAAAATGAGAGGCATGTTTTGTGTGTTTGGAAAAAATCAGACAGAGACTATACACAGATATGCAGCCAGATAATTCAGGCACTCTCACCAAAAAGTCTCATTCAGAGGCAAAAATTTTAGGCAGCTTTGATAACAGATTCAAAAGCTATTGCTACACACAATTACAGAATCATCCCTATCCTGCATGCCATGCCAGTTGGGGATACAAAATGTCACAGGCGAGTTTGCCTTCAGTGGACTGATAGCACTTAGGCTATAAAGAGCCAAATAAAAAAGAGACTTGTTTAGCTGAGTTTCCAAAGACACATTCAAGCATCCTTCACTTGGAAAGTCTAATCTCAGGCTGACATTGGCTACATAAACACTTTAAAGCTTTAATGATTACTGCAAAGCTGAGCCAGGTGAAATCCATAAATGGTTAAAAAGTAAATCCGAACTCTAATTCTGCAACCTTGTCCAAGCACAAACTCATTGACAACATCATACCAGGTCTTATTGCCACATCCATCATTTCTTAAGAGGCATGGAGCAGACACTTCCTTCAAGCAACCCTCCAGATGGGTTTTTCCACACAAAAGTAATGCAAGGGAAGCAGGAGTAGACAAAGATAATGTCAAAGCCAAGCAGGACATACAGTAAGCACTATAGCAAGGACCTTTCAGAAGTCCTAGCAAGCAATTAACTTGTTTCTCCTTGCAGGCACACCACCACTCTTATACAGCAGAGGCAGGAAAAACTACATATTTGGGCCAAATTTGCTGGCAATTTTGGGTATTGTGCACTTAACTGTAACTCTTTGGTTTCCTGTACAAGGTGATCCATGTCTGTGTAGACAGACTCACAACAGACAACATTTCAAGCTCTATAGCACACACCCTTCACATAAAAACCTATGCATTCTCAGTGTCTCCCTTCACTTAAGCAAGCTATCAACAACCACTTGTCTAACACAGTGCCAGCTGAAGCTGTCCCTCCTTTTCATTTCTGAAATTGGTAAATGTGGTTCTTCAAGATTCGTAAATTCCTGCTGTTCTTTGGACAAATGTTGATGTGAGAGTACATGAACTTTGGTGACATCCTTGCAAAGCCAGTGTATTTACAGCATTTCTGCTGCTTTACTTTCCCTTTGATACACTTGGGTCTTAAATCTTGAAGCTGAAATAACCTGGATTACATTGATTTATTTTTTTTGAAGTTGCTTTTCTCCCAGTTGACCCGGTTTATCTTTTTCTGGATGTGCTGATGCCTGCTATATGCTAAAAGACCACAGCGAGGCAGGTATGCTCAATGAGTTCTTGACAAGCTTTTGGGATTAACAGTTTATTCAGTATTCCTCCTACACCCTGTCACGCTGGCCATGTGAGATTTCAAGCAGAAAGCAGTGATTACTCAGAATGCTGCTCCTGTTACTTTTGAATTTGCTTGGCTGACTCTAGAGGGGCTGAACTAAGTCTGCACATGCTTAAGGATTTCTAGTCCTCTCAAGACAATTATTTTAAGGCACCAAATACTGTTTCTGTTCAGAACAAACCACACAGGATACGCAACTGAATATTCCAAAGGATATCATTAAAACAAGCAAGGCTTAACATAAGCACTTGATTGCAAAACCAAACCACTCAGTATTTTGACAGCTGTAATATCAGCAACTCAGGCAACTAAAGGAGTGATTTTTTGTGTTTACCATACATCCCATGCTTCTCTGACATTCCCCAGCATACAAACACAAATCAGCCCAGGACAGCTACTCCTGACATAAACTTGAGGAAAGGGAAAAATCAGGTCTGCCATTCTCCATCACTGCTTCAATTCAGATGGAGAAAATGGGCACAGAGTTGTGAAATGAAAGAAGTAAATAATGAGGTTCTGGATGTAGTTCTATTTATTTGAGGAACATCAAACTATGACTGAAGGACATACGAAAAAGACAGAGGGGACAAAAAGAGCCAGTCTGTGGCTTTGGATATGTTACCAAAGTGCTTGTTCCAACAAGCTGTGTCCCTTCCCTGGCAAAGTGTCCTTTTCTTCCCTTCCCTTTTTTGTGTCCACATAATTTCCTGATTATGCAAATGCACAGCAAAACCAGCTCATCTGAAAACAAAAATCAAGACAAAACACAAGACTGAACAGGTGCATGAGGTTTTTGTGTCATCTGTCTGTCATTCCAGAAGGGACAGTTTATTAGTCTGAATTGTGGAAGCCAATGTCTGAGCCTGAGGGTGAGAAAAAGCTCGAAGAGTGGAAGCAGGTGAAGTTCCAGATTTCTCCTGCACTCTTTTCCAGTCTGACACACTCTCAGTGCACAGCTAACATTTCTGTGGGATTCCCATGGGTTTCCCACATTATATCAGGTTTTGTCATTGAAAATTCTGGATTAAGCTGTAAGACATATCAGATCTTTTACAGAGTGTGGCTACCCATGATCATTGGGAAAGATGACAACTAACTATCTAAGGGAAAGCTTCCAGATGGCAGCACCACTTTCAGAGAGACGCTCCTCTTTCTCAATATGCTTTTGAGTGACTTCCTCATCTCTTCCTCCACACAGAGCTACACTGAGCCAAGACACTTGATCTGAGACTTTGTGATTCATTTGGAATGAACGAAATAAGAAGTCTTCCTATTCCCATGCCAATCCATGAGGCGTGTCTGTCTTGCACATGCATAGTTTCTGTCTTCCTATCCCAAAATAGACATACCAGAACTAGAGGGAAAATGAAAGCCAAGAAGGCAGAGAAAGTAATTTCCATGCAATGGGAAACTACATAAACTAATACATGGATGGATCCCCAGCTAAGAGAATTGATATGACAGAGGCCCGTAAAATCAGAAATGGCACAGCAACAATGGACAAGCAACAATTATTTACAGTTTTTCACCACACAAGAGTAAGGGCATGGAGTAAAATGATCATGTTTGAAAACAAATTTATGTAAACATTTATTCATATAATTAAACTGAAGTTTTAAAATAAGAATACATTCCTATAACAAAATACTGCTGCAGCTGAACATATGGATGGGTTCAAATGAAATTAAATATATTATCAAAAACACTGATTTCATGGGCTTATTTATCCATTTTTTTTAATATGAAAAGTAAACAAATAATTTCAACTCTGAGTTCTGCTCTTCAGAGGAATCCTCTGCTCTTTACCATGTACAAGGAAATTAACAGGAACAGGAATTAAATGGTGATAATTCTGGTCACTCTCCCCTGGACAGGACTGCTCAGATCTATGGACACCACACTGTACTCACCCATGCCAAAGTTAAGGAAATCCTTTGAGACACAGTCTTGGGCTCCCCTGGCACAACCAGCCCCCCTGGCCAGAGAATGTGGGGCATTTGGAAGTTAGGAACACCTCCAAGATGAGAAAGACCAACATGAGAATAACCAGGTGCCAACAACAGCCACAGGAAAGCGGAAAACCAAGGCCTTAGTTCCAGCACTGCACCAAGAATGTGTGCACAAATATGTGCTCCAGGATGGCAGAACCACACCAGCCTCTGCAGCACTGTCAAGCAGACACTTGGGAATGGCCATAGAGCCTAAAAAGCAGAGTAGAGGCAGCCATTAGCCCCTGCAGGCAGCAAGGCACTCAAGGGTTTGAGTCTCAGGGAGACAGCACTCTTTCCCAGTTCGATAGCTTTCTTTGAGCAGTCCCCATGCTGCTTCTGCAACTGTCCTCAGAAGGACTCAGATTATCAAACTACAGCACAGGTGAATTCAATTTGTGCATTCAAGGAAGGTGTCCAAAGGTTTAACATGGGATGAGAAGCAAAAGGCTATTCCACTTCAATTGGAAAAGAGACATCATTAAATGAACTCAGAAGTGCCCTATCGATATTAAAACAAACTGCAAGCAGGGTCAGGCAGATACAGAGAGCCTCTGCAGAACACGGCTTCTCTCACCAAACCAGGAGACGTGTCTACAAAAGGACTTTTCTCCTTCACTTTCGTAGCATCTAAATGAAGCAGTAGAAAATGATCTGGCCATAAAAAAATACCTGTTTGGAAAAAAAGTATAGTCAATTGTAATCACTACCAGGATTATTAATTGCATGTTATTTATAGTGTTTATAGTGCTTTATAGACCACTAAGAAACAACATTCCCATACATTGCTTGAAATAAAATCCTCTTCAGAATTTGTTTACACATTTGAATGATCTGTCAAAATAACAGATGCAATATTTGAATTTGATTACAAGATTTACCTTTCATGAAGAAAGGGGTAATGTGCCTATACACAATTCTTAGTCATCTTTTCAAATGCAGTCTCTTCATAGGAGAAGCTGGGGACATCAAATATGAAACAGTTTTGTTGGCTGAGCTAACCACTTTTCCCAGCTCCAGTGAAGATGTAACAGGTAACTGCAGAGGCAGTGAGTCCTGAAGTGTTTCAATAATCCATTTTCTTGTTAAAACCCAGTAACACCATTTTTCTTCCCTGTAAGAAAGATTCTAAGATTCTAAGTTCAAATTTACCAGTTATCTAAAAAATCTGTAAGGAAGCACTGTGTAAGATAACTCAGATCCTCTTGCTCTTCTTAATTACATCACACAGAACCAGATCCCACTTCAGAAATCAAGTACATAATTATAGCCTAAACTATAAGAGGCACATTTTTAATCCTAGCTACTTGATACAACTATATCAATACTACTTATATGAATCTTACTAGTACAGTAATATGGTTAATTCCTCTGCTAGCAGGGAAATAGCTTTGATTTATAACAATGCAGCTGAGAAGAAATCAGAGACTCGTATTTATTTGGGCCATTCATACCTAGTGCAATCATTGACACCACGCTAGCCATAAACCCTGGTGTTGTTGTTAATCGATCAAGCAAGCTTTCACAGTGTTTCTATTCACAATATTACAGCTCTTTCAGCTTTCCTGTTTCAATAAATATTTATTTAAGTATTACTGTAGCAGGGTTATAGCACATCTGAAGACTTTCTTGCACATGTAGATTTATTTAAATATCAAGTGAAATACTGAAATACTGAAATCCTTCTGCCAGACTGTGATTTGCAGTTGGAATCTGGATTTAACCGCTGATTTGGCAGAAATGTACCTAGGGTAGCTTTTCCCAAAGTGCTTCAGTGTTTGAAGAAACAATGTTGCATCAACATGTAACGAAACTTGTATGTCCTGGTGAGCCTGGATTCTTACCTCACTGCCAAAAATGCTGCCAAAAAGAGGCTTTCCTAGAGCCCCCTCCATGCGTTGAGTGAGGTGGCTCCATGCTTCCAAAACACCCTAGATGTTCTTGGGGCTTCAAAGCTTTCACAGGTCTTGAAAGTATCCCTGTGTTTGGGACATTGTTTTACAGTGAAAATAATATTTTGATTAAACATAACAAGTCAAAGTAACACTAACCATAGCTCCATTGCCAAGAGGACAATCATGGAGCTGACAAGCTGAGGATCTCGGGTGAGACATGTTGTTGTACCCTGAGAGGGATGTCCCAACAGCGTTCTCCATAGTATTCTTCCTCCTCGAATTTTGAAATTAAAAAACAAAACATACCACTCCACCACCCCCAATTAAATTACAAATAGAAAGTCCTGCAAGGCAGGCAGTATTATTTTAAGGCTGTTTTAACTATTAAACTGTGAGAAGTTTTGGCTAAAATCTATGGCTCATAGTTTCAAACTAAATCTTAACCAAGTGGTCATGTCCAACGTAGAGGTATTGATCAACTTCTTCCTCTGGAAGGAGAACAGAGACAGCAGGGCACTGCTGGCACTTCCCTCAGAAGTATATACCAAGTTGTGAAAAACTTTGTATCAAAATCACTTTCAGACCACAACTCTCCTTAGCTGGCTTCCTGAGAGACAACATTTTCAGAAATGTGGCAAAATTCCAGGTGGTTATTTCCAAGTTATCCACATATGACAAAATTATCCTGTTTCTGTATTGCATTTTTAGTTTCTTATTCACTGCAAAAATTCAAATGCTCCTAAAACTTCCCCCCTCCTCCCCTCACTTCCCCCCCCTCAAATTCCTCTTGAATTTATATATTCAATAAAGATGCAACAGGACTGAAGTCCTGCCCTCCATGATAGACCTGCTGAGTCTTGAGTTTCTTGTCTCAGCTTATTCGAAGGGAAGTTCAGGGCACCTGCTCAGGGATGGAGTGCTTTACTGCTGTGTGGCAGCTCTAGAGCTAAGCAAGTATATGACCTTTATACAGCTCATACAAAAGCCACAGAGTTTGCACAGCAAAACCAATGCTTTCTCTTGGATTATCTTCAAAATATATTGGGATCTAGACCAAAAGCTTGATCCTGCAACCTGTACCCACGTGAGTGATCCTGTTCAATGCCATGATACTGCTTACCTGGCAATAGGCAGTAAAACAAGGTTGCTGTGTATTGACACAAATGTCACTGAGCAAAGTGTCTCTAATTTGCTGCAGGATGAGGGATGTACTTTAAAACCATGTTGTACAAAATCCACCCCGTGTCCAATCCTCAATGAAGGGAGAAGAAACAGAGAAGGGACAACTCTGGCACAAAACCAGAAAGAAACCCAGTCTCTCTTAGATAGGGTAGTTCTGATAGATTTTTGCAGAGGCTAAAAAAAGACTGCCAGGAATATGCATCCTGCTCAGGAAGTCATAATAAAAGATCACCTTGACTTGCATCAGCAAATACAGCTTTCATTGCCAAGGAAAGCCCAAGCTTTCTCCCCAGTGACAGAGGGGACACAGCTCCAACAGGTGTCAGACAGAAATAAGAAAACAAAAATGTCAGGGGAGACCCAGGGCTGCTGGGACCCTGATTTCAGCAAGAAACTTTTTGAAAAGAATATTAAAAAAAAAAAAAGTGACAATGAACCTTCCAATTCCAAACAAGTGGGTTTGTAGTGCACATGATTCAGGGGCATGGAATACTTTTTTAAGTGTGTCTCTCCATAAATAGGCCTTGTATTTTGCTTTTGCAAACAAGCAGAAGCTTTATTAATAAGGTGTTCTGGATGTCGATCTGCTTGGCACAATCAAACGGGCAACTGAATCCAAAACAGTCACTGCAAAATATATTTTGGAACATGTTTTCCCTCTGATCCAACATCAGTGCTTGCCAACAAAACAGTGAAAAATGGCTAAGGCACAAATTTTGATATTAAAAACACATTTTTTTTTTCATTTATGGGATATTTTCATAGTGCCCTTCTTAGAAGTTTATTTATTTTGTATAAATCTTCATAGAAGCATAGGACAACCACAGTGCACAAAATAACGCCTGATTTGCTGATAAACTTGAAGGATGCTTTTTTGCTTTAAAGAGGTTGCCAAAATAAACTGCAAAAACACTAATACTGGAAAAAATAACAAAGCAAATGATCTATGGACATATCTCAAAAATATTCGCTGTGTAGTCACTGGTATTTTGAAGGACGTTTTCAACACAGAAGGACCACAAAACTGTACCTAAGTTTCCCTTATATCTCATGGTGGCATAGAGAAATAAATAGTAGAGACATTCAGTTCAAGCATTGAGAACAGACATTACTCATTTGCAGTTCTCAATGTCTTCATTTGGCTTCAATGAAAATAATTTAAAGCAAAATAATCTTAGAAAAACAAAAATCTTAATGTTTATAGCAGCAGTGACCTTGAAAAACGAACTTCTGTCCTCCTCTGCTTTCTGAGAGAGGCAGGCAGCTGCTGCAGCTGCATTTGCCGTGGGCTAGGAAATATTTTGCTGTGCTTTCCAGCTTGGGGGA
The DNA here is from genome assembly GCA_013398125.1 of Aegotheles bennettii. NCBI lineage: Eukaryota > Metazoa > Chordata > Aves > Caprimulgiformes > Aegothelidae > Aegotheles > Aegotheles bennettii. The sequence goes on from VZRW01005709.1 coordinate 188,447, forward strand.
CGGCCCCGTTGCCTGACATTTCCTTCTCTGCTATCCCAGAAAGATGACTGCTTCTTATGCTGGACTGCTGTCCTCTTGCACTGGCTCCAAGACACATTGCTTTTATGTTGTTACATATATTGGCATGTAAAACTACTATTAAATGAAAAGGGGACATTTTCTTTTCTTCTTTTTTTTTTTTGTACAAAACTAAGAGTCAGAAAATGATAAGAAATTGGATTTACAATGGCCCCTGCAATAGAGAATCCCAATTCTCTATATGCTTGCCCTGGGAAATGATTGTATAGCAGAGTCAAATAATTAAACACCATATCATAACGCATAATGTGTACTTGCAACACTCAAGTTTTTAAAAATCAAAATAGATTTTAATTTGAACAACCTCGTCTCTTTTTTTCATGTGTTGCCCACATAAGAAGGATCAGCTGAAATCTTGCATTAGAATTTGCCAATTCAATGATGTTGAAACATTATGTGGAAAGGTTGTGACTTTGACAAAGTTCCAGCAGAGCCCACACAAGTCCGAAACAGTCCCTTAGCACTATTCCCTGGTCACCTGACAAGGAGTCATGCACCCAGCAACACAAGTTGCTATATTTTCAACTCCTCCAGGTTCTACAGTCCCACAATTTCCAAGGTCTGAGACTTGCTGCTTTCCCCAGAGCCAAGGTTGCAGTCCCTCTCATAGAAATTCCAATATATTGGAGTTTTGTGGCTATGGTACAAAACCAAAGTATTAACATGCCTCTGATGGTGTCAGGGCATTCCTTCTAACTCAGCAGTTGCTCCACCAACTGCTGGGCACTTGCAAGCTGATGTGAGCAACAGGCATTGCTTGGGCAGGGAGGCAGGTTGTGGTTGTTGTGGCACATTGCAAATGCTCAGAACAGTAGGCTGAAGAGAGGGAAACTGCAGTGATGGATGGAAAGAGGCTTTCCTTGTACAGTATCTTCTTGAAACCTAGAGGTCTTTCTCTTTGCTTTCTGGTGGCCTTTTGTAAACAGAGAGGAGATGATGGTGCTTAAAGAGAAGTCACGATGTTCTCTGTAAGAAGAAGCATGAGACACCTAAAGATGGGGTGACTCTTAATCCTTCTTCCCTCTGATTGCCTTTTAACTGACAATTAGAAGTGAAGTCAAGGTTTAGTAGAGAGAGCCTGAAAGTGTCTATCCTAGAAGCCCACATGACCCATCTGCTGGATGCTGGTGTTCCTAGAAATTCCTCCAATAAGTATTCAACACAACAGGTCCAAGCAGCTTGGGAAGAATACACACTGCTCCTGTGCACCTTCACTGACAACTGTCACATGGCTATGCACAGACACTTTCTATCCTGATGTCTCAGCAGAGACTGCATCTACACTAAAACCTGGATGCTGACAGATGTAGAAACACAAAGGTCGGCCCAGGCTTCAAAACTCCTCCAGCAAGTAGAGGATATGACCATATGTGACCATACACGTGTGCCTACATTGTACTGTGATTTCCAGGGTGGCTGCCACCTTGACACGCTCTGCATGTAAACCAGAGGCCAGGTTTTATTAGAAGACCAAGTCACACAAGTACCTGGGGGAAACAGGGCAAGAGCTGCTGTTATTGAAGGAGTTCCCCCACCAGTGCCATGAAGTCTTTGGCTGTTGAACTCTCATTCAGTTTTCCAGCTGATTTCCGGTACCCCTTCACTCTGTTTCGTCCCATCATCTCCCTTGCTCCTCTGCTTCAGTTCCCCCAGACACTGCAGGTGCTGGTGAGCCCTGGCTGAAGATGGGCTAGGACTTGCCTGCAGCCCCCTGGGGAAATTATCCCAGGTGGGTGCAGGTGGTCCATTTCCCACTGCTGGTGGTCAGCTCCATGGACTCCATTCGCTCAGCTCAACAAAAGTGTGCCCAGGCCACAGGTCCACCTCAGTTCCACTGCATATACACTATTGTCTCTCACTGCCTTCAACAGATGGGACTTGATAGCTATGGGGGCTCTTGAGCAAAGAAATCCCATCCTCAGTGCTGTTCCCTCCATCACTGTCTCTAGCCATGCTCTCCTATACTCTCACCTGCTGAGGGCTGTGCATGTGCTGTGGGACCCCACACTTTTCTCCTTGTCACCAGATGATCCCACCCCCTCTTCTGTCCTCCAGGTCATTGCAGCTTGTCATGCCCCTATCTGATCTCAACAACCCATCAGCATGCATGAATTAAAGCAGTAAATAGCACCTTCCTGTACTCACACACCCCTGCTCGGTATTCACTGATCATTTCACTGCAAAGGGTATAGCAGGAACAGGATCTTTTCTGCACTTGACACCTGGCTGTGGCAGCCTGGAAGCTGCCCAGCTGGCTGGAGCCCTTCATGACCTGGAGACCTGAGCCCAGCTCCCCTGGGGAAGGACCTGCTGCTTCCCAGGGTAGAGTGGTTCATAGGCACTGCCTTCACTTCCAATTTCCAGGCAACCAAGCCACAACTGCTCCAGTCCATTGAAGGGTCACCCAGTATGCCATGCAGACCCTGGGCAAACAGTGTTGGGAATGTCACCCTTTCCTGCACACAAAACCAAAGGGCAGGTGCAACCACAGTAAAGGTGAGTCAGAAATAGCCTGCCAGGCTTCAGTTACTCTAATGCAGGCAAGGAGGCTTCAGAAGGGGGTATCTACAGGGTGAGGAGGTGTAAAGCAGCCCTGTGAGCCACTTTCCCCTCCCTTGGGCCTCTGCAGCATCTCACATGGGTACTTGGCAAAAGCACAGACAATTCTTTGGTTTCATGGAGAGAGACTTTTTACAAGGGCATGTAGTGATAGGATGAGAGGGAATGGGTTCAAGTTGGAAGAGAGTAAATTTAGGCTGGATAGTAGGAAGAAATTCTTTGCTGTGAGGGTGGTGAGACACTGGCACAGGTTTCCCAGAGAAGCTGTGGCTGCCCCCTCCCTGGCAGTGTTCAAGGCCAGGTTGGATGGGGCTTGGAGCAACCTGGTCTGGTGGGAGGTGTCCCTGCCCATGGTCCCTTCCAACCTAAACCATTCTGTGATTCTATGATAGCCGCCTAAAATTTTCTGCCGTTATCCTTTCAGCCGCCAGTAGATGGTGATACTTTATCTCCAGCCAAGATGCGTGTGTACACTGGAGAGCCAGGGAGGTGGCATGACAGCCTGTTTGAGAAGAGACTGAAAAACAAAATATATATATAACTCTGAAAGTCAGGCTCCAGAAAATCTTCTGCTTGTGCGGATGCTGATATTGGAGGTCTAACTAATATCCCCAACCTCACTCAGGGATCCTGGCTGGATTTCCAGAGCTGCGAAAACTGCGACTTCAACTGTATCACTTGCTTCCTGGTGTGATCCTTTGTGTGTGTTTGAGTGAGCACACGAGAGGAGGCCTGAAGGCACAGCTCTTCATGGAAGCCACACAGTCTGGGCACCAGAGAGATGAATAAAATGTATTTATTGCTGAGAATGCAAATAACATCCTGACCATCTCTAATGAAGCAAAATCCTGGAAGTGTGTTTGGTGATCACATTCTCTTGAAAGCTCCCTTTATTTTACAGACTTTTCTTCCTGCAGCAAGCGAAAAGCAGTGTAAATTACTGATCTGCACAGCAGCATAAATCAGTGATTTACACAGCTGTCTGTGAAAAATGTACTCTCACACATACAGCTCTTACAAACTGCCTTCAGAGCTGTGCTTGTGCAAGAACTAACCGGATCATAAGTAAAAACAGAGCAGATCTGGCTAAATCCTGCCTGAAATTGCGATGACGACATTTTTGTCATTCCTGATTTATTGATATATCATTTACTTTGAGGCAAGACTGGTGTGGTCATGAATGATGTGGCCCTAAGCACAGACAAAGGGTGGCAGGATGAGAAAGTCCTGCCTAACGCTAAGCCACATGGCCGGCTGCCTTGCAGGCACGCTAGGAGTGACTGAAAAAATATGGACTACAGCAGATCTTTCCCCTGTTATTGCTCCAATTACAGGCCTGATCTTCCCCTCCCAGAAGCTCTGCGGGTAACATGCGTGATCTTTTCGTCTGTCCTAAAACCATTGCTAACACACTTTCACCCATCCAGCCAGGAGCCATTTTTTGGTAGGTGCGCTTCTTAGATGTTCCCATCTCCATTGCCAGGAGAAATTACTTGATAGCCTCACCAACTCATCCTTGTTTTGCCTAGTTTCACTCCACAGGTGCTCCAGGTTGTGGCTTCATTGCCACCAGCCTGTACAGGCATTTCACAGCTTGGAATTTGTACAGCACATGGCCTACAAAAGGCAACAGCAGATGCCAAACCTGTGGATACCTCCTGGTAGGGAGGGCAGGGTGCAACTCAAAACGAGAGGTTGGGCTCAATTCAGTAGTTTGCATGGAGCATTAAGATACTATCAATGTGAGCCCATAACATTGTTATGAAAACAGGGATCTAAAACTAGTTCTGCCTCTTACACAAACAGTACACATAGCCCAGTGGAGTGGGAGTCTGAGAAGAAAGCGGTCTGGGTTAAATCTCCCCAGCTTGAGGACGTAGCTATCAGTTGGGTTTCAGCCTTACCTACTGCACAGTTAGCAGCACTTAGAAGTATGGTTTTTCTCTCAAAGTACAATTTCAAGACAACTAATTTGGACTTAAAATAACTCTCTCTCCTTAGGGTTTGAAGAAGACAGAAAGACAAATTAGAGAGGAACCGTTCAGATTTAGCCAGAGGCTGTAAACATTTCACCCAACGAAGAGAATAAGCATCAGTCGATAATTTTAGAATCCCAAAGAGGAGGCAAAAGCCACCCAGGCAGACCTCAGAGAAAGACCTCCAAAATACACATACAGAAATAGGAGATGAAACAATGAAGTGCAATCAGTCCCCAGAAATTCCCGCTCAGAGCAGCAAGGCTGAGATTCTGCTGGCCAAGCCCAGGTGGAGAGAAAAGAGCAGTCAGGGCTCCAAGAGCACTCTGGGGAGGGAGCGGTGCCAGTCAGCAGCCTCAGCCTGTGCCTTTCTCACCTTCTGTGAAATGAAGTCCCACTTTGAGCCCCTCCTGCACGTGTGGGAAATAGCTGACTGTGGCAGCTGGCAAATGGCTCTGGTGAGAACAGTAAAAGCCATCATTAAAATAAAAAAAAATAAAAAGAGTGAGAGCAACAGATACATTTGACAGAAAAATCACATCAGAAGCAGGTTAGGGGGAAATGCCTGAGATGAAATTGCAGCTTTGGGCTAAAGAGGCATCTGTTAATTAATTGCCACTGCATCAGATGCCACTAGAAACACCTCACCGCAGCTAGAGAGATGTGTCTTGCCTGTGAAAAAATGTCACTCTCTGCATCCCTCCAAGAAGCTTGCTAGAGAATAAAACCTCTCAAGACATCAGATGGGATAAACACCCCTAGTTGGCCTGGATCCCACAGTCCCGGTTAGAGCAGAGATCTGACAGTCTATGCTGTCCCACCAAGTCACTTGTGACCTGTGAGCAGCAGGGACTTCATTGCACTGCTCCCAATCCTTTTTCATCCCACTGCCCACCCCGCAAGCCCCATGTCTCTGCTTTCTCTGCTTTTCTCAAACCAGCTGTTTGCAGAGGGTGGAAAGCCTGAGTCGGTGCTGCCAAAGGATGCTTGGTGCCAGCACAACACCAGGAGCAGGATCAGGCCTGTGGTACCTTTGTCTTCCCTCCTCTCAGCACCAAAGTTTCTCTTGACTTCCATGCCTCTCAGCTCTCTTACCAGCCACCTCTCTCATCCCTTATTTTTAGCCATGAGTCTCCTATCCCCATTTGTAAAGTACCCTCAGGGAGGCACCTGCCACAAGAGCAGCTCTCGCCCCAAGCCTCTGCTGCAGGGATGCAGGCAGCCTCAACTCTGTGGCATCTCAGCATCAGATTTATTATTAATTATTGGTGTCATTATTACACAGCACCTATGAGCCCTGGCCATCTAGGAAAGCCCCGCACAGAATATTAAGATGCTAATTTCCCTCCGAGAGGAGAACTTGCTGGTGTCTCTCTGCTCATTTGTTTGCAAATGTCGTTTTCCTGTCGAGACTGTATTCCCAGCAGGCAGAGCAAGGAAATTCTTGCATAAACAGCCACTGTTTAAGAAACCATGTATCTTGCAAATTCATGCATTATAGCCCTAACTGGGATTACTGTGACACTGTAAGAAAACCATTTGATTTTGTCTGACGCATTTTTAAGATCTAATTGTGCCTTCAGAATGCCTCAATGCAGCGACAGCTTGAGGATATATGGTGGAGGACATGCTTTTCTTCTGCAGAGCATGGTTTAGTTGGCTGTAATAAGTTATATTAAGGAGCAGCTCATTTTTGTGCCCCTGTGTAAGTCTCAATATGGTGCGCTGGTGTGTGACCGCTGCAGCTGTCTCGGGTTTTGCCCTGGTATCAGGTTCTCACTTGGAGAGTGGGCAGCAGCACAGCTCTTGGCAGCAACGGCTGTCCTGGGCAGGGAGCCAGCACCTTTGCATCACCACCAAAACGCTCAGGGTATCTGCTCCCCGGGTAGAGACAACCTCTCTATTGGCACAGGAGAGAAAACCCCCTATTTTTTATGGTAGTCATTAATAGGGTATAACTTATAATTCTAACGCTAGGTAGGTGAAGACATGGCTTAGGTAAAGCAGAATAAAAGTCTGCAGCTCTGAAAGCATGCAGCAGCAGAGCAAAGAAGTCCTATCACTCCTTTCCCCCTGCACTGAGTTTCCTTGGAGAGCTGCATGTGAGGTCCCTACTCCTGAGCATCACCTTCCCTTTTCACTTTTCACACCTGAATTCTCTTCACCTCAGCTGCATGATTTCCAGCAGTTGGTGAAACACAGGAATTGTTTCAGGCTGCATTTTAGGGTAACTAAACCACCATTCAATTAAATGGCAGAGAGAGCAAAAGGATTTGGCACCCACACATGCAAATACAGCAGTTGAGCTTACGACAAACAAGCAAATGAAATCAGGATCTCTCCCCGCAGGTATTTTTTGTAAGAGCCTGCCATTATCATCACTCTGCTACTGAGCAAGACTGGCAGTGTTATCTCAAGTTGTGCAATGCCTCTAATGTTTAGAACTATTTCAACAGCTTTGAATCTTGGGGGATGCAGAAACACAGCCAGAAATTAGCTTGGAGGGGAAGATGGACAGTATTTACAGCTTTACAGCTAATGTTGCACACATACGTAGTACAGGCTGTCTTCCTTCTTTCTACAGTCATGGTACCCATCTCACATACAAATAGATGCCTTACATTAAGGCCACGCATCTGTCTCTGGGTGCTGTTACAAAGTCATTGCAGTGGAGTTTGCCACTGCCAGATGGGAACTCTTACGTGACCAGTAATAATCCCGTCCCCAGGTTAGGGATGCAATCCTGTTCACGAGTGTTTAACAGTTTATTACAAAATAGGCATAGCTAGCACACCTTAGAGAGAGAAGAGAGTCAAACAGACTGGGACAATTTGTGGATAAAAAAATCAAAGTTAAGATGTATCAAAAAGCATCTCAGGTACCTGAGCCTGTGACTCTCAGGGCGAAAGAAGTCACCGCTGCAGCAGCCAGAGTTGATACCTGAGAATGTCTGTCTCCCGGTACCAGAACTACTCCCAGCTTCATTTCTGAGCTGCCCACACAGAGTTTTAATTCAGAGATGGTTTAAAATGTACAGAACGGCCAGAGCAGACACACTGCCTGGTTTTGTATGGATGGATGTGCTGGAATGCCACAAACGTCCAGAAAAACTCACCAAAATCTTTGTCCCACTGCTCATAACCAGGGTCTGGCGCTACTCCAGACCGCCCAGCCACAAAACTCAGCCTAATCCGGTCCCAGTGGGAAAAAAGGGAAGGGAAAAGAGAAATAAAAATCAGAACCGTGGCCATGATGGGTAGTGCTGAGCAGTTTATTCCAGCTCAGTTTTTCACAGAGGGTGAAGAAATCCTGAGCAGAGAGAAGCAAGACTGAGCCAACAGCATGAACAGCAGTGCTGGCTGGGGCAGGGGCTGGTTCTTGCTCTCCTGCTGAAGCATCCCACCGTCCCCCCTGTGCTGTCTGGGCATTGCCCGGTGTCCTCACTGCCAGCAGAATGCTTTGATGAGCCTCCACAGCACAGGATGTGAACATGGCCACTGCAGGAGGGAAACCCCAACAGCTGGGTGGGGAGCACAGAGCAACCCAGCTCAGCTACACCAGCCCTGTGGCATGTGGGCAAATCTGCTGCGCCCACTGATGGTGCTAATGGTGCTTGACCCGCCAGCCTGGGTTCTTTGGGTGACTTTGCACATTAACTCAGTCTCCAGCGTTATCTGACAGCTCAGATGTGAAGAAGACAAAATATGTGCCCAGTAATCTGGAAAACAGGTTCCCTGTGCAAGCAACAAGGCTCAGGCAAAACACCGCTTATCTCCACAGCAGAGATATGGTGAAGGGAGGCACTTGATGAAATCACAGTGTTGTTCTTCCTGTGTTGGGAACACGTACAGCCCCTCTTTGCCCAGTTGCCTAGGCCCCAGACCACAAGAGTGCTCTGGAATATAAATAGATTGAGGCACAGCTGCCCACGGGTGCAAAACTCCCAGCCAGCCAGTCTGAACTCACTAATATCTGCCCCATCGCATTGCCAAAGTGCCCAGCTGCCTGCTTCCCCCTCACCCAGTCAGACCTCACTGCTCTGCCTGTCCCACCTGGGCAGCTCAGCATCTCCTTCCCAGCCTGCAGGAGATCAGCCTCAGCTCTGGTGTTGGTCCCAGGGTGGACAAGTGAGGGGCTCAACCCCAGAGGCTGCTTCCCTTTGTGGCTTTGTCCTGTTGGCTCTGCAGACAACACTCTGCTGTGGGATCATCCTCATCTCATCTTTCTTCAGCTCCAGGGGAAAGATGTCTTCTTTGGCAAGGAGGTGCCATAGCTCTGACTCCAGCAGAACTCAGGGCTACGAATCTCTGCAGAGGACAGACTGACCTTGGGGTGGTGGTCACTGCAGGGCCTGTTGGAGGTGGGCAAATGCTGGACACATAGGCAAGATGTCAGTATCAGGATGTACGTGGATGCCAGGCAATGGCAGATCAGGCATTTCAGGGATTGGCTTTGCCACATCCTTTTGCAGCTTGGCCAGAGTGATGGGATTGTGGAAACAGGTTTGATGGTAATGCAACCTCCAGCCTCACCAGTCAGAAGCATCACTTAGATGGGTCCCTGGCCCACGATCCTACCAGAAGAACAGTATTGTCTCTGGCCAGAATGGTACCACCAAACCACAACAGCTTTCCTTTTCCAGCTCTCTCCTGGGCTCCAGCTATCCCCTGGGATTTGCCAGCAGATGGCAGGCAACCCCTGGCAGAGGTCCTGATCAGTCATACTTGGCTACTGAGCTCCTCACTCCCATTCAAACAGCAGGAAGGTCTCCTCCCAGATCTTCTGTCCCTTCCCCAGTCATCCCCACACCTGTGCCCTTGCCAGGCACAGCACTAAACCAAACCACCCGGATGTGTGGGTGCAGTAACACGCTGTGGGAGTTTGCAGTCCTCAAGAGGTGGACAAAGAAGAGCCGATGTTCAGCTTAAGAGTACATCGAGGTGTTTTGTTTCAATACCAGCAGTATGGAGAAGAGAGCCATGCTCAGCTATCTGACGGTCATTTAGCCCAGAGAAACACTTTTACACTAAAATTTAGAAGAAAGAAAGAGCAGGCTAGATACCACAGATCTATCTGTTCTGCTCAACCTTTGATATCAAATTATCTTCTTGTATTTAAGGAAAAAAAGACCCATTATCAAAGACACAGCATCAACACCAAGCAGCTCTTGCCCTGCAGATGCATACGTAGCAGCTCAGAGGAGTTAGACATCTCTCCCAGGTTTGGGTTAACCAGCATGACCAGTTGGTTTTTGCCCTCCCATTGGCATGGCCAGGGACTGGCTGATCACAGCATGCCCCATCCTGGTCACCTCTGCCCTGGCCACACACACACAGCACACAGGCTGGCATGCTCCCGGTGCAGCTGGATGGCTGCCCTCCTCTCCAAACACAGCAGGAGCTACGGCAGGAGCTACCCCTCATGGGGTCAGCTCTGCCCATGCAGAGTGCGTGCTACCCCGTACCTCTCCTGTTTTACACAGGCTCCCCGGGGGCTGCACCAGCCCCTCTGAACCAGGACAGCCATCACCCCACTGGACACTCCTCCTCTGAGCAGAGCTGGGGTTTGGGACAGTGACAGCTCTACTGTCCTGATCCCTAAACTCGCTGCAGCCTCGCCCTGGGCAGCCCCACACCTTGTCTCCAGGGGATGGTCCTACACTTTTGGGCCACCAGCAGCTCAGTGAGATTTCAGGCCCTTCACTCCCTGGCTCAGGTTGCTTCTGGAGGTTCCAACAACCTTCCTGAGAGGGAAGTCATGCTTTGGAACAGCAGATTCATGGAGCAGCTTCTGGTGAACTCTGTCATATTGCCACTGTAGACCATACCATGAACTCTTCTCTTGACCTGGGTGTGCTCCCAAGGGGTTGCTGCCTTGGAGCTGTGCTCCCCTAAACACAGCAGCAAGAAATTATAATCCTGTCTTCTGACTCCAAATCCTTCTCTTGAGATGCTATTGCCCAGCATGGTCCTGCTCCTATGTAGCTAGACTTAGACTCTATATTTACAGGTCAGAACTGACGTAGCCTTTAAATTTTGTAATGCAACAGGCAAGAAATTTTTAGTCTACATGTCTCTGGAGAGCAGGGGAAACCATGGGTCCGTGATGACCCCCAGCACTGCTGATGCCCAACAGCAGTGACTGTGGCAGGCTCATGCTGCCCAGCTACACAGCAAGGAGAATCAGCATGCTGATGCTTCAAGAGCCCAGTGGAAGAGTCAAAAAGGGGGTCCTGACCCCTCACTGGAGAACCTCATATGAAAAACAGAAGTTGGGAGAAACTCCTGTAAAATGGCACTTGGTGACAGTTCAAGCTGAGACAAAATCAGCCCAGCTTGTTCCCACCAGGCTCACTGGGTCGCACACACACACACACACATGGCTGTTAAAGCATGTTCCAGTGACAGAGAAATGTGGAGTGATTCAAAAGAAAATAATGGAGCCGCTCCCACCTGCCCGTGTGAACATGAATCATGTGGGCTCAAACTCCAGCCAAATGCAACTCAACAGATAATAAATGAAATATAAAGGAGTACCCCCTGAGGCCTGACAGCCTCTCCCACCTCTCTCCCCCTCCCAGGACGTCAGTCCCTCTAATGGGCTCTGGCAAGCTTTGTTCCCATCCTCCCTAAATAACCCCATGCTCATTCCCTGACAGCATCTGCAAAGGGAAGCAAAATCGTTCATTTCCAAGGGCTTTCCCAGAAAGGTCCAGTTCTTCTCCTCTTTTGTGGAGCGGGAAAGTCATCTGAGACAGTGCAGGGCTTTTGCTGATAGTCTTTCCCCAGAGCAGCTGGCACCTGGGACTTTGGGGTGGGCAGGTAGGGCTGCAGAGGGAGAAGGCCAAGAAGATGACGCCAGTGGGGTGCCAAGGGTCTCCCTCTGCAGAACACAAGGGGCAGCCAGGCCCCTCCTTGCCATTTGAGGCAGCAAGTCATCCTGCAGCCCTACAACATGGTTCTGAAGACTCCCTTCTTGCTTCAGCCTCTCTGCTGCCTCCCCTTCTTCATCCAGACAAGGCTGCTGGCTCAGGGGATGATTTATGGAGACAGTGGCTTCCTGACAGTGGAGGGCTTGCACTAGCCACACCTCACCTAATCCAGAGGGCCTGGTGGGAGTCCTGCACAAGCACGGCATTTCCAGATCTTCTTTTGCCTGTCAGGGCCAAGGAATCTGAGTTTCCATAAGCTCTTTCTGTTTGACTTTCAGGTCATAGAATCACAGAATCATAGAATGGTTTGGATTGGAAGGGACCTTAAAGTTCATCCAGTTCCAACCCTCCTGCCATGGGCAGGGACACCTCCCACCAGACCAGGTTGCTCCAAGTCCCATCCAACCTGGCCTTGAACACTGCCAGGGAGGGGGCAGCCACAGCTTCTCTGGGCAACCTGTGCCAGTGTCTCACCAACCTTCAAAGCAAAGAATTTCTTCCTAATATCCAACCTAAATCTCCCGTCTTTCAGTTTGAACCCATTCCCCCTTGTCCTATCGCTCCATGCCCTTGTAAAAAGTCTCTCTCCAGCTTTCCTGTAGGGCCGTCCAGGTACTGGAAGGCTGCCCTAAGGTCTCTCCAGAGCCTTCTCTTCCTCAGCAAGACTCATGTCAGAAGATCCAGCAGAAGATAGTCAGCAGAAGATCCAGCTTCATGGCAGATGATGTCTGCCATACTGCTGAACTGGCTGGATGTCTCCCATGCAAAATTTTTATTTTCTTTCTAGCTTCCTCAGCAGTCTCCAACGAGGTACATGATGCTTCCAGAAAATTTAAAGACAGTAATCCCAAGAGGGCTCAGGCTGTGCTCTGAATTATGTGCTGTAGCATTAGGCATCCTGATGGACAAACACCAGAGCTGCCAGACAGCTCCCCAAGACCACCAGAACCCAGGCACCACTGGCAGCAGGATATCCTCCCCACTGGTAAAGCAACGTAAAACAGACCACTCAAGGGCTCTTTGAATATACTCATTTTTTAGTGCATCTGCCATTAGCCATAAAACGGTACCCCCAGGTGCAGTCTGCCCAGGGTCTGGAGAAACGAGGGTTTGTGTAGGACTCTATCAGTAGGCCTGGACAAAGCTGAGCCATGGTACAAAGTGGGGCATTTAGCCGAAGCTCATACCAGCCCTGGCAAGTGAGAACAGAGCAGGGGGAAATCAAACCTCCCCCAAATCCATCTGAACATTTAGTCAACATGGCTTTACCAAGGGTAAGTCATGTTTGACCAACCTTATAGCCTTCTATGAGGAAATAACTAGGTGGATAGATGACGGTAGAGAGGTACATGTGGTTTATCTTGATTTCAGCAAAGCATTTGACACTGTCTCCCACAGCATCCTCATAGATAAGCTGATAAAGTATGGTTTGGTGATCAGGTAGTGAGGTGGATCAAGAACTGGTTAAAGGGAAGAAGTCAGAGAGTTGTAGTCAATGGGACAGAATCNTAGCCGAAGCTCATACCAGCCCTGGCAAGTGAGAACAGAGCAGGGGGAAATCAAACCTCCCCCAAATCCATCTGAACCCATTGAACCGCCAGGTACTGTGCAACCCTCCTGTGGGACAGACCTTAAACAGCAAAATGAGGTCTGGACTGAGGCACTGCAGTGCAGCAGGAGGACACACTTCAAAAAACTTCCAAAAGTCCTACCCTCACCCACACGCGGGACTCATCAGATTCTCGCCGCAACATCAGGACTTAAAATGTGCTGGAAGATGAGTACCGCAGGCCCACTCCACCACAGAGCTGCAGCAACTCAGGTGTCACAGCCAGGAGTGAGCTGGTCCTCACGTGGCACCTTCCACCTCCACCACTCCTGCCTGGAGGCCCTCGGGAGCTGAGGGATTGCTCAGTGGGAGCGGCATGCGTGGGGAGGAGAGGCAGCGTGCAACATGCCCGTCGCTGCGCTGGCTGGCATCTCGCTTCTGGCTCCAGTCTTTATCATACTTCCAGCTACCTGCACTCTAATTTGCAAGGGTGGGAATTGTGAATGGGCTCCAGGGGGTCCAGAGGGTTTTCCTGAAGCGTAGCAGTGTTTGCAAAGCACCTGCAAAAGCAGACCCCACCACCAGAGCCTCGCTGTCCCAGATGGGAGAGCAGGACAGCAGCAGTGTTACACTCTCTTGGCTCGCCCCAGGCACTACTGGCACCTTCCCGAGATGCCCAGGGCCTGCTACATGTGCTGACAGCTTGCAGAAGGTGGGCCTGTTGCTCCTGGGGCTGGATAATCTCCTCACCCATCCCCACACATGTGCCTTGCAGCCAGAGCCACCCTGCCATGGCGTGTTGCATTCACCAGCCCTTGTGTTCACTGCTGCAGCCACAGCCTGAGAGGGGACCTCTGTGCCAACCCCACCACTTCCAGACCCTCTCAGAGGACCAACTCACTCAGCAGCTCACAACCATCCACAGTAGCAAACATCCACATCAGACAGGGTGCCACAGTCTGTGCAGGAGCTGCCAACCCTGCCCCTGGCACAGATTACCTCCTCTTGCAGGAGGGATGGTTGGGGCTGGGAGGAGGTTGGGCTGGGTCAGGTCTGGGACCTGGTCCCGCACCCAGTTGAAGGAAGCGATCGTGTTACGTGGTGGGGAAGTCTGGCCCTGAACATCCTAAGCTTCAGTACATGGTGTAAACCTGAACCCTGCTCTATGGATGCTCAGCACCGTTATATATAGCATGCATAACTATTCTGGCTACACAGGGTATCGTGTTTTCTCACTGCATTTTTGGGAAACAGATTATTCCTTAGCTCCACATTTGGGTATGTGCGTGAGAGGAATGAGACATAGGAACCTTGGTTAGTATTTTTTTTTTTTTTAATTTAAGAGGTGACAGATGACTATCCATGTCAACATGGTTTTATTAGCCATGCTGGCCTAAACAAACTTAGGACAGATCCTAGTAATTTAAATGAGTATACTGATGGAGTTCGCCTGTCTGGCGAGATCCTGAAATCCAAAAGCAAAAGTGGTTTTTGTTTTGTCATCCACATGTAGCATATCCTGAGACCATCCCTGATCTCACAGGAGTAGGGATCCTTCCCAGTCTTCCCCTGTCCTCTCCCCAAACATGCATGTCACATTCACTGGAATCTCAGTCGGTACGTGTGCAAGACTGGATACTGCTATGGTGCTCTTCCAATTTCATTTTCAAGTAGTACCCAGATCACAGACCAGTGAATTGCTGGTCTCCCCGCAGTCATACGCAAAGCACCACCAAGGAATGAGGTAGAACACAAACGGATTACCCCAGCTCTGACACACAAGAAGCTACAGTGATAACGCAGTCTTGGAATAGCACAACCCTTGTGCATTAATAAAGGTGTGATGCACAACGACTGATATATGGGTTTGGCATGTTAGGTGGGAAAGAACGTGCCTGCTTCTGATCTAGCAGGCAGGTCATTTCTTACGTCCTCCAACACACATGATCCACTGACAAGTATTTTATAAGCCTTATATTAACAAGCCATTGTTGAGCATTTCTCCACAGACTAAATATACGTAAATGTTATCATCTGAGATTGAGTTCTCGGAGATATGGGCACTGTGCAAATATGATACGTGTCACAACCTCAGGTGACTCAAATACATTTAAATAGCCCTAGGATCACTCTGGATGGTAACAGAAATTACTTCATTCCTGCTTCCCAGAACTGGCTGTCTCCAAGTCACAGGAGACTTCCAGCTTTCATCCAGCAGCAGCACGATGTAGAAGCAACTCCTGATAATCCCCACAGGGACATACCCACCAGGGCGCGTTAGCAGATGTCCCCATTGTTTCTTAAGTGGGCAGGGATTTATTTCTATGCTCGTGGGATACTGCAAGCTGCAAGAAACTTTTAAACAAAAGCTCCATTATTACCAGGGGGAGTATTTTGAAACCATAAACTATGCAGATTTTCATGCATTTATGGCTGAGGAAGACCAACGTCTATAAACTTCTTGACATGATTGAGTCAGTCTGCTTGCTGTGTGCAGAGAATTTTGTAATGGTGACTCACTCCTGTCAACTTCACTAGGTATACCTTCTACAGTTGTGATGCTACACTTTGGAGATAAACATTTCTCTTTCAAACTCAAATGTTTCCCAAGAACTGCAGTTACTACACAATGCCATGATACAATCTGCCTACTTGAATCTCCCCTGCTGCAGCGAAAGGACACTAGCGAGGGAGAAGCCTGATCTACTTTGGTTCCTCTTTGTTACCAAGTTAAGGTTCCGAGTTTTACTGCCAAAACCAAACTATGGGAAACTGTCTTTTCTTATGTACCACTGCAAGAACAAGTCATACAATTAAAATAAGTTGAAAACAGAAAATCATAATTGCCATTTCACAAGCTACTTATTTTACATCATATTAGATAATGGCAAGACCAATAACAGATGTTTTTGTACTGTACAGCCTAGCAATAATAATACGATCTGACAATTTACAATCATCTCATAGCACTATCTGTCAAACTGGATGACTAGAAGAGCCTTTTGCGGTAAGACTTTAAGCCTTTAATTTTGCAGTTCTCTGGCTCCCCTTTCAGCCAAGGAAGCATGTTTTCTTTAAAAGCTGATTGCTCTTCCAGAGACCTATGTGACCTAAGCTTACAGGTTAAAGTTCAGCATCCACTTGTGTAAATTGTCCACAAGAGTCTGAATTGACAACCGTGTCCCTGACCAGGTCAAGCATGCAGAGTTGTGGGTCATGCTTCCAGAGCAGGGCTGTGCCACACTGCCCAGATGAGGGTCGAAAGTATTTTTAAGAATGTTAATGTTAAAAATACACATTTAAATGTATTAAAAAGTTCATCATGTTCTGGAGAGTTTCATACACCTAAACTTGATGGCATTAAAATTTGTTACGAACTCACAAGGCCACACACTTCCACTCCATTTTGTTTGTTTGTTTGTTTTTTGTTTTGTTTTTTTTCCTCCTAATGCCCCAAGGAATTCCTATTTGTGGATGTAGGGGAGAATCTTACCAATGCAGGCTCAAATGCAGGCCATGGAAAGGACACCTGAGCCATACATCATTTTGCAGGAGCTAGTCCGTGATTAAAACTTCATCTGCTGATTATAGCTACGAAGAATTACTTTCTTCAGTGTTTCATATATTGAGTTTTTTATTACTTAAAACACATGATTAGTTTTGTGGGATGGAGATTGCATAAAATGCATTATTGCTGGCTACACATCACACCTAAGACTCACTAACAATTGCCTGATTTTTTTTCGTTCCTTATTTTAAAAAGTCATATTTAAAAAATAATGCAGGTTCTCCTTTACTAATTTATTTATAACATTTACTGCTACTGTAAGCAAGGCAAAGCTCCCTTCTGACAAGCGACTGGGGCAAAGGTATCCTTTCTGCAACAACTTCAAAGACCACTTGGAGGTTTCACATAACCTCCTACTAAACATCATCAAAAGACATTTTGACTGAAGGAATGTACTGCTGAATATTTCATTCAGCCATGTGTTCAGTGCACGCAATGTACACACAAAAGTTACATACTCCCAAGATACATACTCTCTTCAAGATACTTTGAAGAACACACTACAAAATAATCACAGAAATGGCCAGTCACAGTCCATACAATAACACAGTATATTGGTATACAAAGCTGGAAAGACTGATCCTATAGCAGTATTCCAAGGCCAGCACGTTACATAAAAATTATCAGGCAGGTTGGCATTACTTTCACTTCAAATAATAATAATAATAATCCTTATTTTTTTAAACACCTACTCTGGATTATCTTGGATATCTTACATAACAGCTGTGGTGCTCCCACAGCAATCTCAGCAGCTCAGCTATGACTGTACATGTCTTTCATAACCTTGTTTGTGGTTTTAATCTATTTCAATCAATTATTGTTCTAACAAATATTTCTTGCAAATGAAAAAAATCACTGTATTCATCATGCAATAATACTTTTATTTATTTAATATTATAAAAATACCAAAATAAACCAAAGCTTCTGCTTTTTTCTGTGATCTTAAACAAGGGCATAAAGTTCTCTGGAGCATAAAAAAAGCAGCATCTCACTGTTAAAAAAAACATTAAAAAAAGGCAAACCCTTGTTAACCTTTGCTGGCTATTGGAACAATGCTTGCTCAAGTTCCACTTTTAGCCAGATTAAATTGATACTTGACACCAGTTCAATGCTTTTTGTGTTCAATCAGCACATGGAAATTACTCCTCACACTACTACTGCATGTTGTCCAGTAGTAAAAAATTATGATGCTACAGTAATTATTATTTGCACTACAGAGTGTCTGCACCAGTCATGAAGCTACTGTATCAGGACAAAATGACCATTCCTGTCTCAGGGAGCTTACAACAGGTGTACAGGGAGGTGACAGACGGGTGCGGACAGTCTGGAGGGGGTAATGACACACTGGGATTGTTTTCATTAACACAATAGGTACGACTCATAGCTTGAAACTTAGGTGGATATCAAAGCCGAAGGGTTTTAATGAGGGATGCAGAAGACACTTAGGAAGGAATTTTTCAGAAATTCATGCAACTAGTCTTCAGGAACAATGGGCAACTGGAAACTGAGCATAAAAATGTTTAATTGAAAATCTAAAATGGGAGGTGTAGAGGTTGACAACTTAGGTAACTACCTGATTTGAGTAAGAGAGAGAGATGGGGTAACAGCAGGTTTTGGCAGCGATAAGTAAATGAAGAGAGCAGCTTTACATCTAATGCAACAGAGGGAGCAAAGCCAGGGCAGTAATGCAAAGCGGGAAGCAACAAGTCAAAGCAAGAGACAAATAAACAACCTACTCTGCAACTTTCTGAATGGCTGTGAAATGCAAGTTGTCTTGCTGTCAAGCACAGAAAAAGAGATTACACCATAATTCAGATCATTATGATGAGGCTGGGTTAGTTTGTAAATTGCATGACCAGGTAGGAAAAACAGTGAGAGATACTGTGGAAGAACAAAGACTGGGACAGAGCCAGCATAGGAGGTTTTAAGGACATGCAAGCGAAAGCTGCTGACTAAGCACAATGTTAACATGAAGACAGCAGGATGGAGAAATTAAACTATGAGTAGTATAGAGCTGGGGATGCTCACTTGCATTGAGGCTGAAGCGATAGCTCTTTATCCACGAGGTGTCAAGAGATGCAGACTAAGCTTTTGGGCAAAAGGCTACTTCTATTCTCACCCTTGTGCAAAAGGCACATCAGAAACTCAACTCTTTCTTAACGTAATTGGTAGTGCGAGTAAATCCCAACCATTCTTACCCATGCAACTGTTATGAAGAAGACAGGTGGGATTTTCGGAAGCTATCCATCTGTGAAACCATGGTTAGATGGAACAGAAACACCCAGCAAAGCACACAAAACGCCACCTTAAAAACCCACCAACGTGCTCAAGCTTGTGCTTTCCATATTGTCACCTGAAATACTTGAAATCCTTGAAGGTCCATCCAGAGGAAAAAGTAAGAGGGCATTTAGTTTTAGAATGCAGTAAGCCATCTTTTTTTCAGAAGACATATTTGTAGGATTGTCGCACAACTAATAATGCACCTCAACAAGTGGCATTGGTGTGGCAGGGTAAAACCTAAGAGAACCACTCAACTGATTCCATTTTCTGTAAGGCTTCATTCTATTTTGATAGACACATACCCATGAATATCCTTGTGGGCATTTTAAAAGCTGTAATTTCAACTCTGAGGTTTTGCAAGCTTTGTTTTGTGTGGTGTATGATATCATAAACATCCTGAATATAATTACAACTGCAATTTTGTGGGCTGTATTTTCCCTCTTGGTAGCCCAAAGCCAATGTTTACAAAAACTTTTCAGCACGCTTATTTGATTTGAACTTTTTATTATTATTACAAATGTATATTATTTTATTAAAAAAATTCACACTGAAGCAAAGTCAATTCCATTTCATTACAACCAAGAATATAAAATAAATGCAATGAACTCATAGTTTAGTTTTAACAGTCATTTCAAGAGTGACATCAGGACAACTCAAAAGCAGTAAACTCTCAACTCTAGAATGAGAAACAAGTATTTTCCTTTGTGGTTTTGCTAGCCCATTGGCACAGGTACTGCCGAATGTGGCCACCACAGATCTAGAGCGGCAAAGTTTTGTGGCAGCATGAGGAGCATACACAATAATTTCTAAGGAAAACTACAAAAATGAAAGATGCGTGCATGAAATTATTAGAAAAAAAAATAACTAGACAGGCACACTTGCACAAACAGTAAACATGGGAAAATACAACTAGAACGATTTGAAAAGTTACTACCTTACATATATAAAAAGTTCTTTAAATTGCTGTTAAAAAGGACACGTTCTGTCCAGATTTTGTGTAATACTTTTTAGTGTCTACACAAGACAAATTTTTAAAAAAATTAAATAGTATTAATTTACTACTAAATATTTAGGAGATAACAGTGCATTAAGGACTTTTTTTTTTTCATATAGTAATACACATCACTCCTGTCTGGCGACATTTTTAGAAGATTACGTATGGCCTTATGTACAATACATTTATTTAACCCTAAAACAATTCTTTGCTTAATGGTGTTAAAGTACCATTCCTGAAGATTATGAAGGGGAACTAAGCTTATTATGTTTATATAAAATATTATACATATTTGAACACTTCTAGCTTCCCACCACCCCTCCCACTACCAACGCTCTTCCCTCCCCCTCCCCAGATACAGTGTCACAGATACAGTGCAGGACTCGCAGCTTTCCCTACATTTTTCCTTCATTGTGCAGTTTGTGCTACATAAACCTCACCAATGCGAGCCAGGCTGCTCATCCCATCTGTTCCCCGGAGGTTTGTTTCCTCTGAGACACTCTGGGAAAAGCTGTACTCAGCAGCCTGCTCTCCCACCAGGTGACCAGGATGGAGAAGACAGCTCTGCTGGTGTCACCTGCCTCTCTCTGTACCGCTGTGAAACACTTGGGTGAGGGTGTAAAGGTTGTGGGCAGAGACAGAGCTATGAGTACTAATGAAACTGCACAGGCAAAATATAACATAAAAATGATGTAGTCCTGGCTTCCCACGACACACTGCACGATTCACTTCTGAAAGCAGAGCGTTTTTAACTAATGGGATGACCCCTAGAAAACAAGGCTTCTTCTACTATGACTGCCACCCACCCCAGCAACGTGCATCAAGCTCCCGAGAAAAGGCGAATTACTTCACCACCAGGAAGAAACTAGAAGAGTGCGCACAACCTACATTTCACAGCAAATGCTTTTGCTTTTCTTTGCTCTCCTCCCAGTTATCAGTTTGAAGGCAACAGCTTGGCTTTGCATGTGCACACAAAAGCTAGAGAGGAGCGGCATGTGGTCATCTGCCAGACCTAACCAAGGCACAAGTGCCAGTTCAGCTTAGAGAGAGGTTGCGGCAGTGGCTCTTCTAGAAGCTGGAAGCTCAGTCAATGAAAGCACCTTACATTGCTGTGAAGTTTCACACTCTACATACAGATTAACCTACACCATGATTTTGCCTTACTTGCACAAGAGCCCACCTTAATTAACTGTATGGTAACACGTCTCCCTGTCACCTCCTGACGTTATATGAATTTTGATGATCAGTTGCAGGTCACAGTAGGGAGAAGAAATGTTAGATAAATATAATGGAAAAGACAAAAAGCATTTTGAGAGAACACAAGAAAAGGGAGAAAAGAACAAGAGAGGACAAAAATTACTCTGCCAAAGGTTAATTAATTTCCGTAAGTGTGACATTCAAGTCACAAAAATATAAAATAAATGTTACTTTATGGTGTTGGCCAAATATCCAGTAGCTCAAAGGTACCTCAAAGTAAGAGGTGAGACTTTTCACTTATGGAAAGAATGAAGAACGTCACCCCAGACTCACTGAAATAAAATAAAGGAACAATTAAAATCTGTTATTTCAAACAAGCTCATAGGGTATGTATAATATGTGGCATTTCAAGGGTTACACATTGAAAGTATCCTTTGGGACATTATTTTTCCCAAAAAATTTTTTTTTCTTCCAAATTGCTTCATTTCATTTTCACCACCTTCTTACCCATTTGATGACAAAAGCAGGTCTTAGTTGTTTTTCCAGAGAAGCTGGGTGTTGTCAAAACCACAGGATGGTAAGTATGGCCAAAGCAAGCCAACTGTTCACAAAAGGCATGAAAACAGCATGTGTTTGAGGAGGAAGGGGGCACTACAGGTGACTGGGAGATCAAATCCAGTAGAAACATGTACTGTGATGAAAAGCATTCTCCTCAGAGCAAACAGATTTACTCATCTTGCTAAATCTGATTATGACTTCAGTGTGAATGTGTACGGGTGTATACATTTTCTTTGTATAGACACAGGACAGAAAAGAACACACAGCAGCATAAAAGCCTGTAACGTTAACTGTTTACAGATAAGCTCTTCTCATTTCATCTCTTCTCTGTACACCAGTTGTAGAAGCTCGCTGATGTTACATTGCTAGTAGCTTTCTAAACGCATTTTTCCAGCTTTTCTGCAACAAGAGTCAGCCTTATTTCTGAAGGCTGAAGGAGAAATGAAGCTGTCCCAAATTACATGTTGTGTCTCTCCGAATAACTGTGGTTGCAGAAGTTGGACAATAATCCTCTGATTATGCTTCTGAACTCTTGCTTATTTACTGGGGATTTTCTGCCAGCTACACATCCACTTACAGTCCTTAGGCACAATCAAAACATGTTTGCTCTAGGGAAAAAGAAACATTTCAGTGCAATCAAGCGCATCTGGTGTAACTAATCTGGGTTAATCACAGCAATGTGAGGGACACAGAATATGCATTATAAACATGAAAAACGAACTATATTCAACATGCTTTTTTCTCTTAATTATTAATTCAAACATAAAATGATTAAATGCATTTGTTTTCACAAGTCTTAGTATTTCTGTCACCTTTATATTTAGAAAACTGACTCAGGAATGTGGAAGAAAGCTAAATTTATAGAACTCTCACATACATTAATCAGCTGCTTAACAGAAAAACAAGCCCATTATCCACATTCCTACTGAGACTTGAGGGCAGTAAATACATTTTCCTGACTATTTTGGTGTCCAGCCTGGGAAGACATTCCATTCTGCTGTTCCAACAGATCCTGAACAGATCTCCTTTTTATGTGACTGTCCTGGTTTTATTTAAAATAATGCGTAATTTAAAACTAGTCTGAGCATGATCACTGCAATTTCAAGAATTCAATGTGAATGAGTTAAGAAATATCAGCAATCTTCTGAGTTCAGTCCAGTAGCATGAAGCATATCTGTCGCTGCAGAGACTTGGGTGGGTTTTTTTCTTTTTACCTTTTTCTTTTTAAATTTTATTTATTTTTATTTATTTTTTATTTTTAAGACCTCGCCTGAAAACTAGACTAATAAAAACAGAATAGTAAAATACTCTGGAACAGTAAAATTTTGCTGTTCTTGACATCCATGAGCAAAACAGTAATATCCTGTGAAAATAACATAGTGCTTTAAAAAGGTGCAATATACCTGTATAGCTAAACTGGTTTGCCTAGTATAAAACTAACTATATACAAGCTTGAAAGCCTGGGAGTTCAAGATTTTAAAACTTTAAAATCCCATCAAAGAGATTGAAAAGACACATTTATGGCAAATCACTACAGCATAAGGAAGGTGCACCAGGAATCCTTCAAAATTCCAAAGGTTAAAGCAGTTAAGTGCTGGGTTCAGATCAGAAGGGTTCATCAAGAGTAACCACAATGGAGCACATGCAAGGGCAGGGAGGAAGGAAAACTTCATGAGAATCTCCTTTATGGCAATAAAGGGATGAGGGGTTGAGGGGGAGAAGTCTTCAGTGAGTGAAGTTTTCCTTTTGTCATCGTGAACTTTAATTTTGCATCACAGTTTGTATTTTTGGTTCTTCTCATCGTTATGAACTTCATATTGCTGGAGTCTTCTGGCTTTTAGTCCATTCCTTTCTGAGTGCAGTCTGTTAGCCCTCTCAGTACCTGTGAGACTGATGAGACTGGTGATACTGGGAGCTCTGCTGAGACGACGTGGAATAGCCCATTGTACTCTGGGACTGAGAAGATCCCTGAATGTTGCTTTGGTAACTCAGGCGTGAGCTGGAGTGCTGCAGGAAAAGAGAGTAGGATCAAGGGAATGAAAACCAGCCTGTTAGGACTACATAACTCAGGAAACTTTTAACCTCTCTGAAGCTCATTAAAATGTGACCACTGAAGAAGCTGACTAAACAGTGTCACTGTTTAAGGTTCCATAAACCAAGTAACCAACCTGATCCGCAATCAGCCTTAACATCACAGCACATAAAATACACAAGGTCACTGCCAGACACTTAGAAGTACAGAATGTACATTTTTTGAAGCAAAAATAACACAAGATGAAAGAGCAGACTCTATTTCAAAATTCAGATGTTTCTTAAACATACCTCTGTTGTTATTGTAAGTGCTATTAATGCAAAAACAAACTGGTAAGGCCACAAACACACTTTGAGACAGGCAATACTAATGTTACTGAAAAACAATTCATTCTGTTCCTGAGAAAAAGACAACTATGACCTAAGAGTTACTCAATTTATCCAAATGAGAAAATGTCCAGTAGGATAAAATAATACAATTTAAGGTGAGCCTTTCAACCTCCGGCCTTATATATAGGAAGCAAGGACAACTGCATAAAGATTGGCATGTGTATGTGCCAATTTCATTTTCCTGGATGTTTTTTTTCCCCTCCACTGTTTGGGATGTTAGCTCAGTAGACCCTAATCTCAGCAAGCCAAATTCATGGATCATTTGCAACTTCCAGCCTGCTGAATTTGCCCTTTAATTACCATATCCATTCCCTGTCCAGAATTAATAGTGAGCTGCAATAATGTAAAGCTGCAAAAAAAAAAAAAATGCAAGCTGAAAAATAGCACAAACTGCAAAATCGCTTTGAAAAGTACTGTTCAATGGATAGGAGGCTCTCCAACAAGGTAAACCCCACCCCAATCCACAAGAAAGGAGAGTCTACAAAACCCCTCAAACTATTTGCAGTCAGCAAACAGTTTGTTTCCAGTCAGGTTAAGCACAGTGTCAGGCAGCCATTCAATAGAATTTTGTTCACTGTCTAGTTGATGGTTCTACTCGGCTATGTCCAAGGGTCACCAGCAAGACTGTGGCCAACAGCAATTGTCTAGGAAAAGTGTTAAGAACATACATTCTGATTAAGCATCAGGATTATGAGTTACAGAAAGTGTCTGGAGAAGCTTGAGTTCTGAATGGAAATCCCACACGGACAGTGGGTCTGTAAGAATCCTCCACAGACCAAGAATCTGCTCAGTGAAGTCAATACCCTAGTCACTGCTCTCATCTAACCACTGGATCCCAACCAGGAGAGCTATGAAAGTCTCCTGATAACTTTTCAGCTAGATGATGAAGAGCAGGAACCTAAAGTTCAGGCAGCATAAAGGACTTCTGCCCTTTGTTTCTGTATATAGCTTTATAAGTTTAATTTTACATGAATTATAAAACATGCTAAATCCTAAAAATATCACATTACTTTTTCTGTGTTCTGCCTAATATAGGAATATGAAGGTTGCTTTCAAGGTGAAGCACCCTGAGCCTAGAGATAGACTGAGATAACAGTCCAATTTTGCAGAAGTCTGTATCTCAATATAAGATCAATATAACTAGCAGTTATATGGAGTAACTTCACTTGTTTCTAAGGGTCAATTTGGGAGGTAACAGCTCAGCACACTGGCTTTGGAAGAGATGTCTCCCAGCAGCATGTATGCTGTTAATAACCAGATTGTGCATGGTTAGATTGTTAAAAGTGTGTCTGAAACCTGGAATTTGTCTCAAAATTCTCAAAGTTTTTGCAACTTTGCAACTTTTTTTTTTTTTTGCAATTTTTTTGCAAAGTTTTGTTATAAAAGAAGAATAATTGTGACAAATGCTATGACTTTATAGAAACTCATTCTGGATGAAAAGCATCATCTCACCATGCTAAGCAAAACACTCAATGTCACATAAGGAATGAGTAGTAAAATTTAACAAGGAATTTGCACTGTCATTTGTGGAAGCAACATACACTGCGGTTGGTGAACTGCAAAAAAAAATTTCAACAGTCTTTAGATCACAAGCAAAATAAAACTCAAAGCAAATGGAATATTCTTCCTGCTTCTGAATAAGATATAATGAAGTAAAATTAGTGCCATAATACTACAAGAATGCATTAACTTGTCCATGCTTATTTTTGTTCCACAGAAGAGAATTTGTTTTTAACAAAGTCAGACTTGGACAAATTGCATAAATTCCTTTCTGGAACAGAAGACAGTCAGCTAGAATTTAAGGGTAGATAGCCAAACACTAGTGTAAAAATTGATAATCAGACCATACAATTTAGCAAGTGATGTAAAGGAAACATACAGATCATCATTTTGATGCCTGTGCTGTTAAAGTTTAGAAGGAAAGAGTCATAGAGTGTAAAAAAAACCCCTAACTATATGAAAAAAAATATTTTTAGACTGTTTGCATCTTGTAAGGGGGAAGTTTGCCAAAATTCAGAGAGCTGTATAAGGATTCTGTAATGGACATCATCAAATGCTGCACACCAGTCCTCAAAATACAGACCAAAACAGGCCAACCATAAATACTGTGTAGTCAGACAGCTATAGGGATCTATCCAGACCTCAAGCCTGTTTGAAACCTTTCAAAAAAGAAACCTAGCTGTCTTTACTCTTAAATTGCCTTCAATGCCTTCATGATCATTGGTAATTAAAAGAGTAAAACAGAAATGGGAGAAAAATGTCTGGCACTGAGAAATCAATTGTCTATGGACAAGGTCTGGAGGTTTAAGCCAAGGCAACTCCAGAGCTGAGTTTTTTAAAATCTACTTCTTTTAAGTTTAAAGCAACCTGAAAAGACCATTCTCCAAGGTGGGGTAATCCTCTCAAAGGCTAATAGCAGACAGAATCCCTAACATCCTTTAAAATCTACCTTTTTCTAATTCTGCTTTCAACTCATTACTGTCTCAGCAAGTATAAACTCAAGCACTGAGGATCCTGGTGAGTTCAATGCTTTCTGTATTTAGTATAAGTCACTTTTTCAGGAGAAAATATAATTCTAGTAAGCAAAGGCAAGTATGCAAATCCAAAAATAATTCAGTGATACTGCTTTTACTTATGAATGCTACTGTACTGGAAAACATTACATCTATTCAACTTCGGTCACATTGAAAACAATACATGTCTTTGCGCCCTACTTCAGCATGAATCAGACTGGCGAACCAAAACATCATTCCTGTGCTAACATGTATTTTTTCTTAAACATTAGAAGTAGACTCAGGCAAGATACTAGAATAAACTACAGACCTGCTCCATACTTGTGACTATATGTTGTAAAATAAAGCAGGAATCAAATGAGAGAGCCTGGTTCTAATTTTGCTTCTGCTTCTCAGGATCTTTTCAGATCTCCTTCTCAAACAGGATTTAATATTGCCAAGAGCCAAGTATCCTGAACTTGATCCAACGCAGCATTTACATGCATGAAAGAGTTTCACTGGTTTCAGTGATTACTCTCAAAGTTAAGCATATATTTAAGTGCTTTGCTGGAGTGGACTAGTCCTCAACACTTTGCAGGGTGCAGCAGATACAAGTTGTACTGGTATTCTATTGAAAATTACTAACCACAGAACAAAATCTTTTTACTTCAAACCTTTAAACCCACATTTTTATCAAACATATCATAGCACACCTGCTCAGATTACATGAGCAACTCATTAAAACATGATCTGTTCTTGCAGTGGGGAAGGGGAGAAATGACATTTTGGCCCTACACTCTCAGAAGCAGCAAAAATCCAAGAGGTACCTGATAATCTGAAGGCATGACAGGCCCGCCTGAGTTAGCGCCTGAAGGCCCTAAGCGTGGTTTCTTGTTCGGAGGCACCTGGTTGAGGCTGGAGTCCTGGCTGTGCTGGAGTCCTGCGCCCGCACCTCCTCCTCCCGCGCCAGCACCCCCGGCCGTCCCGTTGGTCTGGGTGCTGTTCTGCTGCTGTGGCTGCGGCTGCTGCGGCGCTGCCTGCGGCTGCTGCTGAGGTGCTGTTTGCTGCTGATGTTGATTCTGCTGCTGTTGATTCTAGGGGAAGCAGCAACACAACACCATCACTTGCTCTGAATTAGTTTGTGAAATTATGGAGTTGCCATCCCCGGTGCCACCGTGCCTGTGGAGGAGGCAGGCCAGCCTGCTCGATGGGAAAACACAGCAAGGCTGCCTGTCAGGAGGAACATGCCCTCGGTACACCGTTGCACGCTCTGGGGGGGTATCTCATTTGTGGTCGTTTTGCTTTTTGAATAAAGCAAGCTAGACTAAAACTGGATGGACAGTCTAGTACCTCCTACAGCCAGCCAAGCACTCGGAGAGGAGGATGAAAGGAACCATTTATAAAGCAGTAATTGCCTAATGAACTGCATCAAAACCCCAAAATTTCACTAGTGCTCAGTGGCAGACGTGGTGAACCACAGTGAATTATTCTAAATGCTTCAACAGGCTTGCTCACTCAGAATCAAAACCACTTTCCAAACTTTCACAAAGGACACGTTACAACTACCCGAAGGAGGCTGGCAGCATTACTGCCAGAAAGGTAAGCAAATTGAAAACAGAGAAATGATATAATTTCTTCCAGGTTGTGAGCAAATTCTGTGGCAGAACCAGAAATGGGTTTCATTACTGTATTGCTCCTCCTGTGCTTTTAAGTACCTTTTAAAGAGTGGTATACTGGGAATATGGCTCAGCATGGAGCACTAGGTACAGGGTCGGAAAATCTTAATGAAATAGCAGAAAAGTGAAAATTAAGCAGAGACAGATAGTTGAAGACAAAAGAAGAGGAAACAGCTGAAGGGAGAACCTGGCAAGGGAAGGATAAGACTAGCAAAGGAAGAGACGCCAGACAAATGACACTGGGACCTAGCAGGAAGAGACACAAATAGAGAAGCGCCATGAAAGGGAGAATAAAGTTAAGAAGGGGAACACAGGAGTAAAAGACATTGTATTCTTCTGGCTTCACTGGGCTACAGACTAAAAAGAGGAAACGGGAGGGAAGGTCAGAAAACCAGCAGAGCTCAACTCTGCCCTCCACAGTTAGACAGTTACAAGGAAAGACCACCCATGTGTCTGCTTTTGAGCACCAGGGATGGCTCTTCCATCTGTGCACTAAAGCACAGGGGAGAATTGCAAAGAAAAGCAATTTCACTCCAAATGTGAGATATGTCAGTTGTTCATCATGAAAAAAAAATACAATTGTCACAGCTTGAATTAAAAGCCTTACTACCTTCCCCCCAATATACTGGATTCAGTATTTCAGGATAGTCTTTTTTTTTCTTAAAACATCTGCTTATACAATTATCAAAGGTTTAGTATGGCAGCCTTTTATAAAACCTCACTTTATTAGAAATCATGACAACCAGTTGCCACTTGCAGAAAATTCTTGATGCCCCCAATCACCAAAAGGCATTTCGTTACCTCAGATAAATGACATAAAAAGATCTGTATCTATGCCATTCATCACAATGGCCTCCCAAGATACTTCCAGAGGAAATCTGCAATGGCGTATTCATTCAAGATTACAAAGAAGCTTTGCACCTTCAAGGACTTAGAGGCGGCTTGCATTTTCATTTCACATTTAGCAAAACTAATTAGGTATCCTCCTGCTTGTAGTCCTCAAATCCCATCTCAGTCAGATTCTGTTTCCCAGGAGATTTAAACGTCAATAATTTTAAAAGTTCATCAAGCTAGCTTGTCAAAAAACAAACAAACCTGTTAAGAAGAAATTCACCTTTTCATAATGGTTTGAGCTTCACTTATACAAACACCAATAACTAAGGTGGCATTTGTCCTAGAATTCCAAAATTTGTGTTTTCATCGGTGTGTCTGGGTGCAAGTGAGGTGGTTGCTACTGTAAGAGCTGAAAAACTGCAATTTCATTATGTGTAAACAAATATCACAGGAACTCTCACAATTAAAGCCAGCAACTTGTCATAGGTCCCATGTTTCACATGTTGAATATTAGCACAAAATTTACCTGACTACTCTGAACTTGCTCTTCTGTGAAGCTACTACTGCTACTGCCTGGGTAGAGACTGAGATCTACCCTGTCAGACTCTGGCTGGGGTCTAGCTGTACCACCTCAGTGCACAAAAACAGCTTACGCCGGCAAAAACATTGTCCTCAGGTCAGTCTAGTTCATGGTGGTTCCTAAATGAATAAACTTGTAAAAGGTCTACAGTTAGCAACATATTACCACGTGTCACTTCTCAGGCACAAGTTACCAAAATCAAATTCTGGTCCTACCTAGAAACAAACCCAGCAGAAATGTGCTTAACAGAATTTGGATGAGAAAATAATCTTTTCGCTTTGTTTTACAAACACTCATTTTAGCTTTGCTGACTAATGATTAACCATTTTGAGAATGGATGTTTATGTTAAAGGTTATTCAATTCAGATGCAAGTTCCAAATAAACAAACACAGAGGACTCCTCTAGGTTTCCAAAGGACCATGCAGATATTTATGATTTTAGAAACAAATCAGAAACCAACATCATAGTAAAGAAATAATCCTTTCACTTGCAACATCATAAAAAAATAAAACATGGCACAGGCCCAACTTTCAGAATATCCTTTACCTTCACATTTTCTACACTGTGGGAACAAATTCAATGCGTAATGTGTGACTTATTACCTAAATGGTCTGAAAAACGTTTAATTTGGAGTGTGCATAAATACATGACTGTCCCAAACAATCTCAAAGCCATTCATATAATGGCTGTTTTGAATATAGATATGTCATTGTTTCCCCCCACCAACCCTGGAAAAAAAGACAGGTATTTACTTTTAAATACACTCACTTAACACAAGCCAGAGTAATTTTAATTCGTAAGTTTTGTTCTTGTTTTTGAAGCTGTGGGAGTTGAAGCAAAGCTAGTAACTAAATTACAATCAAACCAGTATCATGACTTTCATTGTATTTTGGCTTAGGTGTTTTCCTCTTTTTGAAAAAACTATCAGAAAAACATCACCACTTGTTCTCAGAACAGAAGGATCTACAATATCTCTTCTGAAAACAAAATTTGCTCTTTGAAATGTATTGTGATATGGATACTTTTAAACTCAGCTAATTTCTCATGTTACGCAGAAAATCCGAAAGCAGATGTATGTAGTCAAACAGTTTTTCCAAAAGATTAACAGTCCTTCTCATGTAGTCCTCAGATAAACACAGTTTAAGGCCGTCTTCTTCGCATTTTGCTAGCTGTACATCACCGTGGTGCCTCACTGTCCACTTTTAAGTGAAAATAACAACCTGTTTCATACACCATAGCACCATTGTCCAGCTTTCACGGCATGATGGGACAATCACTGCAGTCACGTAGCACAGCTGAGCTACACTCACAAAGCAGGTCACATAATGTTGCAAACACACCAAATTTTACTATGCACACAAACACATTCTTGCCCATGTGTGTGTGCTATGGGAAAGAGTATTCAGAGCAGATTGATGCTACCAGAACAGTTCACGCTCCTTATTACTCCTTTGTCTGAGGGCCCTTAAAACATGATCAGGAAACTGTGTGCAGATGGATGAAATGTTCTGATGTAGTGCCAGAAGCAGGCTGCCACTATTTATTTGAGACCCTGACAGCCATCTACTTTCAAATGGCTGGATGTATGCCAGTCATACAATGGAAATGCCATTCTTTTCATGTGAACACGATGTATTTTCATCATGCGATGCAGAAGGAGGTAGCAAGGTCCTCTTGAAAAGATGACAGCTGAAAGCAAGCTGCTGCTGACAGAACAACCCATCCAGCTCATTCCCCACGGGTCAGGGCAAATTGTGCTGGTGATACTGCCTGAGACACCCCGAAGTCATCTAATACTTTTAATCTTTCTGGGAAGCAGTTTTAACAGAACCTTGCCTGGAACACACATTTTTGGTTAGCCCTTCACGTTTCATTAGTTTTCATTTGGTAGCACCATGACTCACTCTTACTGCATGCTTCAAAGAAAAAAAATAAAGAGTTTATTATACCTTGTCCCCTTTCTCTTCAGGTTCATCTTCATTGAGGAATTCTCTTTTAGGATATGGAATCTGACAGCCAGCAAATACACTGAAACACAGTAAGCAATAAACACTCCACAAATATGTACATATGACATACATTTACTAATGGTATATTAAAAAGAAAGAAATATAACACAACTTAATTTCTTGCATTTCATGAGCCCTGCTTCCATAAGTGAGTGGCACTGTGAACAACCAAGACAGCAGCAGATACCAGCAGCTGCGTGCTGATCATTACAACAGATCTCTCCGCTGCTGGTATGAGGCCATCATTTAGAAACCATGGCATGGTTGAGCATGCCTGAATGCCAGAACAACCCACTTGTTGATCCACATGGCAAAATGAACAAACAGGGTGTCAGAGGTTCCACAACACCTGGTTGGAACATGCATGGCTCACTGAATAAAGGGTCTGATCCAAAGAGTATTAATGTCTTAGCCTGCTTTGGCTTACAGCGGGCTTAAACATATTTGTCAATCACAACTGCAGAGTTACTTTCAATTAGCTTCTCAGGTCTTATTTAGAGAAAAAAAGATAGCTTTTTAAATTCAGCTGGCTAATGGGATTTGGAACATTCTCTAATGTTTATGGCAGAGACTTTATTATCATAATGTTATCCTGTAAGTCACACACAGGATAGTATCAGATAAACACTGGTAGATCTTGACCAGTATCAGTTTCTTAAGACTTCTGTGCCAGTATTCAGAATACAATCAGTGTGACATGATTTTCTAAAGCGTGTAAACAGTTTCTAATCTAGCTGCTATGTCGTGTTTGGCTTATCCAAACAGAAAAACAACGAAAAAAGCCCCAACTAGTCTCAACTAGACTCCTTTTGCACTCCAGTGGCTGTGCCCTCCTCTGAGTGGTGCCTGCTAGCTAAGGAAACAGTGAAAGCAAAGGTGAAAGTCTCCCTGCATCCAGCTCCTACAGATCACAGTGCTACTAACCACCATGCTCCTGAAAACTGGGGAGAGAAATTGGAAGAAGAAAGTCTGCCAGCAGGCATTGAATATATCATTTGAATTATTCGGGATAATAAAATATATAGAGATATAAAATCTGTACGCTCAAGCCTTCTGAACAAATGACCTGTGGGATTTTAGGCAGTCATTGATCTCTTCACTTTTCTCTCCTCATAATGTTACCCTGTGCAAGAGGGCATGGGAAGGGGCTGTAGGTCAGAGAACTGGCCTAGTCCTAGGGAGAGACACAATGAAACAAGGCAAGGCAGAACAGGGGTCTGTGAGGCTGTATAAGGCAGAACAGAACAGGGCACAGGTTAATTCTCTAAATACTGCAGTAATATTGTCACACTAGCTTTGGTATGTTCAGAATTACAACACTAGTGCAGTACTGGGTTATTGTCCACAACCACTCAGTTCTGGGACCAGCAGATACAGACACTACAGTACTACACTAATAGTTTGTACTGGACGTGCCTGAGCTACTATTTCTTGTGGACATAGGCAGATATCTGTGAATTTTCCAGCTGTGGTCTCATTTCAGGGATTAGCACTTAGCAGGAAGAAGATACTCTGAAGAGCACAAAAGAGGGAATACGTACTCTGATGTAGGCAGAGGATCCTCTTGAAAGTAGGGATCCTGCAAAGCCTGCTCTGAGGTAATTCTCTTTGTAGGGTCCATAGTAAGAAGCTTCTGAAGCTGCAAAGCATAACATTAAAAATAGTAAAAAGCTTATCAAACTATCATTTTTCAAACTATGACTTATATGTCTTGGATTGTTGATTGTTAAATCATTTGTGGCTTGTCCAGACAAGCCTAAGTTAGCATTGCTTGTTCAGTGAAATTCCCAAGAACTGGAACCCACATTCATCAAAGCACTAGGGCTGTGAAGCACTTCTCAGGTAAGAAATACAGTTCAGTGTATCAGGCAATATTAATTGCTAAGGCTGAACCACTGTGCTAAAATGACACTAAATTCAGCTATTACAAGTTCATAAAGCATTGTTTCTAAATAATGGTGTTTTGTTGTGGCACATATATAGCTTTCATACTGTTCTGTACTGCTGACACAACAGGAAAAAAGTGGCAGAAGAGACTGAACATGACCAGGACTCTCCGTATTGCTTTAGGGACAGAAACAATAAATCTTCATTTCTCTCACTGGTGACTCTGCCACTCCACACAGCTCCCAGTCCCACTCTAATCAGTACTGAAATGAGAAAGAAGAGGAGCAGACCCTTCCTAGTAACCTTTCTTCCTTGCTAGGAGGAAAGCAATAATAAATTTATTAGCTAGAATGCTGTTCACCGCAGCAGGCTATAAAAGAGGATTAAAATGTATTAGTAGTATAAAACAGGAATTATGGGGATAACATATCTTTTTAAATAGTTATTTAGCACATTCCGATAAACTCACGGTAGGAAATTTGGGCACTCAGATTACATCATACAGTATCCTGCTCTCACACAATACTCTCTAAATTCAAGTCAACAGTGAAAATAATATTCCTTCTGCAAGGGCATCTTAGCTCAGAAATCTATCTTCCAGGCCTCCAACAAAAATTCCCTGGATATTCAACAGAAGAATGTGATTTTGGCATGGGTATTTGGGGCTTTTTAATAAATCCAAAATCTGATATACAATTCTAAATACTATATTTAGTACAGTAAACAGCCTCAGTAAAAGCACTTATCTTCATCAAGATAGATGACTCCCTGTATTTCCTATCTCAATAGTTGTAGTTACCCCTACTATGTAGATGAGATCTTATAAAATTCTCTGTACTTTTGCTACTTCCTTTCCACCTCTCCTTATTCCCATTCCTTATGGGCCACGGACACCACCAGACTGACAACACAACACAGAGCCACTTAGGCTGTATCTCCACCTATCAGTTCATTTGCAATCAGCTCCTGAATTGATTCCCACTGCTTGTCCAGAAATACACTTCAAGATAGTCCTGCACTGCACACACCTGGAGAGTTTGCATGGCACACTTATTTACTGTGTTTTGTGTTATCAGGTAACTCTTAACCCTAAGTTTCCTGAATCTTAGCAAATTCAACTTCTAATGTGCTGTTGGCTCTTTGCACAGTGACCTCGTATGATACAACAAATACAAACAACAGTTTTGATATTCAGTATCTTCACCACCGCTGGTGATAACACCATTACAGGTGATGCAAATTTCTTCTCCCCAGTTCCTCCACACCAACTGCAGTGACTAACACCCATGTTCCATTAAAGCCAATCCTGGTCTTTGGCACCAGATGTCACTGACAGAAGAGTACAGGACACCAGCTTCTGCCCTCTGGACTCCTTCCTCAGAACTGGTTGCTGCAGTAACACTCAAGAGAAAACTCCTCCAGTTTTCTGCCATACAGCACCATCATCACAAGCTGCCTCCAACCATAACCTGTATTCTTTGTCATTCAATGATAAGCCTGATGTACCGCAGCAGAAGATCTAAAGGTATCTTGGACCTTTTAATGATCGCTCATTCCCTTAGCAATTCCCCTCCATCCCTGAGGATATAATCAGTTTGCCCATTCCAGGTGATACCCACACACAACACTTGAAGTGAGATATCCTGCCTATCAGTGATGCTACTGTGAACCAACTTTGACAAAATCTGGTTTTCTGTAGCTCCTATTGCTTCTAGGAAAGTGAATAAAAAATGTCTGGTCACAATTTGCTTTCAGGGTAGCAGCTGCTAACACAATATAGAAAGTGTGTGAGACTGGACTTCATCAGCAGTCTCATAATTCTCAGCACCTCTCAAGATTGCTCGCTGTCAGGCTCTACTGGCCTGACAGGACAGCTATAAATACTATGCTTGTAACTTTTCCAGGACAGCAAGGACAGATGCCTCTTCCTGGATGGAAAACATTCTGCATTTCATGTAGATACTACCATTCAACGTTAACCAGCAGAGTGGCACAATAACCTCCTCTTTGTCAAGAGTCACTTGCTATCCTGCACTGGTCTACTTGATGACATATTTTCATAGAATCATAGAACATGTTGAGTTGGAAGGGACCCTCCAGGATCATCAAGTCCAACTCCTGTACCTTTGCAGGGATCCACGGGAGTCACACCATGTGCCCCAGAACATTGTCTAAACGCTTCTTGAATTCAGTCAGGCTTGGTGCTGTGACCACTGCCCTGGGGAGCCTGTTCCAGTGCTCAGCCACCCTCCGGGTAAAAAACCTTTTCCTGATATCTAACCTAAATCTCCCCTGATTCAGCTTCCTGCTGTTACCCCGAGTCCTGTCACTGGTCACAGGAGTGAAGAGATCAGTACCTGTCCCTTCTTTGCCCCTTATAAGGAAGCCATAGACCACAATGAGGTCACCCCTCAGCCTCCTCTTCTCTACGCTGAATAATCCAAGTGACCTCAGCTACTCCTCATAGGTCATCGCTTCTACGCTCTTCACCATCCTCGTGGCCCTCCTCTGGGCTTGCTCCAGTAGTTTGATGTCCTTTTTGAACTGTGGAGTCCAAAATTGTACACAGGACTCGAGGTGAGGCTGCACCAGTGCAGGGTAGAGCAGGACAATCACCTCCCTTGACCGGCTGGCCACGCTGTGCTTGATGCACCCCAGGACACGGTTGGCCTTCCTGGCTTCCAGGACACACTGCTGGCTCATATTCAGTTTGCCATCAATCAGGACCCCCAGGTCCCTCTCAGCTGTGCTGCTCTCCAGCCACTTGTTCCCCAGTCTGTCCGTACAACCAGGGTTGCCCTGTCCCAGGTACAGAATCCGGCACTTGCCCTTGTTGAACTTCATTGTGGTTGGTGATTGCCCATCTCTCTAGCTCGTCAAGGTCTCTCCGTAGGGCCTGTCTGCCCTCGAGGGAATCAACAGCTCCTCCCAATTTAGTATCATCTGCAATTTGCATAGAATCCCTTTGAGTCCTGCATCCAGGTCATTGATGAAGATGTTGAAGAGGACTGGGCCTAAGATGGAGCCCTGTGGAACCCCACTAGTGACCGGCACACCATATTGCCACAGCCACTTCTCTACACACCACACTTTCTATAGTCATTAGCAGAAAGTCTTGACCAATGAAGGTTACAGAGTAGATGTCTTCAGAGGTCACCTTGCAAGACAGAGTTTACCTCAAAAAAATAACATAACTACCTTGGACATGAACAAGGAATTTTTAAGGAGTCTGCTTCAGAATACATGTACTTCCAACCTAATTAGCAGACACATTTCTAACCTCTTGATTTGGGAGAGCAACGCACACCTTACCTTAAAGATCTGCTGGTTTTTAGGGTCTTTCACATGAGAAAGCAGGTACTGAGCCTCTTTGCAGTAGCATGGCTGTGGTAATATAGGTACACAGACCTCTTAAGTGAAGCAATGAGGTATGAAGAAGGTTGTCCATGTTCCTGGGCATTCTTATGCAGAGCTCTGGGAGCTTGACCATTTGAGAACAGCCTCGATCTCTGTGGTTGATCACTAGAGCACCCTTATTCATCCCTGATTATGAACAGTGAGAAAAAAATCTACTAAGAGAACCTACCTTGCTAAGTGAACCAATTCTGCTTCATGATGTTCAGAAAGAGCCCTTAGACTTCTGGAAATTTCAGTTCTCATTCTCACAATTAGATAGGGAACACAGAGGTAGACACCTATCTATTTGCTCAGTCACCCCGTAATAACCTCGTCTCACTACTTCTCCATGATGAAAAGTTCTTTTGTTTATATATATAAAAACATATATAATAAGCCATAGGATGGCAAAATACAGTTAGTTTTGTGTTCTTTAGAGATCTGGTTAATATTTGCCCCTGAAAAAGTAGCCTATCTACCCAAGATGACTCTCAACTTAATGTCCATAGCCTTGATGAATTAGCTGTATAAGCTGACAGAAACCCATATGCTACTTTGCCTTTCCATCAGGCTTTCTGGTAGCTTTCACCTTAAGTAGGAAAGCAGGGAGAAGTCGAGATGTCTCTTACAACTGTCATCTTTTCAGTTAGACTCTTCCTCCAGATGATTCCAATATGTGCCCAGTCAGTTGAGTTCAAGACATTTTAATTATTTTTTCTTGATGTCTCATACTTCTTATGTAAATGCTTTCCTTCCACCCACCTGGGACCAACCTATTCTGTTTCCACAGCTATTTGTGTCATCATCCAGCAGCTTCTAA
Source organism: Aegotheles bennettii (assembly GCA_013398125.1). Classification (NCBI taxonomy): domain Eukaryota; kingdom Metazoa; phylum Chordata; class Aves; order Caprimulgiformes; family Aegothelidae; genus Aegotheles; species Aegotheles bennettii. The sequence goes on from VZRW01005709.1 coordinate 226,253, forward strand.
CAAGTCAAACAGCAAATCTTTGTCAGGACCTAGAGAGAAGACTGCTATGCTAAACCTGTAACTAGCGATGAAAACAGACACTAGAACTCATACTGTACTAACAGTCTCATTACAGAGACTCCCTGTTCACAGCAATAGCAAAGTCACTTTGAACTTCATTCCTAAATTTAGACAGCACTAAGTCATCCCAGAGGAATCCAGAAATGATGCTGTATTAGACAGAGCAACCCTGTATTCACCTACAATGAATGTCTCAGCTAGGTAACCAGCAAACAAATGTTTAGGGATATTGTTTGGAATCACTCACAGAACAAAGTGGATTATTATATTATCAGAGGGAAGAAAAATAAAAAAAAAAGAAAATTACTACAGGAAATAATTAAATGTCTCCTTTCCTCTTCCCTTTCTTCACAAAACTCTTTACCTCTTGGGAGCTCTATAGCTCTTTGAAACAACATGGAATCAAGGGATATATAATACTCACTATACTATATGCACAGCAGACCTAAGGGTAAGGCTGGATATACAAGTGCCTTGCAGATCTCAATTAGATGAGACCTTCAGATCTTCAACACCAGCAGTTTAAGCACCCCCTCAGCATGAATGTAGATGAAGAAAATGTATCTCAAAAACTGACAGTTAGTGATAAATAGCTTTCTTCAACATCGGTGTTCATTAGAATGAGATAGAAGAACAGACACATAAATTACCATTAGAAATGCATTTCATTCTTATCCTCACAGTGATTTTCAAGTTGTACCTACCAAAAGAAAAACTTTGCTGTCAGGCTTGACTTTGTGTTTCTCCATGTATTTTATGAGGCTACTATTGGCGTATCTGAAAAATACAATTGAGCAAAGACATTTCTGAAGTAATTCAGCATTAAGAATATGGAACTGTACCAAGCAATCACAGAAACATTTACTAGCCCTTAATAAGCAAACTTCAAAAGGAAATGCTACCAGAAAACATGTCAGAAATTTATCTAGCAGTTGCACACATGAAGTGTGCTTTCACTAACAGTAGTAGTATCAGCTGTGTACAGATTATTTCCAAGGAACATGCAACTTTATAGAGTATGGATAAGCTATTGACATGGGCATATGACACAGAAATTCAACTGGAAGTTTATACTCTAGTTTTCTAAAGTAAGTCTGCCACAGAAAGCATATAGCAGTTCGTAACACCGCAACAGCTAAGCTATTGTTTCCAGTTGCGACTTAGCAGAGCAGTTAGTTTATCATTCTGTTTTCCTGACCCCAACCTGCAGCAAACCATAGAGACCTCATATTTCCCAAGATCAAAAAGCCCCAAATACATAAGACCTGTGCCTTGCTTTTAATTTACAAATCCAGAGGTTTTCTATAGTCATTTTCAAAAGAAAGAAACTTTGTGCACAGGTAAGCTTTATATTTTGTCTAAAGCCAGCATAATGAATCCATGGCAGAGCTCGAAAGAGAATCCAAAACTCCTGAACCCGTGTCCCCTGTCTTACAGCAGTCTGTGTTGCTCCTTACACCCTCTGCTCTATCACCACCACTTGACTAATTTAGCCAAAGCACCATGAAACACTAGAAGTGGAAAATTCTCAGATCCCAGATATGCTTTGCATCACAACCTATTGAACACATTACCTTCCACAGAAATTTCTGTCCACCACTTTACTGCCTCCACGTATCTGCTGGTCAAAAGGACCGGGGAGGTGCATCCTTATTCTTTCTCACACAAAATTAATGAATTTATCTTGAACAGCTAATACAAGTGGTTTAAGCAAGTTCATTTGTCTGTGCCTGCCATAGATTAAATGCCACTCATGATGACCCCTTCTAGAGAAATGAGAAGGCCACTCAGTTGATGCTTTTAACGAGCAGCTGAGGAAGAGAACACCGTCCAAGCAAAACAGCTAATTCAAGCAGGACATCTATCACAGCTTTAGAACCCAAACACTCCAAAATCCCCTCCCCCAAAAAGTCACTGGATAGGAGCCAATTTCTGCCTATTCACTACATTCACTGAACTATTGTTGCATTATCACTTACGTCGTTCTCCTAAAATCTTTCTGAAGAGTTGGATATTCTGGCATTTTCCTTATGTCTTCCCAGTCTTTATCTTTGGTGGGGGGGAAAAAGAAGAAACATTTACAATTCTGAAAGCGTAGATTAAGTAACACACGAGAAGAAATAACTACAGCAGTTTTTTGACTTTGTTTGTTGGCCAGTGGTACTGTTCCATAATTGTCAGCATTTCATATCCATCAAACTGACAGCTGCTTCATACCTATACAAAAAACTAGCAATTTCCTTTGGAAAAAAAAATCAACTCGGTAGCATTAAGTCTGACGCTTTAATGAAAATAAATTACCTGCAGGGAATCCCATTACACTGAAAATGCGATCTAGCTGATCGTGATGAAAAGGATTACTTGTTTTGATGTCCTCCTGACGACAGTGAAATATAGGTTCCGAAGTCAATAGTTCAGCAAATATGCAGCCAATTGCCCAAATATCTAAGAAAGAAGGAGGATAATTCATGCAAATTTACTGTGCCTCATCACTCTGGCTTTTGTTACTGCACAATTTCTGAACAACCTGTATAAGCACAGTAAGATAAAATGCCTCACAGTACAATTACATACAGTATTTTAAAAATAAATAATGCGTTCATATATTAAAAAGGGTAAATTTGGAGGTACAGTTTTTTTCAGTCAAAATAAGAGTCTCCAAATTCTGTTTCAAGCTGTACACTGGCAGTTCGACACTTAACATATTCACAGTTATGGCAGAAACCAACGCATATTTGCTGGTGACATAGCTTAAAGGGCATTCAACTGGCCATCAAAACCAAACCATAAATCCCCCATAAAGATACATTGAAATAAAAGTTCTATCACATATTTCAGAACAATTACAAACAGATGATTGATAACCAAATAAATACTAAGAAGGAAAAGACTAATGACTCATGTTTTTAGCCAAATAGTGCAAACTAGTTAAAATGGAGAAAACAAGACCCTAATTTTAATCGAGAGTAGAAAAGCAATGACCAAACTTAAAAAAAAAATAATAAAAATTCTACTTGACAACTGACTCCCACTACAACAATATTGGAACTGTCTCATCTATATCTCTTGTACATACAGAAGACAACAGCAAGATATACTGATGTTTTAATGAAAGAAAGTAACAACCTCTATTTCATAGATTTCTCTTTAATATGCTCTTCAAAACTAAATTTACTGTGGACAAGAACATTAGTTTCATTTACAGAAGAAGAAATTTCTGTATGACATGTATTTGTTCTAGTGACTACTGTCACCACCCATGTTCTGTATGACCCGACTGCGTTATTATGCATCCTAAAATGAAAGTGTGAATTTGTCAGTGAGCAGAAGGTTACTAGCAGAAAAGAAATGGATTTGCTACATTGACAAATACGCATCTGTGATATAACTCTGTAAAAAGATGTTAAGATCAAATTAATAATGAACATAGTATGCTGAATACAACAGTGTGGAGACTTGCTTAGTAGTTGAGGTTGAACTAGAAGATCCTGGGAAACCTTCTGAATTTTATAAAATTTAATAGCACAAATAAAGAAAACAATTCACCCTTACTTTATAGGTCTAAGAGATAAAAAATTACCTAACTGGAGTTTGGTCTATTAGGTTCAGGCTAAAGAGAACATCAAGAGAAGACTCCTGTTTGCTGTAACTAATCTGAGACCCAAAAGCCCATCTGCTGTCAAAGGTGGTGTTTGGCTCATGCTGCCTGTGAGACACGTGGTCTCGTGAAGACAGAAAAAAGCACTGCTCCCTTTATGTAGGGAATGAAAAAAGAGCCATCATACTCTCTTTATCAAATAGGTCAGTTTCATTTCCATCATGTTACAGGTGTGGAGCTTGGGGTGCCCCAATTTATAAGCCTTTTCCCCTACTTCCTTCACAGGAAAGTCTGATAACATTTCATTCAGACTTCAGTTTTGACAGGGTATAACTTGCTCTATACATTACATCACTTTCTCAGGGTGTTATCGTCTTTTGATTTTCTTATTAGTCTTATCTGCCTGAAACAAGATCTTCAGCTCTTGAGATTTTATCTGATCAGGCAGCTAACGCAACGTATTAATCACAATTCATTCCTGCCTGGGTAGTAGGCATGAAGTATCTCATCCAGAATGGAAATTACTTGTTGTTTGAAGAATAGCATCTTCATTAAACAGTATCTATTCACTCATTTTCATACTAGATAGCAAATTCTTTTGGAGATGGTTTATCTAGAGGCCAAAGGAATTGCAGCCCTCTTGGTTTCCATGGCTTTCTGCAGTGCTCACTGTCCATCACATAGTGAGGGACAACACTCATTATTCTATTCATTACTGCTCTGTCCAGACTGACCTTTTCCTTTTAAAGTGAAAAAAAAATAAATCTAATATTCTTGTTGACAGCAAAGCTGAACTAGGAAATCTCCCTGATGTGACACAACAAACTTCAAATCTCTGTTTTTCCTTCATCAGTTGAACTGTGTGAGAGCAGAGCATTCCCACCTCCTGGCTCTCTGATTAATACAGAGAGCACGTGTTAAACCCTTTGGGAATTCAGAAAGACAGACATTGTACCAACTGGAAGTTACATCTGAATAAACACTGGTGACTCCCAAGCTGGTGTTGTATTTTCTATAGGATGGCATTACTGGACAAGTCAAGCATAAGAATACTTTAGCTCTGACAGTTACTATAGTCTCTAGCAGTTCATAGTGCTGCGGTTCAACCCTTTAGGTCTCCTGCCAGATACTCTTCAGCTACAAAGAACTGATATAAAGTAATTCAAAATACTTAGTAGAGAAAACCTGAAGCTTTAATTTCCATAAGTGAAGATTAAACAGCTGGAAAAGGCTTTATAGCCATGCAGTTTAAGCAGGTCAGGGTCTTCCCTTCATGAATCTAACTTTTATGTAGCCTGATCTTGAACACATCCTTGCCACATATTGAAACCATTCTCACGGTTAATGATTTTCTGCCAAGTTTGGCTAGTCGCCACCCCTTTTTTTAAAATAACATTCATAATTTACAGTAATTATTTACCACATGTGGCATTTTTCTAGCAGGAATGCCTTGTTAAATTCTGGCATATTTAAAAGCTTCATCAATACAAGCAGTCCTAACAGGTATTTATCTCCTACATTGTTCATATTAGTCAACCAAATAAAAACTTCAGCTCTAACCATGGAAAAATATGTCAATAATTAGCAATTTTCCTATCCAGTGCCACTTCATATGTTTTCAGTTTGTGGTTCCTAAAAAAAGGTTAAGGGTTATTACTTCTATTCCAAATCGATTCCAAATAAGAAGTGATACCCATCAGAAGTAGGCATTTATAGGGGCAAAGCTTAAAACACATAAGCAGTACTTTTCAACCACAGTGCATTATTAATCTAGTGTACATCTGCCTCTAGCACAAGAGGAATTTCTTATAATGCTGTATAACAACATCATTATAAATAGAATTTCTGATTAAAAGCAACCACCAAAAATAAGAGGCAAACTACAGACAGTATCCATTTTAACTTGTTATGTACCAGAACCACTGAAAATAGGGCCATACAGGTCTTACAAGGTTGCACTGGATAGATACTAAATGTTTTCCCATCTGATGTCCCAGGAGGGTCCTAATAAATATACCAGAGTAATGCAACCATTCCTATAAGGATGGTTCTGTTTCCTACACTTTGCTCTACTATCATGAGGTTTGAGGTATGACCCATGGCAAAAAGTTCTTACTGTTTTGGGGGGGTGTTTTTGGTTGTTTTGTTTGTTTGTTTGACTTTGCCCTCTGAGACTTCCAGACTCCCCACTTTCCCCAAGTTTACACCAAACCTGAATGCAAGCCAGCTTTGCTCCCTGGCTCTGGAAAGGGGGATGGGAGTGAATGCCTTTGTAGCACACTCTTTCCCCTAGACTCCTCATCAAACAGCTTGCTCAGTGCCCATCCATACCTATTCACCAGTGAAATATCCTTCCACTGTAGCAATATTTCGTAAGTGCTACATAGTAATTTTATAGAAGAAAAAATAGCCTTTTAAAAACGGCCACTTGTGGTTGGGAAAAAGACTTTCCATATATATGCCTGGGTACACAGATTATTAGAATATCTGTATGGCTGTCTATGTCCCAGTTTTAAAACCTGTGGCTCTAATAGCTTTATAGGTCAGCCACTAAAGCTGAGAAAATCCTGCATGTCCTGCTCTACTTTAGCACTGTATTCAAGGAGAAAGTACAAAAGAATGCTGACATAGCTGTTTTAATGATAGGGCTGATTAAGCAGACAAATGCTTGTGTATTCTTTCCTTTCTATGGAACAATAATCTCATTTCTGGATTTGTTTGAATATTTTGGAAACATTCTTTAAGAATATTATAACAATTTAAGACAATTTGTTGAGCAATAGCCTTGATTCTTAAAATGAAACATCTTTTCCATGCATATTAACTATGTTTCACTGAAGACAGGACAGAGTCCAAGAACAAATACTTTATGCTTAACTATATCCAAGAAAATAAAAACATAAACAAGCTCTTAGTTTAATTTAATTTTTTAAAATAAAATTCTATTAAAGAAAGTAAGTTAAGAATGGGAAAACATCTATTTAGCTGCAATCGATCCCTGTAATTAATGAGTTTGGTTTAGCAGCTTCAACCAATCTGCTTTTTTTTTTTCTTGGTTTGGTTTGAACACAAAGTCTAGACTCTAAGACATGTCTGAATGCTGGTAAAGGAAGAAAACAGTAGATGGGTGCCATGATACAGCTTTTCTATGTCCACCAAGGGCTAATGGAACCACCAGGGTAACCAAAAACTAGTTAGTGTGGCCTTAGTCCAAACAAGGCAATTCAGATCACCTATGAAGAGCTACAATGTTTATATAGAGTCACCAAATCTTTTAAATCGTAGAATCATTTAGGTTGGAAAAGACATTTAAGGTCATCAAGTCCAACTGTTAACCCAGCACTGCCAAGCCCACCACTAAACCATGTCCCTAAGCACCACATCTACACAGCTTTTAAATACCCTTGGGAGTGATGACTCCACCACTTCCCTAGGCAGCCTGTGCCAGTGCCTGACAACCCTTTCAATGAAGAAATTTTTCCTAATATCCTATCTAAACTTCCTCTGGTGCAAATCAAGGCAAGGACAACAAATACGCCAATACACTCAAAACCCAAAAGCTGGCTGTGCAAGCAAACAAGTGTCTATTTTTTTCAAATAATATTAATTGGTCTAATGAAAAGGTACAACCTCTCTATAAGAAAATCTTGCCTCTCACACTGAGCACAGCGGTAGGTTCTAGACTTGTTTTGAATGTTTACACAGTGATACTAGGACCACAGAGATACTATACAAAAAGAGTTTATTAATTTTTGCACTGGATTTAAATACTTAGAAAATAGATTTAAAATAATAACACACTTCGACAGAGAATTTCTTATTTATTTGGTCCCATAACGTGACTAGAACACACCCGTTGCCACCACACACAGACACAAGGGAAAGGTCTTCCCTTTCATACATTAAGGTCTCAAATTTTATATGCTTCATTTAAACTTTAGTCAGCAAAACAGAAGGTCAAGGAAGAAATCGTTACTAGCTTTTTAAACTTGAGACTTGCTAAGAAGAACTGTAAATGGGGTCAAACATTTACACGTGACCGGCTTTTCAAGGGGAAGCAAAAAATGGTGTCAGTAGACTAAAGGTCAGAAATTTGCTATCACTCATTGGTAAGTTAGGCAATGTTTACCAATCTTTAACAAACAGCATTTCAACAGAACTTGACTGAAGAACCGAAGTTTATACTATAAAGCCACAAAGATGAATGTTCTGCAGAGAGAAAAAATACCTCTCAGTAATCTGAAGGACACTCACAGCCAGCCAAATCTAAGAGCAATGTTTTATTTCAAGAACACATAATCTCCTGTGCCATGATGCAGAGTCAAGAGAATTCAAAACTTTAAAAGGCAAACCCATATTAATTCAAATCAGTAATGAAATCTATTGTCCTCACATTGTTTTTACCTGTATGCTTCCATCCTAGCCTTTTAAACTAAACTGACCTTTTCTCATGTTTGTACTAAGAACTGAATCAATTTCAATTACTACACCTTAAATTAATTTTAAAAAAAGCACCTAGGGTCACCTCTTGGCTGAAATTCTGAGCTCACTGAAATCAACTCTGATTTTCTACAGGGCTTTAGTGGGCCAGGATTTCTTCATTCTCTCTATACAGAGTTGTTTTAGGTTGTCAATATATTTATTTTCCCACTTAAAATTTCTCTTCCTCAGTATATTAAATGAAGATCCTGGAACATATGATTTCAGACTTCTGCTGTGCATCAGACACATTATCTAGCTTGCAACATTACACTTAATCACTGTGGCAAGTTTGACAACACAGGTACAATAGATTTAATACGGGAAGTGGCAATAGGACCAAAAGCCCTAAGTAGTCCTCTCATGCAGCAAAAATATGACTGCAAACAAAGAAATCCTGTTAAAGAATTTCAATCTTTATTTTACAGAACTTCACATCCAAAAATTTGGAAATTCCAAGTTTATGGTTCTATATGCAACCTTGTATTTTCCTTGTGCAGCCTATGTACTAAAGAACACAAGAGTCCTCAAGGCAGGGAAAATGAAACCATATAAACAACTGTACCATAGAGCACAAGAATTAAACTCATATCAACATTAGTAGCTCAAGAATTAAACTTTTACCAACATTATACAGCTTTTGTAAGGATTTTCAGTGCCTGTCTTCCCAAATACTTCCACTTGCCCCCCCAAATCCTATATACCACATTTTCATCAGCAATTCTTCAACTCTTCAGTTGTGTCTCCAAGACTACTACTGTATGAACTACAGATTAACTACATTAGCTAGCAATGGAGCAGACTAATATCCTTGAGAGACAGAATAGCATGATGGTTGCATGAATGCAGCATTGAGTGATGATGCCACTTCTTTCTCTTCTATCAGGTCTTCTTCCAGGAACTGCAGTGGGCTCCAGCCTCAGGTGACGTTGCTTCAGGGCAGTGAATTAGGTCACTGGAGCAAGCGCTGAGTCCTGGCGAGGAAAGTGTGTTACAACCTCATTTTCTCCCTAATCCTAAGCCTTCACATGCGTCAGAGACAGCAGAGGGCTATTATTTTTATGCCATCTACAGTATCTCCAAGATATAGTAAAGCACGTACTGCTACTTCTGTTCTGGCAACAGCAGTGCTCATAGTTCAGAGGGTCCAAGAGGTACTCTGGCAGGCTGCCAAAGCTCTTGATAGAAACAAAAGTAAAAAGAAAAATATTCTTTCATTGACAACTCATCAAAAACACAAGCAATGCACTGGGTGACACAAAAGGTAGCTTTGTAGCCTCAGGGCTACTTCCCCCTACCAAATATCAAACAGCTGCAGCAAGTAAAGGAAGTATGACAGCTTTTCATCGGAAGGTCACAAGTCTCTTTTATACTGCAAAGTATTAGGCAGGTCTAATAAGGAAGTTGTTGTCATTTTCTCCTGTAATGATAAAAGAATCAAGAACAGGCAAGATATGCCACTGTTTGGTAAAATAGTATTTACAAAGCTTTTTAGGGAACATCCACAACTTTGCATTTTCACTTTATCACATGACAAAAATGACTGACCGTATCGTCTGATCATGGGACAGGAAAGCCAGGAATTCCTGATTACTAATTATGGTACTATATTTTTCCGCCCTCCTCCTCCATTTCCCCCCCCATCTTATTCCATCACTGCAGGTAAGTGTCCGATATCATACAATCTATGTTGTATAAAACAGTGCAGCATATTAGAAATTGTTGCCATTTTCTGCACTCTTCTGAACTGTAGCAAACGAAAAGTGAGCAGTCCACATTCTCTGAAAGGGAAATACACTTTTTTCTAATTAATGCAAAATATTTCAACAAAACAGCTTTTCTGTACACTATGGAGCTTTTTGGAGGTTAACTCCATGCTAAATGAAGTGGGACAATGAGTTTATAATCTGTCATGTGCTCTCACTTGACCTGTATCATTAACTATTACAACTTTTTACTAGGTCCAACATGTCAACACCTTCAGAGCTAACATAAGGTGAGCAAAAGGCCTGCTATCTGGTAGATTAAATTATAACAAGGAACACGTGTGAAGCATACTTTCCTGTTCTGTTGCGATTCACAAGCCATGATAGCCTTTTCTGGGAGCTATCAAAGCTTTGGATGCCTACCTTATTTCAGTCAATAGAGAGGAATGCGCACAAATAAATCTTGTCTCTTAGCAAAGAGAGGCTTATTTGACCTTCTAAACAGAGTGCTTTACAAGATCTTAACATTTCTGTTACCAAGGGGTTCAGCCTTACAACTATTTCTAATAAGGCAGTGAGAATAACCCCTACATAATTAAAAGCAAATCTATTGGATAGGCAATGAAATAAACTGCTGTGAAATGTAATTCTGCTGTCAGCCACAGTTATTGCCAAGAAGTTTACTTGTGAAGCAATCCCACCCATCCTGAGAACAAGTCATTCTACTGAATCAGTGCTGTAGTGTTGAAAGCATCAGTTGATATTGCTGAAATAATTGTGCTTGAAGATCAGACTGATGGATTAGCTAAAAAAGTTTCTCTGCACCAGAAGCATGCACCTTGTTACGATAGTAGGTACTTGGTTTTCAACCAAAACCAACTTTCGTGAGTGAACATTTTAAATATGGTAGTAAATAGAGCACACTAAAAGCCTTCCATCACTGCCCTAGTTAGCTAGTGTAAAGTGCTTATGGAACCAGGTTTTATAGCAGATCACCTTTTGGATCTTTAAATGGCAACCTCATGTTTCATTTAAGAAAAAGAAATCAGCCTTTAGTCCATTGCTTTGTAAAGGAAGCCTTAAAAAAAAAAGCCAAATCAAACATCTCTAAAATGCAAGTTCAACTCTGAACCAAACCATCCGCCTGCTAATAGGTAAAAGGAACAATGTATTTGCAGTATATGCCAAAGACTCACAATATATCCCAATTGAGATGTACAGAATGGAACTGAGTATGAAGAGAAAGTGGGCAAAATGCATCTCCTAACCTTCTCCAAATGTTGAACTTTCCTTTTGCATGTCATCATTCATGTTCCATTTCGATATTAGGAGCGTTATTTGCTCTGGGGTATGACAGACATTGGAAGAACTCCTGCCTTACTTCCCTAAATTCTTTTTTTAAATTGAACTCACAGTGAAGGTTGTTCAGGGAGGTTAAAGGATCAATCCTGCTGCTGCAAAGCTCATCTGCCTGGTAAAGGGCAAATTCAGTGAGACACTAGGGAAGGAAAAACTTGCTCGTAACAAGAGGCCCTATGGTTATTAACAGATGGGAAGAACACAAAACTGATATTCTGTGGGAAATATAAGGAATAAGACATGGAATTGAGGCCATTACCAGTAGGGAGGGCTTCTTGGCCTACAAATCATTGACAATATTTGATGTACATGGGGATAAGCATAGATGGATTTTTGAAAGCATCTCTTGATCAAATTTTTTAATCACAAAGCTATTACTATAGAGGATATTCTGTCTTCTGAGTATTATTATGTTATTTTATTTTTCCTGCTCTAAGCTAATCCATGTACAGTTAAGTCATAGTAATCATCACGCAAAACCAAATCTAGCTAAATACTGAATAAGAAGGCAAAACCACCTAGTTCCTCCCTTCATATGTTTTGCAGGAGGAGAGAATCACGAATCACAGAATCACAGAATCTAAGGGGTTGGAAGGGACCTTGAAAGATCATGTAGTCCAA